>OY882861.1:100869946-101107446 GCA_963693515.1 Pipistrellus nathusii | reverse complement strand
GACTGAGCTGCAACCCAGGCATGTGCTTTGACTGGGAATCAAACCATGACCTCCTGGTTCATAGGTCAATGCTCAATCACTGGGCCACACTGGCAGGGCTTTCTTTAATGTTTATTTAGGATATGTTACTGGCCAGGGGACCTGGTCCTGAGTTGGGTCTGCCCAGGACTGGCCTATAGTGTTCGGGTTCATGATTTCGTGCAGGAAAAATGTTACAACGTGAGTCAGGTGACTAAGAGGGAACGTGGGCTGGGGCCGGGCAGGGAAGCAGGAGGGCTTAGCACAGAAGCAGCAACAGCAGAGCCCCGGGAAGCCGGAGAAAAGGGGCTGAGACAGGGTCAGGGTGGGCCCAGGACAAGCTACTGCTGGTTGCAGTTTCCTGGGGTCTCATGGTTTAGGGGTGTGGCTGTGGGGAAGGGTGGGGGAAGGAATGGCACAGGCTATTCCCCAGAGGCAGAGCCATGCTGGGTCCTGTCTTGAGGCCTTTCTCTCCAGCGGGAGGGGCCTGAGGGAGGTCTCAGGGGAGGTTCCAGCGGAATATTCCTCAGCTTTCCAGGCGGGCCTCTCCAGGGCCCTGGTCTCCCCCCACTGGTCAGGCTCAGACTCGGGGTCATCAGTCATCGCAGCTGGTCCTGGTGCCACCCACCTGGTTTCGCTACTTCCCTGGGCCAGGAGCTGACATACAGCTATAGGCCTCGCTGCCATCTCTAGCGAGGGGACCTGTATCTGCTGTCATTGCTCTGTAGTTTGTTCAGCTGCCTGCCTCAGTTTCCCTGCCCCACTTCCCAGCTCTCGGGCCTGAATGCAGCGTAAGAGGAAGGCCTGGCCTTTCATACCAGCCAATGCCACTGAGAGGACCAGCAGGCCAGCTTACTTTACTGGGAAGATGATAATTGAAGGTTCTTTTGTTTCTTGTGAGGAGCTGGCTGTAGAGTTAGCCGCTGAAAAGGTTCTTTTCCTTTAAGCCTCTCCCTCCTGTGTCCCCTCAGGCTTTGGGGCTCAAAGAGCTGGGCCACCAGCTCACCAGGGCCTGTGTCCTTGAACGAGAAGCCCGGGGGATGCTGAATGGGAAGGGGTTCTTGCCATCAATCAATTCATTTCCCAGAAAGAACTGGCCTGCAGCAGCCAGAGTGTCAGGCTCATGGCGGCTTCTCGGTGTCCTCTGCTTCTAACTGAAACCCTTCCACCAGCGGGCTCCAGGGAGAAGTGGGGGAAGCACACCAGGAAAAGAGAGGGGGGAGGGGGTTACATAAGGAAAGGAAAGGGGGGCAGGTGCATCGGGAAAGGAGAGAGAGGTGGGCGGGGGACAGATACAATGTAGGACTGAGCGAGCTCCAATAGAGACGGAGGAGTGGTAGAAGGACCCATTTAGGATAAGTGGAGATGGGAAGAGACTTGAACACAATACCATGTACAGACAATGTTATAGAATTCCACACCTTCAAGAAATAGACATTCATTTATCACTGTCACCCCAGTCAATTCCATACACAGAAACCTTCTCCCCAAAGTCCTTGCTGCTGTACCAACACCCTGGCCCATTCCCATCGCCCTGGCCCATTCCCATCGCCCTTTACCTCTACATACGCCTCAATCCCAAGTCGGATGACTTCCCGCATGCTGGCCAGCATCATCTGCTCCACCTGCTGCAGCCACTTCTCCACCATGCCCTGGGGGAAACGGGCAGAGGTCAACCCCCGGGGAGATGGGCAGCTGTCAGCCGGGACAGAGCCAGCATCTCCCTGGACAAGGCTGGAGGGAGGCCAGGGTTTGCTTTGTTTCCCTGGGGGTTCAGAAACAGCCACCCCAAGAGGTGCCTCATGACGTGTGACTTATTTTGAGCTAAAGGCAAGATCCTGCAAGTTCAGGAGAAACTTCTGCCCCTATCTTACTTATCTAGAAGAATTTAAAGCAGGAGCCTGGCCCGAGATGAGGATCGCCAGCAATGACTTCCTCCCTCGCTCTATGTCTGGGAAAACTGCCAGTTACTGATCTCCTGCAGCCCAAGGCACCACCTCATCCCTAACTCAAACCTCCAGTGGACCTAGTCCCCACACTGTCTTCAAACCTCTCACATACGTGGGCTCTCGGACTCTCTCACGAGTATGCTTAGATTTGATTATTTTCCCTATTTATTTATTTATTTAATTTAATTTATTTTTATTTAATTTATTTATTATTTATTTTTTAAAATCAATCTTTATTGTTCATATTATTACAAAGGTTCCTCATTTCTTCCCCCCTCCACCAGGTTCCCACCCCCCCCTCTGCCCTTTATCCACCCCCCATTGTCCTCATCCATAGGTGCACAGTTTATGTTCAGTCTCTTCCCGCACCCACCACTCCCTTTTTCCCCAAGAATTGTCAGTCCACTCCCTTCCCTTATCTCTGATTCTAATATAATCAACAGTTAATATTATTCAACAGGTTTTTTAATTTCCTTGTTTTTTTTAAATTAATAAACTTTTATATTTTTAAGAATACATTTTAAAATCTAATAATTTTAAACCTTGATTTTTCTGCCCTGGGAACTGAGAAGCAAACTTGTTTACATGTAAACTTGCCCTTAGCCATTCAAATGTAAATGAACACATTGTTTAAGGATAGCTGCTGGCTGGAATTGGATTACCTGTTCTGGGTGGGAAGGGCTTGTCCTCCCCTTTCTCCATTAAAATTAAGGTGTTAGCTTTAAAACCTCTTGTTGGCAAGAGACCTTAAACTTTCAGAACTTTAAAATTTTCAGGTAGTAAATCAATTACTTAGCATTTTCTCAAATCAATAATACCTCCACATGCCCAAGGATACACTTCAAACAAAAGACATTTCCCAATAGATCAACCAACCTCATCCAGACCCCACACAAGGCACTCACAGATCAACACCCCAGCGCATCCAGATCTAAGCCTTCATCACTTGATTCAGCAGACCCTCAAGTTCTCCCAAAAGTTTCCAGCCATGTCTGAGAGGCAGCCTTGGGGCGGGGGCAGGCGAGGAGCGAGCTGTTCTGGGCCTGGCCTCTGTTGCTCCGGGCCGTTCCACAACCAGCTGCTTCGGGTCTGGCGCTGCTGCTTGGGGCCCGGTTGCTGCCGCTCCGGGCCTGGATGCTACTGCTCCAGGCCTGGTTGCTCCCGACTATTTTCCCTTTTTAATCTAGCTGAAGTTTATTTGCTTAGACCAGCCGATATTGAACAATAGGTCCTGTCGAGAGTGACTCCATCTTACTCCCCAACTTTCGTTTTTACATGATTGCCTGGAGATTATAGACATGGTACAGATGGTGTGCCTGGCTTAACCGACACTCCACTAATATCGCCAGACAAGGAATTGTTCACAGATGGGAGTAACTATGTCCAAGAAGGAATCAGGTATATGGGGGCAGTGGTAGTTACTTGGACCGCATTATTTGGTCCCAGGCGCTTACTCAAGGGACATCAGCTCAAAAGGCTGAGCTAATTGCTTTAATCCATGCTCAGAATATCGTCCTAATTTTTTATGTCCTTCCTGGCTGAAGTTAAAAGTCCCCTTTCCTTGGAAACAGCTCTGTGCACATGTGCTGTTGCAAATGCATATCTGCTGTCGGTTTGCAAAAGGCAAATCAGTAACAATTCAAACCAACAGCAGATTTGCAACAGCACATGTGCACAGAGCTATTTCCAAGGAAAGGGGACTTTTAACTTCAGCCAGGAAGGACATAAAAAATTAGGATGATATTCTGGCCCTACTAGAAGCCATCTGGCTACCCGAGGTGGTGGAATTAGTACACTGCACGGGACCAGAAAGGGGACTCCCTAAAAGCAAAGGGAACCTAGTTGTATCGGGTCTAGTAATAATTAATGTCGTTTTAAAACATTCGTTTAAAATCTTGCTTGGCGCTGACTTGTATTGACATAACCTTCAAACACATGGTATCTACAGAACGTGTGAAGTGCAATTAACAAATTTTGCTTGAAAAAGTTTGTGTTTGGTTTGGTTTTTGTTGCAAAACTAGGGCTAAGAAGATGGCAGATGAAGAGCATATTCGGCACTGCATGCTTTACGAGTTCCAATTAGGAAGAAAAGCAAGTGAGGCTGCAAAAAACATCTGTAGTGCTCTTGGTCAAGATGCAGTTAGCGCCAGAAAATGCCAGCGTTGGTTTGAGAAATTTCGCGAGGGAAATTTTTCGTTAGATGACAAGAGTGGTCGAGGCCGTGTGTCCAATTTTGATCAAGAAGCTCTTCAAGCTCTTTTGGTGCAAAATCCTCAAATTACCCAACAAGAGCTTGCGACAACTTTAAATTGTTCACAAAAAACAATTTCCAATCAATTGTGTGCACTTGGCAAAGTCCAAAAGTTTGGAAAATGGGTTCCTCATGAGTTGACCGACAACAACCATAATCAAAGAGTCACAATTTGCAGTTCGCTCCTCTCTCGTCAAAACCGTTTGCCGTTTTTAGAGCAAATTGTTACCGGAGATGAAAAATGGGTGCTGTATGTTAATTTGAAAAGGCGGCCTCAATGGTTGGACAAAAATGAGGCTCTGCAGCCCACGCAAAAACCTGACTTGCATGCGAAAAAAGTGATGTTGTGTGTTTGGTGGAATTTTAAAGGAATTCTTCATTATGAACTTTTACCATCTAACCAAACCATTACAAGTGCAGTGTATAGTGCCCAATTGGAAAGGTTAGCCCAAGCTTTAAGAGAAAAAGAACCCGCGCTGATTAATCGGAAGGGCGTAATTCTTCACCAGGATAACGCACGACCGCATACTGCAAGAATCACTGCTGAAAAACTGCGCCAGTTGGAATGGGAAGTTCTCCCTCAACCTGCATATTCTCCTGATATTGCCCCTTCCGATTACCATTTGTTTCGTTCTTTGCAAAACTTTCTTCTTGGAAAAAAATTTAATAATGAAGAATGCTTCAAAAATGCATTGACCGAATTTTTTGCATCAAAATCACAAGAATTTTACAACAGAGGGATTAAAATGCTTCCTGAGCGTTGGGCACAAGTAGTAGAAAACAATGGCAACTATATTGTTGATTAAATTTTGTTGTATTGTTTAAATAAATTCGATTAAAAAAAAAAGTATTAGAAAACGACATTAATTATTACTAGACCTAATAGATGAGGCCGCCTGGGAAGCTGCCCTAAAACCAGTAAGGCCTCTACAGATCCTAGTACTTACCCGATCCTAATTTATCTGCCTCACTGACTTAATCAGGAAAGGAACAAAAACTAGCTACACAGAAAGAAGCCTTCTAAAACCAGGAAGGATGTGGACCTTACCAGACAGCTGACTTTTGGTTCCCAAGGGTCTAGGTTGTATAATAGCTAACGAGTTACACCTGTCCACTCATTTAGGCCATATCAAGCTTATAGAACTCCTAAGGGACAGGTACTACATACCCAACCTAGATAGTACAGCAGACAGCATTGTTTCCAGATGCATCACTTGCACTCAAGTGAATGCCAAACAAGGAAAGAGACCCCCGACAGGAATCCAAGCTTGGTGAAATTCCCTGGGGAAACACTAGGAAGCAGATCTCACTGAGATCAAGCCTGCAGCATAGGGTGTAAATATCTCTTAGTTTTCATAGACGCCTCTCAGGATGGGTTGCTTATCAGACTAGAACAGAAACTGCCACCATTGTACCTAAAAAGTTACTCCAGGAAATAGTCCCCAGATTTGGCCTGCCTATAACTTTAGGATTCTGACAACGGACCCACCTGTATAGCTAGAATTTCACAGGACATAACAGAAACATTAAATATTAATTGGAAATTACATTGCACATATCAGCCCCAAAGCTCTGGGCAGATAGAACGCATAAATAGGACCTTAAAAGAAGTCCTCACCAAATTTACCTTAGAAACCAGTAAACACTGAGCCACCTTACTCCCCTTCACCCTACTCAGGGCAAGGTGCACCACATCCCAGGAGGGGTTCTCTCCATATGAAATTATGCTTGAGAGACCCCCTCCCATACTTCCCAAGCTTCACGAAGAAATAAAAGCTGAAACCCATAACCAATATTGACTCAAGTTCTTACAGGCCTTACAGTCCGCCCAGAAAGGAATTCATAAGAGTGTCTGGGATGCCCTGCCTGTACCAACTTCTGATCCGGTCCACCCCTTACAACCTGGTGATTCTATGTGGGTAAACAAATTCACCATCCAGGGATTGACTCCCACCTAGAAGGGACTGTACACTGTCACCTTGACTATCTCCAACATAGTAAAGGTCAGCGGCATCCAAAGTGGCTCCACTATACCCAACTCCAGGTGGCTAAGGCAGAATGGAGAATCCAGGACTCCTCATCAGACCCTCTAAAGCTAAGACTCTTGCATGTATCGCAATCATAATTCTTTTTATATTCTCTAAAGAGGGGAACCCCCATAGACCTCCCCCATAATGGACATGGGAACTCAGAAATGGGATAACAGGGGAGGTACTGGCAAACATAATAGAGCAACTGTGGGGGGGCATTCAACTCATTATTGACCTCTGTACTTCAGGGTATCATTCTGGCATATTCCCCTAACCCAGTGGTCGGCAAACTCATTAGTCAACAGAGCCAAATACCAACAGTACAATGATTGAAATTTCTTTTGAGAGTCAAATTTTTTAAACTTAAACTATATAGGTAGGTACATTGTTATTAACTTAATTAGGGTACTCCTAAGCTGGCCTTTGCTAAAAATTCAAGGAGCCAAAGAGCTGCAGGTGGTTCACAAGCCACAGTTTGCTGAACACTGCCCTAACCCAACTAACAGTAATCCCATTCTGGTTACTACCTAGGAAAGAACAATCACTTATGCCTCAAATTGAAGCTGGGCCTGTAGATCAGTCTACACAGATAAAACACTTCAAACCACAGGCATTTATATGTGTCAGGGAACTGGCAAAGTCAGTTATCAATCCCAGGGAATTTTTCTGTCTTCATTGGGGCTGTGAAACCCTCTCAACTATTGATAACTACCACAGGGACGGAGACTATTTTTTTAAATTCTGGAGGATAGCTAAACCCATGACCTATATAGTAGGTCATCTGGTAGAGTTTAAAGCCCAAAGTATCCTGGAATACTGAGAGGACTTGGGGAATAAGGTTATGTGAGTCAGGAAAAGACCCAGGTACACTCTTCACCACCCAAAGGTGAGCCCAGACCTCAGCCAGGAAACCCATAGGCCTCGCTGAGTCAGCCTTACCTATCCCAGGTAGACCTATCCTGACCAGGTGACCCCCAGTCCCATCCCCTTCAACCGATCCCCCAGCCCCACCTTCCCCTTCCCGGGAGCTTACCTTTTTACCGTACTTGCAGCTGTCCCTCGATCTGTAAACACTTGAAACCAGATCTAGGGGCTGACTGCTGGCTATGCCTAAATTCCAAGCCCCTATTATATAGGAATAGGGGTCCCAAAATCCCTCAACCTCATCACAGACGCCGAGGAATGCCATTGGGACTGAGCAAGACTAACCCTAGGGGCCATTCAGGGGGAAGGCACTTGCCTAGTATTCTCTACTTACAACCTCCAAAGGCCCCCTTCTTAGATCTCTGCAACACCACGATCACGTAAAAAGCAGCACCGAGGCCTTCTTGGCTAGCCTGCACAGATGCCTAACTCGGTGTGCCTCCACTTACAGGTTCAGTAGTCACTCAAAACCCTTACTCTCTATCCCTGTCTATGTACTTCCCCAAGTATTCCTATATAATGGGGTGAGGACAGAACCCTAATCTGTCCTCCACCACCCCTACCAGAGGGCCCAGTCACAGGCCCCCTCTTCACTGGATTGGGAGTTGCGGTTCTGTGGACTTTGGGGCATGAGCCCTGGCAAGAGGGACCTTTATACAGGAGAACTCACTAGGGCAGTAAATGCTGACTAAGCCACCTGAGCGCTCCGTCTCTCAGCTCAGTGAGTAAACAGACTCTAGCTGAGATGGTTTTCCAAAATAGTCCCTTTGCCCAGCGGGAAGACTGCACTGCACTAGGAGAAAATGGCTGCTTTTAGGACAACAACTCAGGGGTAATGCAAAAAAGCCTCTCCATAGAATGAAGGACACAGAAAATTGTGAAAAACAACAACCATGAAAACAAAACTAGAACAATCTAAAAACTGGTTCCAGAGATTATTTAATTGGTCTCCATGGCTAACTACCCTCCTACCCTCCACTACAGGGCCTTCAGCCTCATTACTCCTTGCCCTCATTTGGGTGCCCTTCTTATAAATTGTTTTGCCAACTTCACTCAGCAGAGAATGAACTCAGTCAAGCTAATGGTCCTCAGAAGTCACTATGCTCCTCTCCCTATCAATAACTTAGCAGAATCAGCGATTTTACTCTTGTACGTAAAACCAATGGGGAATGAACAATAGGTCCTGTCAAGAGTGACTCCATCTTGCTCCCCATCTTCCGTTTTGCATTTCCCGTGATAACCTCTGCTTAGAAATCCTCCCTGAACTCAGGTTTATTATTCTGTTGGCTCTGGGAAACAACAGCCCAGGTGCGCCCGAAGATGAGCTGAACATTGTCAATTTAGCTTCTGTGATTCGCTTGGCTCAGCACAGCTCCCCAGTTTGTTCCAACCAGGATGTGGCTGTTGCCTTAATAAGCTAACCCCTCAGCTCATTCGGGGCCACGAGGTCGGGAGACATTAGTCCTCTCGCGGCTGCCGGCTTTGCAATAAAGACTCCTCATTCTTCTGCGGGGCCTTCTGTCTGGTCGCTGAATTCCCATGTAGCAGCGTCACCTGAGGGCAGAGGAAGTCCCCCACACTCCCTTCCCAGCCAATACGCTCTCACAGTTTGTTTTACATCATTTCCTGTGTTCCAGGAAGTGTGTGCTTTGTAAAAGGTGCAATCAGGGGTTTAAACAAGCCTTTCCTCACTTCATCTTCTGAAACAGACAATACTCAGGAGGAAACGACATTTCTATTTCAGTTAATAAAACGGACACTTTAGCTCGTTCCTTATTCCCGTCGTCCCCAGATTGGCTGGGCCGGAGGATGACCTGGAGATGGGAAAGCCAACACCGAACCCAGGCGCAGAGGCTCCCAGCGTAACTCGGGATGGAACCTGGGATGGAACATGGGCATCTGGTTTCTTCCAAAGCCCCTTGGGGACCGAGCCTGCCGCGAATCGCTCAGTTCCGGATTCCCGGGGCGGCTGGCGATGCGCCCTGCCTCCCCCAGCCGGCTGGGGTTGGGGGGCAGAAGCAGCCGCAACGGGAGGCCGAGGGCCCCACAGCCAGGCGTGCTGTCCTGTCCTGTGGGTCTCCGTATGCGGGGACAAGAGTAGAGCTCAGCGTTACACGTCATTCCACGCTTCCCGGGGCTTGCCGGCCCAGCGAGCTGTCTGACCCGGTACTTGGGCTGGGCTCTGCGTGTGGAATCGGATTCCGTTGGGATCTGCCTCCTGCTTCTGCCCCCACATGCCCTTTGGCTAAGGCCCTTCCACAGCTCAGTGTGCACAGCGAGGCGTATCCCCATGTGCAGGTGGGCGGGTCGAGGCTGTCATCAGGGGTGGTGCCCGGGTCCCACCCCGGCGGCCGGGGCAGATGCACAGGCCTAAGCAGCGTGCACACAGCGGCCTCCGTTGGCTGCGAGGAGAGAAGAGGCGTGGGCAGGGCAGTTACCTTGGCGTGGGCGGGGTAGATCTTCTGCTTGAAGGGCACGGTTTCCTTCTCTGAGCTGATCATGCCAACGATCTCCAAGTCCTCGGTGAAGTCCAGCCTGGCGATGCCCTCAAAGCACTTCTTGAGGTGCGGCTGCACGCGGAGCGGGTCCTTGGTCTCCGACAGGATCTCCAGCAGCTCGTCGTTGGACAGGAAGAAGAACCTGTCAGAGCAAGGAGCACAGACCGGCCCTCTGAGAGCCCTTCCCGCGGCTCCGCCTCCGCTCTCCGCTCTCCGCTCTCCGCTCTCCGCTCTCCGCTCTCCGCGGGGGGGGGGGGCTGCGCAGACAGCTGTGCTGGGTCTTCCGAGGACTCGCCCTCCCCAGTCCCCCGGGGCAGGGGGGGTGGGATGGGTCAGACTGAGAGCAGGAGGGATGCTGAGGCCAGCACATCTGCGCTTAACCGGGCTGGCGGGGTGGGTGCTTTCTTTCGAAAGAAAACAGCGATCAGTGCTTCTCAGCCTGGCTGCACTTCAGAATCACCTCCTGACCTTGCTTTGAAATTCCTAGCCGAGACTCTGCTGCAGAGACTCACAGAGAAGTGACTCCCCTTGGGGTTGGTCTGAGGATCCACGTACTTTGAAGCCCCAGGAGGGGCAAGGAGAAGAGGCTGCAGAGGGGAGGTAGGTAAGTGTGACGGAACAAGGCTGGCTTTGGATGGGGAACACACAATACAGCACACAGATGGTGGGTTAGAGAGTCGTACACCCGAAACCTACCCAATGTTAACCAACGCCACACCGACAAATGCAATCATAGAGGGAAAGGAGACCCCGGTGACGCTGATGCTCAGGCAGTGCTGGGAGCCCCTCGGGGGAGAGGGGCCCTTCACTGTCCTGTCTCCAAGAGTGACAGGTGTGAAACGGAAGCACATGTGAGTAACACACTTACTTACATGCAGGGCCTTTATCTTGTTTGAAACGACAAATAATAAGCCCTGGCCAGTGAGCTCAGTGGTTAGAGCACCAGCCTGCCCACTAAAGGGTCTCAGGTTCGATTTCTGGTCAAGGGCATGTATCTGGGTTGTGGTTTGTTTTCAGAGTCCCTGGGAGGCAGCCAGTATCAATCAATATCTCTCTCTCTCTCTCTCTCTCTCTCTCTCTCTCTCTCTCTCTCCTCCCTTCCTCTCTCCCTTCTATTCTCTGAAAAGCAATGGGAAAAAATGCTCATGTGAGGATTAAAAATAAAATTTTAAAAATGTACAAATAATACAATAGCTTCATTCTCTTGCTGGGCCAGCCAAGAGAATGAAGCAGCTACCACAAGCCTTCAGCAGATGTTCCAGGAACAAATCTCCATAGTGACCACGAGGCTGAGGCCCACAGTGAGGGACCCTGTGATTAGGGTCTTCGCTGTATAGAATGGATTGCAACAATATTCACGCCTAGCCTTATGCTGAGAGTGCTTAATGTTATCCCATAAGAAGACACACAGAAACACTGAGATGTGTGTGCATTTAACCTAGAAGGAAAATGAGGCTCAGAGAAGTTAAATATCTCATCCAGACAGCCTGGGATGGAATGCTAGCTTTTTCACTTCCCAGTACTGTGCTTTTTCTTTCTTTCTTAAAAAAAAAAAAAAAAAAAAAATATATATATATATATTATTGATTTTTCTTTTTTTTACAGAGAGGAAAGGAGATCGATAGAGAGTTAGAAACATTGATGAGAGAGAAACATCGATCAGCTGCCTCCTGCACTCCCCCACTGGGTATGTGCCTGCAACAAAGGTACATGCCCTTGACCAAAATCAAACCTGGGACCTTTCAGTCTGAAGGCCTATGCTCTATCCACTGAGCCAAACTGGTTTTGGCACCAGTACTGTGTTTTTTCGCTGGTGACTGTTTTCTCATGTTTAAAGTGGAGATAAAAATAATAGTTCCAGGACCTAACCGGTTCAATTCCGGTCAAGGGCATGTGCCTTGGTTGCGGGCACATCCCCAGTGGGGAGTGTGCAAGAGGCAGCTGATCTATGTTTCTAACTCTCTATCCCTCTTCCTTCCTCTCTGTAACAAATCAATAAAATATATATTTTTAAAAATAATAGTTCCAGGTTAATACAAACAAAGCACTCAGAGCATGACCTGGTACACGGTAAGCATGGTGCCTGCACTTTATGAGGAACGATAGCCATGGGTATAGGACTAGGAGCCCAAACCTTAGAAATGTCCTCTGCCCAAGTTTTGTGCTTTCAGATAGAGGCTCTGTCCACTCTTCCTGCTCTATCTGTTACCAGTGCTGAAGGAATTAGACACCTGTGGCTGTTGATATTTTAAAATGAATACTAAACAGCCCTGGCCAGTGTTGCTCAATGGAAGAGCATTGGCCTGAGGACTAAAGGGTCCGGGGTTTGATTCCAGTCAAGGATACATCCCCGTGTTGTGGGCTCGACCCCCAATAAGGGGCATGCAGGAGGCAGTTGTTAAATGATTCTCTCTCATCATGGATGTTTCTCTCTCTCCTCCTCTCTCTTCCTTTCTGAAATCAATAAAAACACTTTTTTTTTTAAAAAGGATACTAAATAAATTAAAATTTTCCTTCTCAGTTACACTAGCCACATTTAAAGTGCTGGATAGCCACATGTGGCTCACAGCTACTTTAATGCACAGCACAAGTATAGGTATAACATCTCTGATTGAGTAAAGTTCCACTGGACAATGCTGCCTTAAATACATGCCAAGGACATGTTTGAACCCTAAACAACCCACTCCTTTGGGTGGAAAGCAGAGCTGCCTTTGTCTCTGTGTACAGTGTGAGTTCCTTACGGGCAAGTTAGGCTTAAACTTGTAATGTAATTAGAATCACATGCCACGGAGGGACCACACATGGTCAGCGAGATGTGGCCTGATGGTCAGGGGTGAGGACCCTCCTTCCCGGGCCCCGCCTGACCTTATGCAGAAGAGCACTGGTTCTTATGGAAAAAAGAGGCAAACATTTATAAACAAACCTGCCGGAAACCACAAAATCTGACAGCGAAACACGTGGCTGGCATTTCACGAGTGCCAGATCTGGGCCTGGGTGCGTTACGGGCATCGTTGCATTTGAAATGCACCGCAGGGTACGAGGGAGGATCCGTGGCAGGTGGCTCAGAGGGAGAGCTGGGACTCACATGAAAGCCTGTTTAACTCCCAGGTCCGGGTCCTTAACCGCGACAACCACACGCCCGGGGTGGGCACTGACAGTGCTGGTTGCCCATTCAACCCCCCTCAAAGTCACACTAGTGCAGCATCCTCACCAAGAGTGCCTCAGGGATGGGAACCCTGCAAAGCACACGGAACAGAAGCCAACTCGCAGCGCGAACCTTCCCTTCTACCTCGGCACGGGTCAGAAGGGCCACTGGAACCCAAGCACAGCAGCGGGTACCTGGGGAAGAACAGCCTCTTCTTCTCCAGGTAATCGTTCAGGCCCCTCTGGATGTCCTCCAGCAGCGTGTTCGCTTCCTGCAGCTTCTCCGCCATCCGGGGCTGGTCGGCCGCCATCAGGACCCTGGGATCTTTCACCTAGGGTTCAGCGGAGAGGGACTCACCAGGGGCTCCCGCCCCGAGAGCGGGCATTCTGTGCCTGTGACCAGCACCTGAGCTGGCGGCGCCCTGCCCAGCGGTGTCCCCGATCCCACAGCGAGAAAGCTCAGTGGCGGGCCCTGCCGCTGGCTGGGGGCCGGGCCGGGGCCGGCAACTGAACCAGCCAGGACAGCGCTGTTCACCACGGGGATCTGGGCTTGGGATGATGACACCCTCACCAGCCTGGCTCCCCCGAAGGAGGGCTTTGGTGCTGCGTGAAGACCAGCTTCCATGATCTGAGGGGGCAGAGTGGGCCAGCCTGCAGGAGAGGAAGTGGCTCGGAAAGTGCGTCAGGGTTCCCTGAGGAACCCTGGGGCCAGAGCTTCCTTTACGCACGCCCTGCCTCGGCTTCCATGAGACACCCATTCGGTCTTTTGTTTGAGCTGCCTAGGTTTCTGTTACTTGCAACCCCGAACCTCAGCTGATATGAAGTTGGAGGAAGCAATCATGCAAATTGGCTCTGATGGCCGAGTGATAGAAATGACCTCTTAACTCATTCCTACAATCCACAGGGCAGGTAAGTCCCCTTGAGACACATTCTTTATAAATGTGCCCCAATTTGAGCACACTTGACTTCCAAAAGGAAAAAGTTCATCTCTTACTGGGTACCCCGAGGCCTGTCCATGCCGTGCCCTCACACTTGGAGGCCTGTTCCCAGGGGCACCTCCCGGAGGCCTTCTCCGCCATGTCTCGGGCTCTCGGCCACTTTCCTAAAACCTTTTGCATGACTTCCGTTATAGCTCTTATGTAGCCACGTCTGCCTCCTCACAAGGCGGTGAACTATGAAGGCAGGTATCATATTCTTGTCATCTTCGAGTGTTTTTCTGACTCCTGGTCCAATCTGGGTCAGGGTAGGCACTGAATAAACGTTTGTTAAGTGCCTGCGTAACTGAATCTGGACAATCATTTGCATTCTGAAAGGATTCTCAAGCTGTAAAAGCTTTCCCCTCATGGGCTGCACAGCTGGGGGGGGGGGGGTATTGTGGCCTCCACTTTCTGTATTACATATATCCACCTTTAAATCTTTAATAACAACTTTTGAAATTAGAGAAATATACAATATCACATTTTCAAAAACCTAGCTTGCTAGTTGGAAGGGGCCTGGCTACAAGCCCCACGAGGAGCATCAGTGATGCAGCCCAGCTCCGGGCGGTGAGAGGTGCCGTGAGTGGGGAGCTTACCGCTTGGGCCATGAGGGATTTCCAGTAACCGTCCACGATGGTAAACTTCCTGCCCTCTTCCGGCATCTGGGCTATGATGTCCTCCGAGCTGAAGATGGGCTCCAGGTACAGCCAGGTAGCTTGGCATTTCAACCAGGCATCCAAAGTGTCCTGCACACGGACTAGCTTTTCTTCCCACTTCTGCGGATTCAGCATTTTATATCTGAGTCAGTAACTCGCCACCCTGCATCACACAGCTATTTACCCACTCTTCCCCTTGCTTAGCAAACCCTTGTCGAGTGCCCCTATGTTCCAGACACTGTTCTAGGCAATGTGAACACAGCAATGAGTGAAACAGGGAGTCCTTATCCTCATGGAGTTTGCATTCTGGTGGAATAATAGCAGTGATAATCTCTACAATATCTCTAAAATAAAGAGCCAGGGTGTAACACCATCACTAAGTTCAAGTAACCGGAAGAAAGTCAGTCCCGCAGGAGTCGCCTTGGGAGAGGTCTGAGGCAGGAACCGCCCTTGGAGCTTGGAGGCACTGAGTCCTGGGTTGCCACGGCAATGGCTGCACCCTCCCTGAGCTGTTCCCCACAGGCCTGAGGGAAGAACCCAGCCTTGGAGCGCCAGGCAAGCAGTTCTGGGTTGCAGGCCTAGGCCACAGTGGGGTAGAACTCTGGGCCTAGCCCCAACAGGGGGCGTGGCCAGCCTTCAAACCACACCCTGACAGGAGGGAGGAGGGAGCCCCCTTCCTTAGAATCTGCTGTTGAATAGCTCACTGTCAGGGGCCTGCCAGCCAGGAACCCCATTCACTTGCACCCCGGACACTGACAAGAGCAATATGCAAATTGAATGACAGTCAATTTGCATATTACTCTTTTATTGGTAGGATAGAAGCCTGATGCATGGGTGGGGGCCAGCTGGTTTGCCATTATGGGTGTCCCAGATCAGTGTGGGGGTTCCCTTGGGGTGTGGGGCAGCCTGGGCAAGAGGCCTGTGGTGGTTTGCAGGCTGGCCATGTCCACTGGTGATCCAAGTGGAGGCCCTGGTATCTGGGATTTATTTATCTTCTATAATTAACACTTTGAAGCCTAGATCAGAGCCAAGCCTCCTGCTCACTCCATGGCTGCAACCATTTTTGTTGGGATTTGTTTATCTTCTATAATTGAAACTTTGTAGCCTTGAGTGGAGGCCTGGGCCTGCCCGGGTGTGCCAAAAGCTTGGCTTTCTCTATCATTAGAGGAAACCCAAGCCTCCTGCTCTCTTCAGCTCCATGGCTACCCCCATTTTTGTTGGGATTTATTACGTTCTATAATTAAAACTTTGTATCCTTGAATGGAGTCCTGGACCCACCAGAGTATACAGAAAGCTTGGCTTCCTCCATTGCCTGGGAAACCCAAGCCTCCTGGTGGCTCTGTGACCACAGCCATCTTGGTTGGGGTTAATTTGCATACTCCCTCCTGACTGACCAGTGGGCATGGCTTATGGGTGTAGCAGAGGGATGGTTAATTTGCATATTGTTCTTTTATTAGATAGGATATATATATTAGAGGCCTGGTGCATGAATTTGTGCATGGGTGGGGTCCAGCTAGCCTGGCCAGGGGAGGGGACCTGGGTGGTTGGCCTGCCTGCCTGCTGGTCGAACTCCTGAGGGGGAAATTTGCATAATTAGCCTTTTATTCTATAGGATATACACTGAGTGGCCAGATTATTATGTGTTCAGAGATCATAGTAATCTGGCCACTCAGTGTATAACTAGAGGCCTGGTGTACAAAATTGCACACTTCTGTGTGTGTGTGTTTTTTTTGGGGGGGTTCCCTCCACCTAGCCTGTGTCCTCTTGAAGTCTGGTCAGTGTGAATCATAGCTACCAGTTGTTCCACAGTTCGGTTGATTTGCATACTGCCTTTTATTATATAGAATTATCATCACTATAAGCAGTGATGGGCTGAGTGCTTTATATATGTGAAAACTAATTTAATCAGGTGGGCTTATGATGGGAATGTTACTTTACAGCACACTTTCCAGATGCAGAGCCAGAGACACAGTTTAAGAGGCTTGCCCAAAGGTAATGAGCAGGAGCCAGAGCTTGAAATCAGCAAGTCTGCTTCAGGAGCTTTGCCTTTAGCCTGTGCTGCTTCCATACCCAGGACACAATGAGCCACAGGCCGACCCTCCAGCGTTTACTTTTGAGAGTACACTAGCCCGGCTGACACTACACACTTCCCAAACCATCTCATGCTTCCTTTTGGCTCAGCAGGCAACATGTTTACTTGGACGGTTACGTGTGTTTAGTCTTGTCTTACTTTTTTCCAAGCAGGAGAGAATGAGTTTGGTTGTTAGATGAAACAATCCTCTGAGAAGCCAGGAGCTACCCAGTGTCACCAACTGCCCCCTTCCACCTTACCCGGCATTCGGTTTCTATTGGCTTGATGAAGGGGGAGCCACACATGGTTTGTGTCTTTATCACGTGGTCGTCAAGGAGCAGCTGAATGTCATCCACAGCACACAGGATGTTCGTATCCTGCAGACACACACCTGCCCTGTTAGAGCCACGCATGTCACTTGCAGGCTGACACAGACATGGAGCCGGAGCTCCACCCAGGGAGGCAGGAACCCGCGTCTTACAAAATGGAATTTCTATTTTCGTTCTTGAAAATGTTCTTAAAGACACAGACTTTCCATCGTTGTGGAAGAAATCAAACATGGCCCAAGCCCAGAGCTCAGCCCTTCCCTGTGCTCCCACCTCCTGCCTTTCACTCTCATGCTGCCCGCAGGGGCCCTGCCCAGCGGCTTGGCGAGGCCTAGATGGTGGTTCTCAACTATGTGCCCAGGAGCCCAGGGCACTGCAGTGAATTCACAGCAAATCACTGGGAATGCTTAAAAGAAAATCCAATGTATTTCTTTCAATTTGTGCATGAAAGGGGCCACACGCTGACCTGACAAGCCCAGGGGAGGCCTGCAAACTCAGACCTAAAGTCACCATAAAGGATGGTCTGAAATTAAACTTTAACTAAATGCAGTTATGGTGGGTAGTCACTCCTAGGTCGCTATCTTCACTGACAGGGTCAACCTTTACCTTAACTGAGCCTATCTGTCTTCTTGCTCTAAATAACATAACCTTGAAATGTCTGGGTAACTTGTAACTTCCCTTTTTCTGGACCCCTGGGGCACAACCAAATGTGCCTGAGTGCCAGGACAGAGACCACAAATTCCTTTATTGTTATTGTTATCACGTTGTTGACTGTTGACTGTCCTGCACCCATCTAAGTATGTATCCGTTATTTTACTTCTTATTTAATCCCAGGGGTTGCCCCTCTTGCTTTCTCCCACCTCTCATCTATCACAAGTGGGTTTCATGTAACCCACCTTCATTCCTCCTTTGGTTGCAATGTATAAAAATAGATGGAAAACCTCCATTCTCTGGAGCACTATCCCAATCGCAGAGGTTCTGCTTCCCAGAAATTGTCCACAGTTTGGCTCAAATAAACTCACAAAAATTTTTTACAGGTTTGAATGTTTTAAAATTTCTATGGATTTTTTCAAACAGTGAAGGTGACACGAATATTTCTGTTTGAAATTAATTACTTAACAACAAAGCTGTGAGCGATTTCTTTTGCTCTGGGGGAGAGGAACCATGAAGAAAGTACGACATTCGTGACACAAAAGGCAACAAGAATCAAGAAAGTCTGGAGCCTCTGCCAATGTGTTCCCTGGGCCACCGTCTACGCGCGGCTTAGGCCCGTGCACACTTCTTCTGAAGTCACCGTGGCCGGAGCTGGCCAGGCTGTGTCCCCGCCGCAGGCCTGTCTTTCTCACTCTGCTGTCACTTCCTTCAAGCCCACATCTGGTGGCTAAGTGGGGGCCAGGCTCTGCTTCTAATCCACCTCCCTTTTACTAGTGGTTCTTCCTGGGAAGGGTGTCTGCGCTGTGCTGATCCTGGTCTGTAGCTGCACTAGCCAACACCTGGACTGGCCTGCAGGAACTGAGCTTTGTTCCCAGGTCTCAGCTCACTCCACCTCCAGGAGCATTTGCTCCAGGCAGTCACTGAGGCCTTGGGGGAGGAGGAATAGGGGAGTCTTAGGGCTGGGGTGGGGAACCCCTGCCAAGGGCCATTTGGGTTTTTGTAACATCATCCTCAGGCCCTACAAAACTATCCATTAAAAATGAGCCTCTTTGATCAAACATTTAATGAGCTCACCCCTAATGCAGGGCTAGACCCAATGACTTCATGGGTCTCATACGTAGGCCAGACATTCCCCACTCCTGCTTTAGGGTTTTAGTTCTCCATCCGCACTGCACATCAAAAAGCCCAGGGTGCCTTAAAAATACAGATGCTCAGGCATTTTGGGGTGGAGAGAGGAAGAATCAACCAGGATTTTTTTTTTTTTTTTTTTTGAGAAGTGCTAAGTAGTATTTACTCCAGACAGCTTTGGAGGGGCTGGAGAGTCCCTGGGAGAGGCCAATGCAGGAGGCTTGCTCTGGTTGTTGCTCTGAATCAAAAGGCATTTCTCACTTAAGAAGGCATCCCTCAGGGTGGCCCAAGGAAGCGTAACAGACACAGGCAGCGGGTCTGATCGCAGCGGCACTGACAGTGAGCAATTCTGTGCTGACCTTCTCAGTGGCTGAGGACCAGACCCCAATGGTTGCTCCCACAGGAGAGAGATGGAATCAGGTGCCTATGGAGGTGTGAGGTGATCCTGGGTGGTCATATTGCAATAGATAAACATATCCAACCCACACCCTTCACCTCAAGCTTATATAATGTTATGTTTCGATTATGTCTCAGAAATTTTTTTTTTAAAAGCTCTTGGGAGTCTGTTGTGATTCCAAGGGGCTCCCCTGCACACTGCAGCAGGTAGCCTGGCTGTGCTGGCCGAGACTCACCGTGTCCCTGTACTTGGCAAAGCTGAATGTCGTGTTGACCCAGTCCAACTTCATCTTCTCCAGGTTTTTCTCAAGGGAGTATTCCTTGCTGGCTGTGGCTCCAATGGGCTCCAGTCTGGAAGGGAAGGCGGACAGCAGTGTGGCAGGGAGGAGCTCTGCCTTGGGAAGTCCAGCTTTGCTGGAAGGGAAGCCTTTGGAAGCCTGCTTTCCCTGAACTCCTCCTCAGAGAAGGGCCCGCACGCCAGAGTTCCGGGGCTCCTGAGCCTCTGCACACTGGCATGGAGGCTGCATCACGGGCTGAATTTTGTCCCCCCTCAGGCACGGTCCTAGTCCCAGGGCCTCGGAACGGGAGGTCTCCTATCTGAAAATGGGACTTTAGCCACTAGTTAAGTTAAAGTGATACTGTGAGGGGGCCCCGAATCCAATAGGACAGTCTTTATAAGAAGAGGAGAAAGGACAGACAGAAAGGAATGACCATAGGAATGAAAGGCACAGGGAGAGGTGGCCATGAGCTGAGGAGAGATGCTGCAGGAGAAAGTAAACTTGCCAATCCTTTGATTGTAGGCTTTGCACCCCCAGTACACTGAACACATAAAGGCCTGTGTTTGAGCCTCCAGGCCACCAACAGGAGCCACTGGTTCTGTGCTGGGGCTGTCCTGAGCATTGCAGGGTGGTAGTACACTCCTTGGCCACAACCCACTGCCTCAGCCCACCCATTGCCAGTCATGGAGACACTGTTAATAACCTGGTTATGACTGACAGGAAGGCACACAGGGGAGGCAGCTAACACAGGCTTCCACCCACCTGGGTTCCCAGGAGGCTGCAGGGATCACTTCCAGGTCTGGTTCCACTCTCTCTGGGGCAGGGGCTGGACAATGACGCATGCCCAGTGGGAAGATGTCTACTATAAGTCACACCTGGGAACAGGTCAGTGGCCAGAATAGGCATGGCCACTGCCAGGGTGAGAAATCAGAGACTTCACTCCTGAACAAAGGAGCGCTCTCCCTCTCTTGCTGCTCTTTCAACTCCGGGCTTGTGGGCACCCTTGCGGCCCACACAACCCATGCCAGGTGATGCCTAATGTACTGTGACCAGCCTGAGGCAACATCTGGCAGCTCTGCTGGGAAGTAGCCTGAATGCTGGCTTGGCTTTCAGCTCTGCTGGAGTCCCAGTTGCCCTTGTCAGAGCTGGGCTATGGGAGAGGGGACTTTGGAATCCAAGGAACACATCTCCATGGAAATAAAGCCTTCAACCACATCTCCTCCTCCCGTGGGGAAGTTGGAAATGCTTTTTCCAGCAGTTCCCCAAGAACCCCACTCCCACAGAGAAATGGAATTTCCCGGTAACAGGAGCAATAACAAATGGCCCCTGGGGTGGGACATGGATCCCCTGTGAGAACCACTGTTCTATAAGTGGTAACCCAAGATCTCCTTCCCATTGCTGTTCACTCCATATTGTTCCTCATGTGCCTCAGAATTACTCGTTTCCTTCTTATATGAACCTTGGAATTTCTGGTTATTTATGTAATGGGTTTTGCTCTACTTCCTGTCCTTTCCTTTAAAAAACAACTCCTGCTGTTTCTCTGCTATGCTGGGTCCACCCACCCATGGCCCCCATGACAGGGAAGGGGGGACATCCCCACTAACACAGCACACATCCCCATTCACACAGCGCATAATGTCACTTACACAGTATATATCCTCACTCACTCAGTACATGTCCCACTCACAGAGCACACATTCTACTCACACAGTATATCCTCACTCACACAGCACAGTACACATCCTCACAGCACACATTCTACTCACACAGCACACATTCTACTCACACAGTATATATCCTCACTCACTCAGTACATATCCCACTCGCACAGCACACATCCTCACTCACACGGTACACATCTTACTCATACGGTACACATCCTACTCACACAGTACACATACTCACACAGCACACATCCTACTCACACAGTAAACATCCTACTCACACAGCACACATCCTCACTTACACAGCACACATTCTCATTCACACAGTATATATCCTCACTCACTCAGTACATATCCCACTCATACAGCACACATTCTACTCACACAGTATATAACCTCACTTTCACAGTATACATCTTCACAGCACACATTCTACTCACACAGCACACTAAGTCACTCACACAGTATATATCCTCACTCACACAGTACATATCCCACTCACACAGCACACATCCTCACTCACACGGTACACATCCTACTCATAGGGTACACATCCTACTCACACAGTACACATACTCACACAGCACACATCCTACTCACACAGTACACATCCTCACTTACACAGTACATATCCTCACTCACACAGTATATATCCTCACTCACACAGCACACATTCTCCTGGGCGTTTGGAAAATGAGAGTGAGCATGTGACCCCTGTCCTGTGACCAGGTTCCATGGAACCTTAGGGGGCCGACAGCCACTTCTGGTTGTTGTTGTTTTTAGGTATAGGGGAGGATTCTGAAGCTCCCTAAGGGTAAGTGGTAAGTGGTTGTACCAAAGTCAGCCTGAGAGAGGAGGGCTCCAAATACAGTTCAAAAAACTTTTAACTTAAGCAAAATAAGCCAGGTGGAGAAAGATAAAAATCACATGATCTCACTCATATGTGGGATATAGTGATCAACATAATTTGATGAACAAGAATAGATCCAGAGACAAATGATAGGGGTTGGGTAGAGAGCAACCAAAGGACTTGCATGCATGCATATTAGCATATCCAATGGACCCAGGCACTGAGGCAGGGGGGTTTGCCTGGGATGGGAATGGCTGGGGAAGGGGGGAAATTGGGGAAAAAGAAGACAAATGTAAAACTTTAGATAATAACAAAAAGAAACTTTTAACCTAATATTTTTAACTAAAATTTTTCAAGTCAGTGAAAGAAAAAGTCCTCCTGGCCAGTCACCAGAGGGGAGGCTGCCCTCATGTTCCAGAGGACAGGAGAAAATGGGGAGGGAGGTGAGTGGGGGGATTGAGGGAGCTCACAGGCCCCCTGATCACTCCCTGAAGGAAGGGCACCTTACTTGTCAATGAATTTGTGGAATCCATACTCCAGCATATTGGTCAGGCATGTTGTGTCTGTGGGCTTTATTTCACAGCCGACAAGCTCACTAATCTGCAAAAAGAGATGAGAGTCCATGTGTATGGCTCACACCAGTGCTGTCCCATTGATGTGAGAGGAGGGAAGCACTCCTGCCTGCTGGTCCTTCCCGCAGCCACAAGCACTGCCTATGAGAAGTGTGCCTAGGTGGTCTAGATTGATTTTCTCACTTAATGTCACATGTGTTTGAATAGCTGCTCAGAGCCAGTGGCCACAGAATGGGCGTGCGATCGAAGGATCTGGGTAGCCAAGGCCCACCCTATGGTCTATCTATTTCCTGGATGCTAGTCTGGCACCAGCACTGGGCGCATGGCAGCCCTGTGAGTATCTTGGGGGTTGGGACTGTGTAATTCCAGGATTTAGTGCAAAGCCTGGCCTGTGCAGAAGCCAATGTTTGCTG
The DNA here is from genome assembly GCA_963693515.1 of Pipistrellus nathusii. Lineage (NCBI taxonomy): Eukaryota > Metazoa > Chordata > Mammalia > Chiroptera > Vespertilionidae > Pipistrellus > Pipistrellus nathusii. The sequence continues at coordinate 101,084,647 of OY882861.1, read as the reverse complement.
AACAAAAGGAGAAAGTCTTGAGATCAGGCAACAGGCATCCCATGGAGCTGAGGATGTGGGAAGGAGGCAGCCTCCTCTGCTGCACTCCCCTCCCCGCTGGGTGCAAAGCTACAGGAGGTAGCAGTGCTGCTCCTTTGCTGTGATAGACACTGCCTTTGGAGCTGTTAGTGACAGCACCCCCAGGGAAGCTGTTCAGCAAATTCTCAGCAGAGTGGAGCACCTTCTCAGGAAGTGCGAGACCTGGGCAGTTCTGCAGCTCAGAGCAGCACCAGATGGAGGTGGGAGGCTCTGGGACACCCCCCCACACACACTGCCCAGATTTGTCTCTGTCCAGCACCCCCTTCTTGGGGCTACAAATGTCAGATCAGGAAGGGGTGCAGAGCTGTGCCATGTTTTGTTATATTCCACCTGTTCCTGGGCCTGGCATGCATGGCATCCATGAACAGCTATGTGCGAAGGCATGCACGCACCAGCTCACTCAAATGACTCCCACCTGGGCTATGAGGACTTGAAGATGGGAATAAGGAAGGCAGTTAACATTTATTGAGCATTTACCATATTTTCCGGCATATAAGACAACTTTTGAAATGGAAAAGAAGTCAACCGAAAGTCAGGGGCAAAAGACCAAAATTGCACAAAATTACCTGCAGATCTTGACGGCAAAGTAAGTCTTTTCTTTGAAGTGAGGGGTAGTCTTATACAGCGAATATAGGCCTAAACCTATGTTTTAACTGTAAAATTAGGTGGTCGTCTTATACACCGGAAAATACGGTACTCTGTATGGGCACCATTTAAAAACCTTTATGTTTTTATTTCATTCTCCCAATACAATGAGGAAGGCTCAAATACATTACTATCCCCATTTTACATATCCAGAAACTATCTCAAAGAATAAGTATCTTGTCCAAGACCATCAGCTAGTAAATGGTGGAACTGGGACCTGGATTTATTCTGACTCCAAAGCTCTTACCCATCTTCCTCTGGTCTTCTGTCTACCATGGTGCAGATTACATGCCGCAGAAGGGCGGTGAGCACAGCCCACACGATGGGTGCAAACACGACATGGCTGAGGCATAGGCCCTGTTGGCCTTCCAAGTGCTGCTTAGAGCACGCTGTTCCAGGACTAAATGACAGAGCTGCACAAAGCACTTGGCAGAGTGCGTGACCCTGGGAAACCCTTGGAGATTGTAGTTTTATTACTTAAATTGCATTAACTGTGGCAATGAACCAAGAGTCCAGTGTGCTAATCTAAGAGTTTAGAACAGTGCTGTCCCAGCCGGACCCGCAGCCCTGGTGGGCTAGTCCAAACATATGTGCTGTGAGTGGGGAGCACACCACATTTCAGACTCATCATGAAAATATCTTGTTAATTTTGTTGAAATATTGAAATATCTTGTTAATTTTATGTTGATTACTTGTTGAAATGACAATATTTTGGTTATGTTTGGTGAAATAAGATTTATTCATGAAATTTATTTAGCCTGTTTTTGCTTTTAAAAATGAGGCTACTGCCCTAGCTGGTTTGGTTCAATGGATAGAGCAGTGGTTGGCAAACTCATTAGTCAACAGAGCCAAATATCAACAGTACAACAATTGAAAATTCTTTTGAGAGCCAAAATTTTTAAACTTAAAGTATATAGGTAGGTACATTGTTATTAGCTTAATTAGAGTACCCCTAAACTGGCCTTTGCTAAAAACTCAAGGGGCCAAAGAGGCACATGTGGCTCTCGAGCTGCAGTTTAGGATAGAGCATTAGCCTGCAAACCAAAGAGTCCCAGGTTTGATTCCAGTCAAGGGCATATACCCTGGTTGTGGGCTGGATCCCCAGTAGGGGGCATTTAGGAGACAGTCAATCAATGATTCTCTCTCATAATTGATGGTTCTCTCTTCCTCTCCCTTCCTTACTGAAATCAATAAAAAATACATTTAAAAATAAATAAAAATGCGCCTACTAGAAACTCTAAAAATTACACAAATGTTCCTGTTCTATTCCTATGGTAGCACTGCCCATAGGGCCAGCTCTGCTGCTCCTCAGTGGGGTTTCTTCCCAAGGCCATCTTGTTTTATTATTATTTTTTAAATTTAATAAAGCTTTATTGTTCAGATTATTACAATTGTTTCTCCCCTCTCCCCCATAGCTCCCCTCTACCCAGTTCCCACCCAACCCTCTGCCCTTACCTCCCCCCTACTGTCCTCATCCATTGGTGTATGATTTTTGTCCAGTTTCTTCCCACACCTCCCACACATCTTTCCCCCTGAGAATTATCAGTCCACTCCCTTTATATGCCCCTGATTCTATTATATTCACCAGTTTATTCTGTTTATCAGATTTTTAACTCACTTGATTTTAGATTCACTTGTTGATAGATATGTGTTTGTTGTTCATAATTTTTTTAAAAATATATATTTTATTGAATTTTTATAGAGAGGAAGGGAGAGAGATAGAGAGCTAGAAACGTCAATGAGAGAGAAACATCGACCAGCTGCCTCTTGCACACCCCCTACCGGGGATGTGCCCACAACCAACGTACATGCCCTTGACCGGAATCGAACCTGGGACCTTTCAGTCCACAGACCGAAGCTCTACCGCTGAGCCAAACCGGTTTCGGCTGTTGTTCATAATTTTTATCTGTACTTTTTTCTTCTTTCTCTTCTTAAAGAATACCTTTCAGCATTTCATATAATATTGGTTTGGCGGTGATGAACTCTAGCTTTTTCTTATCTGTGAAGCTCTTTATCTGACCTTCAATTCTGAATGATCGCTTTGCTGGGTAGAGTAATCTTGGTTGTAGGTTCTTGCTATTCATCACTTTGAATATTTCTTACCAATCCCATCTGACCTTCATAGTTTCTATTGAGAAATCAGCTGACAGTTGTATGGGTGCTTCCTTGTAGGTAACTAACTGTTTTTCTCTTGCTGCTTTTAATATTCTTTGTCTTTTGCTCTTGGCATTTTAATTATTATGTGCCTTGGTGTGGTCCTCTTTGGATTCCTTTTGATTGGGGTTCTCTACACTTCCTGGACTTGTAAGTCTATTTTTTTCATCAGGTGGGAAACGTTTTAAGTCATTATTTCTTCAAATAGGTTTTCAGTACCTTTCTCTCTCTCTTCTTCTGGCTGAAATTCTGATGTTGGTACGTTTGAAATTGTCCCAGAGGCTTCTTGCACTATCTCCAAATTTAACTTGATTTTTGTGTTCCTCTAGTCTGCCGTTGGGTCTCTGTATAATATATATTTTTTTATTTCAGTCAGTGTATGTTTAATTTCTAATAGGTCCTTTTTCATATCCTCTAGGGTCTCACTAAGTTTGTTGGCTTTTTCTAGAAAATTATTGAAAAACCTTATAATCATGGTTTTGAACTCTATATCCAGTAATTTGTTTTCCTCCATTTCTTTTGCTTGTGATCTGTTTGTTTCTCTTTGCATTTTCATTGCTCCCTGAGTTGGTAGGGTAGCTTTGTGTGTTAGGTGTCCTATGTGGCCCAGTGGGTTAGCTTCCCCAGTTACCTGAAGTGGACACTCTTGGTGCTCCCCTTTGTGGACTGTGTGTCAGTTTTGTTGTAGTTAAATCTTCATTGTTATTGGTATCACTGGGAGGAATTGACCTCCAGGCCAACTGGCTGTGAGGATCAGCTGTGTCTATGCAGGGAGAACTTCTGTGATGAAGACAGTCTTATGAGACAAGAATTGCAAAATTTCAAAAGCCTCTGTGCTCAACTTGAATGGGGTAGAGTCTCGGGGCTGAGAAGACAGTCTTGGCTTCCCGTCAGCCCTGCCCTATGAGGACCTGGGTCTCAATGTCCCTCAGCAATTGCTGCAGGCACCTCTGAGTGAAAGCCGCCCTTGAGTTTCGCCTGCTGCCAGACAATCCAATTTCTCCCCCAATAAATCTGGAGTCCCAGATTTTCCCCCCGGAACTGGAGTTCAACACAGTTGGGAGCTTCCTGTTCCCTCCAGCTAGAGAAAGCCAGAGGCACACTCAGCAGTCAGTCCTCTCTGTGCACACTTGGGCGTGCGAGCCTCCAGACCTCTGCCTTTTGCAGCTCCCCTAAGTTTCCGCCTGAGAGTCCAGATACCTCTCCCACCCCCAGCCACTTGCCCGGATTTGGGGTTCCCCAGGCACTTGCCCGGATTTGGGGTTCAGTGCAGTAGGAACTGGGGTTCAGTGCAGTTGGGAGCTTCCAACTCCCTTCCTCTAGGAAAACCCAGTGGCAACCTCAACAGTCAGTCCTCTCTGTGAGTACTCACTTGCACACCTCCAGACCCCCGCCCTCCACAGCTCCCCTGAGTCTCTTCCATGTTCCTTTTTCTCTACATGACAGTCCAGAATCCCCTTGTATGAACCTGGGTCCATAGGGTATTAACCATAACTGAGTTCAGTGCAGTCAGGAGCTTCCTTTTCCCTCCCGCCAGAGAAAGCCAGCCAGGCACTCAGTCGCCCTTCCTCTCTGTGCGCATGTCTCCGTACTTTAGCCCTTTGCAGCTCCTCTGATTCTCCGTGAGCTTTTCTCTTTCCTTCTAGTTGTAGAATTTCCACTCAGCCAGCTTTCTTGCGGTTCTGGATGATGTTCGTTTTGTCTTTTAGTTGTAGTTTTGAAATTGTTATATGAGGCCTATGCTGCCAGCTTGCCCACCCTCCCCATCTTGTTTTATTTTATTTTATTTTAAAAATATATTTTATTGATTTTTTTACAGATAAGAAGAGAGAGGATATAGAGTTAGAAACATCAGTGAGAGAGAAACATTGATCAGCTGCCTCCTGCATACCCCCTACTGGGGATATGCCTGCAACCAAGGTACATGCCCTTGACTGGAATCGAACCTGGGACCCTTCAATCCACAGGCTGATGCTCTAGCCACTGAGCCAAACTGGTTTTAGCCCCCCATCTTGTTTTAAATTGTTTCAGAAACCACTGTAATGATAGCAGGAAAGTTTGGGCCCCAAACATAGGATCAGCCTTTCCTGCCCAAGTCTAATGAAATGGTCAGAAATGGCCACACCAGAAATCCAGTCTGAGAGCTACAGGCGGTTTCGCTGTCAGAACCAGACCTGGCAGATAGGTCTTCTGAGTTAGGCACTAAGGTGAAAAGGTCCTCCCCAGCCTGGCTGTCAGGGGCAGCTCAGGGTGTGAACAACAATGCAGGTAGGAAGAGGCTGGGCCTGGGGAGCCTGAGTCTACCTGGTGGCCTGTGTTCTTTCTGAGCTTGCCCACTGGATCTTCCCTCTGCAGCCACTTCCTTGGTTGCACGCCACTTTCACCCACAGCTCACAGCCCTCATCTCCCTCTTCCTCTTGTCTGCTACTTCTTACTTCCTTTTCACCTGTCGAGGCTGAGCTAGAGACCACATTCCAATTCTCCCCTCTTTACTTACTAGCCAGTGACCATTTAATCTCTCTAAGAGCTAGTTTTCTTATCTGGGAAGTGGAGATAATCATAGTCCCTCTGTCAAAGGGTTGCTGGGAGGGTGACACGAGAGGGTCCACATGAAGTATGCAACACAGAACCTAGTACATACCTGACATTCAATGTGGCTTAGCCATTGTTGTGCTATTTTAATTCTAAGGAACATTTTTCTCCAATCTGTCCATCTAGGTGGTCTACAAAGGAGGATGAGGATTGTCTGGCAATGGTCTGGATTTCAATGCATGAGAGCAGCATCCTCATAGGTGGAACACCAATGGAGGAATGGATCTCCAAGGGCCTTGAGTGTTATCCAACCACCATTTACATTGATGAGGGCACTCTCTATGGTGGCATCTCATGAAGAGACCTAGCCTTGCTCACCCTCCCAGCCCTCCAGTGGTCAGTTCTGGTCAGACTAGGGCTACAGGGAGAGGAACCCTTTGAGCACCCAGGGAGAGCAGCTGCCCTCTGTAGACCCCACTGATGGGCAGTCAAGTCCAGAACCTACTCAGATGGCCTTTCCTCTGCCCCTCCTTACACCCCTGCCTTAGGTCGCCTTGAGCTCAAAGGCTCCATGGGAAATGGAAAACAGCTCTCCTACAGAGAAAACTCCTGGATCTCTCATGCATTCAGATCCCTCTTTTCCCAGGGAGGCCAAAATGCTCCTAGCAACTGTGCTAGGACTTCCTTCTCTGGAAGTCATGGGTGTGCCCTTGGAGGATGTCCCTCTGGATTGTCCTCTGCAGCCACTCCCTGGAATTCCCTCTCTCAGGACCATGCATAAGATGTCCTCCGACTTGTGTGTGGTCCTAAGAGAGGGAATTCCAGGCCAAGTCAGAGAGCAGTCTGCCTATGGGCACTCATCTCCACCTCCACACAGAGCAGCTCTCGGGCTCAGTCTGCAAGGGCTGTTGCTATCTTTGGATATGAACATTATTACAGGAACAGTGCACCTTTCTTTTCTCTGGTTAGTGTTCACACCACACTTATCACCTCACACATGGTTGCTTATAAAAATCCCAACTGTTGCCGAAACTGGTTTGGCTTAGTGGATCAAGCGTCAGTCTGCGGACTGAAAGGTCCCGGGTTCTATTCCAGTCAGGGGCATGTACATTGGTTGCGGGCACATCCCTGGTGGGGGTGTGCAGGAGACAGCTGGTCGATGGTTTTCTCTCATCGACGTTTCTGGCTCTCTATCTCTCTCTCTTCTTCTCTGTGGAAAATCAATAAAATATATTTTTAAAAAATCCCAACTGTTTTTAGGGAGGACGACTGTTATTCTCATTTATAGGCACAAAGGTCTGAAAGAGGAGTGGAAACTTATTTCTGAGCATAGCCTGTTGGATGCTGGAACTCTAGCACAGTCAGTCCTAGCAGGAGTCAGGCACTGTTTGGAGACCCAGGAAGGGATGTGGATTTCTCTTCTGTGTAACAAAGCAAGCCTCCTGCCACTGCACTTAATGTCCTGTCACCTGTAGAACCTTGAGAAGCTCTTTGCTAAGAAAGGAGATAAGGAGAGGCTGGTGGCCACGGGCTGGAACAGTACTCAATCACAGCAATGAGGTCCCCCAGCAAGGGAGACCTGCTCATGTGAAAGGCAGTGCATCCCTTAGCCTGCCCGTTCCCTTATGGCAAAAGGCTCTCAACCCCATCCTACCTCGGGGCTTATAGTAGATTCTCCTTTCAGAAAAAGCTTGACCTGGGAATGGTTCCTGCCTTCTTGGGGCTACCGGGACCAGGGCCGGGCGGGGCAGGGGGTGGGCAGTGACCGGACCTGTTGCCAGTGCCGCTCCTTCATCCCTGGGTTGCAGGAAATGTTGAGGATAGGGATGTGCTGCTTGAACTTGTCAATCTTCATTTTCACGTTCTCTGCCAAGCGCCTGGGTGCAGGTATGTCGGCTAAGGTCTTGGTCAATTTATACATTGTTCTCCACATATTCCCTATTTCCTCTGCAATTTCCTCAGCATTCAGCAAAAAGAGGGGTCCTAGAATAAAAAAGACAAATGGAGGGAAGGTCAACCCCCCAAGCAGATGTCAGCCACATGCACCTTTAATTCCCTGAACTCAGAATTGGGCCTGAGGTGTGAGTACTGGAGCAAGCACAGGCCTGGAGTTGGGTCTGTGTCTGAAAAGTTGCCTTTGCCAGTGAGCCAAGCAGGTTTCCTGAACTTTCTGAAGCCTCAAGAGCATCACTTGTGACACAGGATGACTGTGGAAGGAAAGTGAGATAAGCACAGTGGCTAACCTGCCCCTGCCACATGGTGCACTGCGGACAGGCAACCAGTGTCAGACTGGTTCTAGATGCTCCACTGATGCTGAGAGACAGTGGCCACTGGAGAATATGGGTGAATGAGAGCGGGAGTTCTCTGTTCAGTTTTAGCAACTTCTGTGTGAGTTTGAAATTCTTTAAAATAGATTCCTTTAAAAGAATAAAATTTCATTTTTAAAAAAGTACCCCCCAAGCATTATTTTCCTTCTCTGTCTTTCCTTTTATGGGGACCCTTTAGCACAGCAGTTCTCAGCCTTCCTAATACCACGGCCCTTTAACAGCTCCTCATGTTGCGGTGACCTCCAACCATAAAATTATTTCTGTTGCTATTCATAACTGTAATTTTGCTACTGTTATGAATTGTAACATAAATACCAGATATGCAGGATGTCTTAGGTGACCCCTGTGAAAGGGCCATTCGACCCCTAAAGGGATCGCAACCCACAGGTTAAGAGCTACTGCTTTAGCAGTCACAATCTTGCATGCTGTGGCTTCCTTCCCCTTCAATATTTCACATTAGTATGAATTCTTGCATCATGATGTTGCAAATTTATTCAAAGATTTTTCTTTGAAGGCTGTTGAGACTAAACATAGCTTCGTGGATATAGCTTTATTAATTGCTAATATGCTTCATCAAACCAACATTTTTGTTAACTAATCAAAAATTAAAATAAAATAAAAAAAACAGAAAAAATGTACATGATTTCCATGTAAAAAAAAAAATAATACACCATGTCTAAATGGGCTTTGTTGTGGGAATGCAAGGCAGGTTTCATATTTGAAAAGCAACCAATGTAATATGCCATATTAACAGTCTAAACAAGGAAAATCACATGATATCAATCAATGCAGAAAAAGCATTTGACAATTTTGATTAAAAATAACAAAAAAAAAAGCCTCTAAATAGACTAGGAATAGAAGGGAACTTCCTCAGGCTGATAAAGGGCAACTGTAAAAAAACTACATTAATGTTATACTTTTGTATTCATTAAATACATAGTTTTTTTTTTTTTTTTTTTTTTTTTTTTTTTTTTACATGTTAATCGTACTACAATAAAAGTGGTTTAAAAAATAAGACAAAACAACCCATTTTACTTAATGGTAGAAGATGGAATACTTTTCCCCCTCAGAGATCAAAAAGAAGGCAAGGATTTTCACTTTCATAACACAATAACAGAAAGATAGTTGGTAAAATCCCCAAATACTTGGAAATTAAACAACATAATTATAAGTAACACGGGTCAAAGACAAAATCTTAAGAGAAGCTAAAAAATATTTTTAGCTAAAGAAAAAGAAAATATAACATCAAAGTTGTGATATACAGAAGTAAAGTTAAATCTAAAGTAAGCAGAAAAAGAGAAATAATAAAACCAAAAGCTGGTTCTTTAAAAATGTTAATAAAAAATTAATAACCCAGATTAACCAAGAAAAAGAGACAAATTAGTGATATCAGAAATGAAAGAGGGAACATTAATGCACATCTCAGGAACATTAAAAGGATAATCCTGAACACCTTCATGACCACAAATTTCAAAATCTAGATGAAATGGACTAATTCCTTGAAAGATACAATTTAATCAAATTCACACAAGAAGAAATAAAAAATCTGATTAGGCCTGTGACTGTTTAAAAATTTGAACAATAGCCAATAACTTTTCAAAACGGACAGCATCAGGCCCAGATGGGTTCACTGGGGAACTCTACCAAACATTTAGAAAGAAATAATGCCGATTTTCTACAATCTCTTCCAGAAGACAGAAAGAGAGGTAGCACTTCCTCATTCCTTCTATGAAATCAGCATTACCCTAACACCAAAACAAAGACATTAAAATAAAATGAAATTAAAGACCAAAATCTTTCATTAATATAGATGCAAAATCCTCAACAAAATATTAGCAAATTGAATCTAACAATATATGAAATAGAATTATATACCACAATAAGTTGGAATTTATTATTCCAGATATGTAAAGCTGTTTCAACATTTAAAAAATCAATTAATGTAATCTATCACATCAACAGGCTAAAGAAGAAAAATCGCATGATTATATCAATAGATTCAGAAAAAGCATTTGACAAAACTCAACACCCATTCATGTAATAATTCTTAGCAAATGAGAAACAGGGGGATTTCCTTGACTTCATATAAAGAACATATACAAAAAACCTACAGCTAAAATCATACTTAATGGTAAGACACTACACTCTTTCCCATTACAATCAGGAACAATGCAACAATGTCCCCTTTAACCATCATTTTCAACACCATTTAATGGAATTCCTAGCCAGTGCAAAGACAAGAATAAGAGATATAAGGTATGCAGATTGAGAAGAAAGACATACAACTGTTTGCCACTGACATGATCTTTTATATCAAAAATCTGAAAGAATAAAAAAAAAAAAAACAACCCACTGGGAATAGACAGTTATAGCAAGTTGCAGAATACAAGGTTAATATATAAAACTCAATTGCTTCCCTTTTTATTTTTAATTTATTATTTTTTAAGGGGGTGAGAGAGAAAGAGGGAGAGAGGGAGATAAGATGGGAGAAACGTTGGTTTGTTGCTCCTGTTAGGTACAACACTAATTCATTGGTTGATTCCTGTATGTGCTCTGACTATGGATCAAACCCCTCAACCTTGGCATATAAGGATGACCCTCAATCTAACTTAGCTACTCAGCCAGAGTTGCTTTCCTCTATACTATAAGGAACAAATGGAACTTAAAATTAAAAGCACACATACATTTACATTAGCACTCCTAAAATTGAAATACTTAGACATAAGTCTAACAAAATATGTAAAACATCTATGTAATTAAAACTACAAAACTATGATGACAGAAGTCAGAGAGAATAAATGGAGAGATAGTCCATGTTCATGGATAGAAACATTCAACAATGTTAAAGTGTTAGTTCTTCCCAACAGTATAGATTCAACATAATCCCAATAAAAATCCCAGCAAGTTATGTGGTGGGTTTTTTTTTATATTGAAAAATTGGTTCTAAAGTTTATTTGGAAACATGGAAGACCCCAAATAGTCAATATAATATTAAAGTTGGGGAATTGACATTTTCCAGTAACTTTAAGACTTACTAAAAAGCTACAATAATCAAATGTGGTATTGATGAAAGAGAAGACAAAAAGGCCAATGGGACCGAATAGAGAGCCCAGAAATAGACCCACATACAGTCAGCTGATATTTCAGAAAGGATAAAAGGTAATATAATGGAGAACTAATAATTTTTCAACAAATGATGTTAGAACAACTGGATATTCACAAGGAAAATCTGGTTGCAGACCTTATATCCTTCACAAAAATTAACTCAAATTGGATCATTGACTTAAATGTAAAACTGTAAAAATCCTAGGAGATAACATACAGAAGAATCTAGATGACTGTGGCTTTGGTGATAACCTGTTAGGACAACACCAAAGGCATGATATATGAAAGAAATGACACTCTAGACTTCGTTAAAATTAAAAATTTCTGTTCTGTGAAAGACACTGTCAAAAGAACAAAAAGATAAGCCAAAGACAAGGACACTGATGTTTGGTGACAGCAATATCCACCATTTTGCCTAAGCTAATGGTATAGAAGTCATTCTGGCCCTTTACTCTCTCTCCCTGTCCCCTTGCCCCATACCAGATTAGTCAACTAGTTCTGTGGACTCTACCTTCTCAGTATCTCTCCTAGGATCTAGAGTAAAAGGGGTAGTTTGTAGATGCCTATAGCACTTTGGCCTTTTTTTGCAATAGCACACTAATGGAGTGGCTATCTTATTTTCCCACCACCTGCCTCTCCGAGTAACTACCCAATCCATGTCTCTGGATTTACTCTGGCAATAGGTCTGGCTCTTTGATCCTCATCTTCCATCATTATCATATCAGAAAAATTGAACTGTGGCTGCCTTAATCCAGAGTATCAGAGTATGTTGCAAAGTCCAGCCAGAATTCAAAGATGAAACTTTTTTTCAGATGGTCAGGGTGGACCGATTACTCCATCCCCATCCTGCCCCAGCATAGGGGGACCGCGGCATACCATTCATCCACTCCTCTGACTTGATGCTGAACTCATAGGTCGTCCCCCACAGCTGTTCGTAGGGAACTTTGTTGGTCATCACGGTTTGCAGAAGAGGGAAGGTACTCTTATCCTTTCCCAGCAGCTCCTCCTCCTTATTGATCAACTGTAGGCAAAGGGAGATACTGTCTATTAGGTTGGTGGTTTTCCTGGACTCTAGAAGCCACCCCAGCAAATTCCTCAACATTTTGAACACCAAGTCAAGAAAGATGCTTGTTAGCAAGAGAGGAAAATAAGGTGTGGACTCAATCAGGAGGATCCCTCTCTACCTGTGAGGGTCATGGCAGCTGAGATCTAGTTGGGTGAACCTCTAGGACAGCGGTTCTCAACCTGTGGGTTGCGACCCCTTTGGGGGTCGAACACCCTTTCACAGGGGTCACCTAAGATATTCTGCATATCAGATATTTACATTACGATTCATAATAGCAGCAAAATTACAGTTATTAAGTAGCAACAAAGATAATTTTATGGTTGGGGGTCACCACAACATGAGGAGCTGTATTAAAGGGTCGCAGCATTAGGAAGGTTGAGAACAACTGCTCTAGGATAATTTGCTACTTGCTTCACCAGCTTTGTGCCCACTGTGCTGTATCTATAGCTCTATTTCCACAGTTTCCATGTGTACATTTGCTATTTACATGATGCTGCCTTCTTGTGTCAACTTGCCTCAAAGGTAAGAACTTTAATAGTTAAAGAACTTACTAGTGGAGCCCAGCCAACATGGTTCAGTGGTTGAGCATTGACCTATGAACCAGGAGGTCAGGGTTTGATTCCCAGTCAGAGCACATGCCCGGGTTGTGGGCTTGATTACCCAATAGGGGGTGTGCAGGAGGCAGCAGATCAATAATTCTCTCTCATGATTGATTTTTATATCTCTCTCTCAAATATATATACATATATATATATATATATATATATATATATATATATATATTTACTAGTTGACCTTCAGGAGAAATTACTTAGCTTCTTCAAGTCTTAGTTCTCTCATTTTAAATTTGGGTAAATGGAGGTAATAACAGTACCTACCCCAGAGGTTTGTTATGGACATTAAGTGATGAATGCTCAATACATATGAGCAATTATTTTATTATAATTTCTTCTCTGTGTGCTCAATGACTACAAAAAACCTAGTATAATGTAGGAGTGTAGAAGAAGATAGCTGAATGAAAGAAAAGTACCAATGAAAGAAAAGGTCAATCAATCAATTAATCAATAAGTACTATCATGCTGACAGGTGATGTTAGGAAAATACAAAACCAAGGACCAGAACTAACAGAATAGTACAGAGGCATAAATACCCATCCCAAGGCCTCAAACCTCAAATTCCACCAGCGCCTGATCTAGGTTCTTGGAAATCTCATTAAGCTTTTCAACATTGTTCTTCATTTCTTCCGTAGACATCACTTCACGTTTTCTAAACCCTTCTAGTTCCTTGCTGTAGCCCTCAAGTCTCCACTCAAATTCTGAGCACCTGAAAGTAAAGATAGCCCACTCATATTTGGAATTTCCATTTTGTGATTTTCAAAGTGGAAAATCACTTTGGAAGCATTGTTCATCCAAAATTCAATCTCCTGATACAAGATACATATACTATACTACTTATAATCCCATCTTCCAGGGACTGTGTTTGGTGGTTAAATACTTTTAGAAGTTTTCCTGTATAGAGCTGCAAGATTAAATCAGTTATTAAAAATTTACGGGAATAAAGAGGACAGAGGAACGTGTTAAATAACATCACAGAGATGCAATGAGCAAAATCTAGATTTGGAGACAAATGACCCAGTTTCTTCAATAGATAAATTGCAAGGAAAAAATAGAGAAGGTGGAAGGGAAAGAAATTTAAGAGATAATTGCAATTATGTAGACATTTTGGATTCTGATTCAAGTAAGCAAATCATAAAAAGAAAAAAACACACATGAATTAGCTCATTTTGACCCCAAGATTTTAAAACTTTACATACTTACTACTGGATTTAAAAAGGAATTCAGACTTAAGGTGGTGGTGGAGTAGGCAGGGATCTTTCTCTCAATACCTCACAGAACCAAACTGGAAATTATACCTAAATTGGGGAACAATACTAACTGAAGAGAAGACTTAAAAAATGTTTTGTTTTGTTTTTGATGTTAGAGAGAAGGGACAGAGGGATAAAAACATTGATGGGAATCATTGATCAGCTACCTCCTGCACGTGCCGTACTGGGGACTGAGCCTGCAATCCTGATTGAATATGCCATGACTGGGAATTGAAACAGTGTCCTCTTGGTGCGTGGCTTGATGCTCAACCAGTGAGCCACACTGGTCAGGCTGAAGAGGAGACTTTTCACTGGCATCTACAAGTGTCGCATGGAGAACAGCAGGAAGGGTGGAGTGACTGAAGCACTGGCCATGCTCCGGGGGGCAGCTGAGGCCATGGAAGAATGCCTTGGCTGCGGAGGTCCCTCTGAGAGGTGAAGCCTAATCCCTGACTGGGCCTCCCAGGCCATAGCACCCAGGCCATGGACAGGCATCCATGTACGACAGTACCCAGAGAGCGGCGGGTGATAGTCTGGCGAGGAGAGGCAAGCCCGCTGGAGTTAAAGCCATCTGTTTAAAGGGCCAGTGCACAATACTTTCATTCATAGACACTACCCAGGGCTCTGGCAGAGAAGGGCTGTGAGAGCAGGTGTGCCGGAGGAGAGTGTGGGGTGATGGCACTGGGGAGAGGGACGGAGGAGAAGCCACCAGAGTTGTAATACTAGATCATCTTCTGATACAGATACAGCAGTTTTTTGTTTTTGTTTTGTTTTTTGCTTGCTTTTAAAAATAATTTTATTGATTTTTAAATTTTTTATTTTTCAAAAAAAAAAATCTTTACAGTTGTTCCTCTACCCCCTCCCCCAGTTCCCCTCCACCCAGTTCACACCCCACCCCATGCCCTTACCCACCACACTGTCCTTATCCATAGGTGTATGATTTTTGTCAGTTCTCTTCCTCCACTGCCCACACCCCTTTACTCCTGAGAATTATCAGTCCACTCCCTTTATAAGTCCCTGATGCTATTATATTCACCAGTTTATTCTGTTTATCAGATTTTTTGTTCACTTGATTTTTAGATTCACTTGTTGGTAGATATGTATTTGTCATAATTTTTTTCTTCACATTTTTCTTCTTCCTCTTCTTAAAGAATACCTTTCAGCATTTCATATAATACTGGCTTGGCAGTGCTGACTCCTTTATCTTTTTCTTATCTGTGAGGCTCTTTATTGGTTTGACAGTGCTGAGTCCTTTATCTTTTTCTTATCTGTGAGACTTTTAATTCTGAACGATAGCTTTGCTGGGTAGAGTAATCTTGGTTGTAGGTTCTTGCTATTCATCACTTTGAATATTTCTTGCCACTCCCATCTGGCCTGCATAGTTTCTATTGAGAAATCAGCTGACAGTTGTATGGGTGCTTCCTTGTAGGCAACTAACTGTTCTCCTCTTGCTGCTTTGTCTTTTGCTCTTGGCATTTTAATTATGATGTGTCTTGGTGTGGTCCTGTTTGGATTCCTTTTGTGTTGGGTTCTGTGCGCTTCCTGACCTTGTAAGTATATTCTTTCACCAGGTGGGGAAGTTTTCAGTCATTATTTCTTCAAATATGTTTTCAGTATGTTTATCTCTCTCTTCTTCTGGCACTCCATAATTGGGATGTTGGTATGCTTGAAATTGTCCCAGAGGCTCCTTACACTATCTTCATATTTTTTGATTCCTTTAGCTTTTTGCTTTTCCTGTTGGGTGTTCTTTTCTTCTTCTTTGTATTTCAAATCATTGACTTGATACTTGCATTCCTCTAGTCTACTGTTGGATCTCTGTATAATATTTTTTATTTCAGTCAGTGTCTGCTTAATTTCTAGTTGGTTCTTTTTCATATCCTCAAGGGTCTCACTAAATTTATTAGCCTTTTCTAAGAAATTCTTGAAAAGCCTTATAACTGTGGTTTTGAACTCTATATTCACTCATTTGCTTTCCTCCATTTCTTTCATTTGTGATCTGTTTCTTTATCTCTGCATTTTGGCTGCTTCCCTGTGTTGATAGAGTGGCCTTGTGTACTAGGTGTCCTTTAGGGCCCAGTGGCTCAGCCTCCCCAGTTGGTGCACCCCTTTGTGGGTTGTGTGCCTTGATTGTTGTTATCAATGGGAGGAATTGACCTACAGGCCACTTGGTTGTGAGGATCAGCTGTGTCAACAATGGGAGAACTTCTGAGCTGGAGACACCCTTATGAGGTAAGACTTGCTTCAGTGGGGCTTTGGCACTCACTGAGTCTGCCCCCTGAGTGTGTCCCTTATGGATCTGAGGAGTTATAATCTGGATGGTCTTATTCTGACCACTGTGTACACTGGCTCTTGGATCTCCAATGAGGTTCTAATTTAGCCACTGCCTGAAGCCACCCAGCAGGAGCTACAGAGAGATCTGCAGATTCTTCCTCTTTGTTTGGTGTTTGGAGGTTCCCAGATGATGCCCAGCAGTGAAGCAATGCAAGCTTCTCTGGGGCCTGGGGCCTTCTTTTGGATGTTCTGGGTCTGTCTAACTCAGCTGCAGTTTGATAGGTAAGTTTAGATTTCAAAGTACCAGGCCATTCATATGCAAAAGCCTCTGTGCACAGCTTGGATGGGGCAGAGTCTCAGGGCAGAACAAACAGCAATAGTATTCTGTCAGCTCTATGCTAATTGGCCCTCGGGTCTCAGTTTCTCTTGGTAATCACTGCAAGCACCTCTGAGAGAAAACTGCCCTCAAGTTCTGCACACTGCCAGACAGTCCAGTTTCTCTCCGTATGAGTCTGGGTCCCCAGAGTCTTGCCTGGAACTGGAGATCAGAGCAGTTGAGAGCTTGTGTCTCCCTGTGGCTTGAGAAAGCCAGCCATGTATTCAGTTGCCAGCCCTCTCTGCGCACGTGTGCTTCTGTACCTCTGCACTTTACTTCCACAGCTCTTCTGAGTCTCAGTGTGCTTTTCTCTTCCCTTCTAGTTGTAGAATTTCCACTTAGCCAGCCTTCCTGAGGTTCTGGATGATGTGCATTTTGTCTTTTAGTTGTAGTTTTGAAGTGATTGTGTGAGGTGGAGTTCAGGTGTTTACCTATGCAGCCATATTAATTTCTCTCTATTCTGCAGCAGCCATTTTCTTGGGAGAAACAATCCACTGCAAGGGGCTTCAGCTTGAGGAAAAGCGATTACTCCATCCTCTGGCGTCTACTCCCCCAGCCCTTTGGAATCCTCCTCACCTCACCCTGAATTTTAAGCCCCACTGAGGAGTCAGTGGCACAAACTGGGGCTTAATAGGCTGGAAGTTTTCAGGCATTGTCAGTGAATTGCTTTGGGGTGAGGCTATTCCTCCTCCACACTCCAGGGAACCTTATGGGAGATCCAATGGAGACACCACCCACCCTCAGCACCCAGTAGACCCAATCTCTAGGCTTTTGCACTGCTGAGGTCAAGTAAAACAAAACAGGGGAAAGTCCCTGGGGGTGGGGAGACACACCTACTATCTTGCCTGAGGAGAGTCTGGGGTGCTGGCACTGGGGAGAGGTGTGAGGGAGCAGCCACCAGGAGTCCTGGTACTAGATTATGGCCTGAATGGCAGCTCCCCTTCATGGGAAATCCAGTGACCCCATCCTATTGATTCCATAATAGGCTCTTTTGGAATAAAGAGCTTCCAGATTAAAAAGTCTCAAGGAGTGCATTACCACCAAACCAGCATTGCAATAAATATTAAAGGGATTGCTTTAAGAAGAAGAAGAAATTGGGAGAGAATGAACATAGGTATAAAGTGGAAATATGTAAGTACATATCAATAATAACCTTAAAGGTAAATGAAATAAATGCTCCAAAGAAATATCAATCCTAAATGACTCACTAGATCAGATGGAATTAATTGGCAACTTCAGAACATCTCACCTCAAAGCCACAGAATATACATTTTCCTCAAGTGCACATGGGTAATTTTTAAAGATAGACCACATATTGGGACACAGGCAATGTCTCTTCAAATTTAAGAAGATAGTAATCATATCAAGCATCTTCTCAGATTACAATGGCATAAAATTAGAAATCAACTACAATAAAAACAATAAAAAGTATCAAACACCTGGAGGCTAAATAGCATACTATTAAATAATGATTTGGTTACCAAAGAGCTCAAAGAAGATATAAAAAGCATCATGGCAACAAATGACAATGAAAACATATCAATCCAAATCTATGGGACACAGTGAAAGCAGTCTTGAGAAGGGAGTTTACAGCTCTACAGAAAAACAAAAACAAAAATAAAACAAAACAAAACAAGAAAAAATGATAATAAATTATCTAACCCTTCAACTCAAAGAGTTTCAAAGAGTTAGAAAGATAGCAACAAGAAAAGCCCAGCATAAGCAGAAGAAAAGAAATAATAAAGATCAGAGTGGAAATAAACAACATAGAGACAAGAAAAAAAAAATCAACAAAACCAAGAGCTGGTTCTTTGAAAGGATAAATAAGATTGATTAACCTCTAGCCAGGCTCACCAAGAAACAAAGAGAGAGGACCCAAATAAACAAAATCAGAAATAAAAGAGGTGAAGCAATAACCAATCCCACAGATTGATTATGAAAAAATACTATGAACAACTCTATACCAATAAAATAGACAGCCTAGATGAAATGGACATATTCTTAGAAAAATACAAGCTACTCAAACTCAATCAGGAAGAATATAAAAACCTAAATAGCCCTATAACTACCAAAAAAATTGAAATAGCGATCAAAAATCTCCCAGCAAACAAAAGCCCTGGTCTGGACGGCTTTACAGGAGACTTCTGCCACGCATTCAAAGAACTAAAACCTATCCTCCTCAGACTATTCCAAAAAATTCAAGAGGAAGGCATACTTCCAAGCTCTTTCTATGAAGCCAGCATTACTCTAATCCCCAAACTAGATTAAGACACCATAAAAAAAGAGAACTATAATACAAGCCAATATCCTTGATGAACATAAATGCTAAAATTCTCAACAAAATTCTAGCAAGTCAGATTCAGCATTACATTAGAAAGATCATACACCATGACCAAGTGGGATTTATTCCAGAGATGCTAGGATGGTATAATATCTACAAATCAATAAATGCAATTCATCACATAAACAGATTGAGAGACAAAAATCACATAATATAAATTCATGCAGAAAAAGTATTTGACAAAATCCAACAGCCTTTCTTGATAAAAACTCTCAGCAAAGTGGGAACAGAGGGACCTTACCTCAAAAGAATAAAAGCCTTGCTCTAACCTGTTTGGCTTAGTGGGATTGAAGGGTCCCAGGTTTGATTCCGGTCAAGGGCATGTATCTTGGTTGCGGGCACATCCCCAGTGGGGAGTGTGCAGGAGGCAGCTGATCAATGTTTCTCCTCAATGTTCTAACTCTCAATCCCTCGCCCTTCCTCTCTGTACAAAAATCAATAAAATATATTTTAAAAAAAAGAATAAAAGCCTTAAATGACAAACCTACAGTCAACTTCATACTCAATGGTCAAAAACTATACTCATTTCCTCTAAGAACAGGAACAAGACAGGTATGCCCACTGTCACCACTCCTGTTTGACATGACATAGTAATGGAAGTGCTAGCCATGGTGATCAGACAAGAAGTAATAAAAGGCATCCAAATTGCAAAAGAAGTAAAACGGTCCTTATTCGCAGATGACATGACACTATACATAGAAAACCCCAAAGACTCCATCAAAAAAACTATTAGACCTAATAAATGAATTTGGCAATGTAGCAGGATACAAAATTAACACCCATAAATCTATGGCCTTTTTATACACCAATAATGAACTCACATAAAGAGAAACAAACAAATAAAAAAACAATCCCATTTACATTGCACACAAAAAATTAAGATTCCTAAGAATAAACTTAACTAAGGACATAAAAGTCCTATACTCGGAAAACTATAGGACATTGACAAAAGAGATAGAGGGAGACATAAACAAATGGAAGAACATGCCATGTTCATGGATTGATAAAATCCATATCATTAAAATGTCCATACTACCCAAAGCAATCTACAGATTCAATGCAATCCCCATTAAAATATCAACAGCATATTTCAACGATTTAGAACAAACTCTCCAAAAATTTATCTGGAATAAAAAAAGACCCCAAATAGCCATAGCAATCCTAAGAAAGAAGAACAAAGTTGGAGGGATCATATTACCAGATATCAAACTACATTACCAAGCCACTGTTCTCAAAACTGCCTGGCACTGGCACAAGAACAGGCATATAGACCAAAGGAACAGATCCCAGAATCCAGAATTCGACCCACGCCATTATGCTCAATTGATATTTGACAAAGGAGGCAAGAGCATACAATGGAGTCAAACAGTCTTTTTAATAAATGATGCTGGGAAATTTGAACAGATACATGCAAAAAAAATGAAGCTAGATCACCAACTTACACAATACACAAAAACAAACTCAAAATGGCTAAAGGACTTGAATGTAAGATGGGAAATCATAAAATTCTTTAAAAAAACAAACAAAAAAAAAAACCACCAAGGCAGCAAAACCTTAGACATCTCACGTAGCAGAATTTTCTCTGATACATGTCCCAGGGAAAGGAAACTAAGGAGAAAATAAACAAATGGGACTATATAAAAATTAAGGTGGAGCAGTAAGCAGGGGGCGGGGCGGGCATAGCAATGGAGAGGAATCAGGCCACACGGACACTCCGCTGTGCGGTACCTGTGCTGCCTGTCCCTGGGTGACGCCTCCGCAGGCAGCGGGCACCCTCGGGCAGGCTAGCATGGAGCACGGTGCAGTGAGAGGCCACCGTGAGGAAGGAGAGCACGCTGTCTGAGGCTGCTCCTAAGGCCATGTTTTGTCCTCTCTCTGCACCTCCGTGTCTCAGTGGTTCGAGGAGGGGGGGGAGGCGTCGGCAGGGGCCACAGGGAAGGAGTGAGCGTCCCTCAGGGGACACGAGGGATTTCCTTCTCTGCCTGCAGCCCTTGCCCCCTCGGCTGGGCGCTGGGCGGCCGGGGCAGCAGCACTGGGCCTGCAGGTGCCCTGAGGCAGCTCTCACTGTCAGACACTCCGTACCTTCTAATGAGATCCAGCTCCGCCTGGTCCCTCTTGCTCATGAGCAGGTTCCGGCTGCTTTCAAAGATGTCTTCGATCTGGTCCGGCCACAGGAAGAGGGTGCTGTTCAGCTTGATGTCCCCATCTGCAAAACACCCCACTCAGGGCTCTGGGTCAGCAGAGGACAGGAGGTGAGGGGCGGGCGGGCAGCGCGGGGGCCGGGGTGACAGCCCGTCACTGCCTCATGGCCCGGCCAGCAGAAGGCAGGCCGCGTGACCCCCGGGTTCACCGACGGGCAGCCGCCGAGGAAGGGCTGGGGTCTCCCCGAGAACGTGGGCGCGACTGGAAGCCCAGGTCTCACGGCCTTGAAAGCGCCCCTAACGTCCTAATGCCCGGCCCGGCCGCCACCCTGGGCGGCGGCGTGGACTCAAGCCCCCGGTGACGTTCAGGGTCTAACCTGCAGGCAGTCTCACCATGCTGAGCCTCGGTCTCCCTGCCGGTGAAACGCCGGCAATGATGGCAGTGCCGATGTCCTGCCCTCATGCGCTCCAGGTGGTCAGAGCGCCCGGCCCCCTGCCCCGGGCTCCGAGCACAGCGCAGTGAGGGGTCCAGGGCTCTCACCCGGCGAGGCGCAGCCGTGGCCGTGTGAGCTGCTGGGGAGCTCCCTCCCACCCCCAGGCTCCTGCTCCCGCCCAGCCTCCCCGTGCACTGCGTGCCCCGGTGAAAGCCCTCTGAGGCGTGGCCGGCGAAGGGCCAGCACGTCAGCTTCTCCTGCAGACCCTGCTCCTTACGAGCTTGAAGGAACTTGGCCGGCCACGCCGCGAAGGAACCGGCCACATCTTTCCTTCGCTGACATGCAGGAGCGTGGAGGGAGGGCTCTGGCCTCCTCCAGGGGAGGCTGCTGTCAAGGCTCTCGCTGAGTAAATTCTAACCGTCTACAGAATGACTATGCTGGGAAGTGACTTTCCCAGGAGTGCCAGGAACAATGCCCAGACAGGCGTCTACAAGCTGGTCAGATCCCTGGGTCTTTCTCCTGTTCGTGCAACAATCAGACGCCCCTTATTTGATTGGAGCTCCTGTGTGGTCAGTGCCTCTGACACACCTGGACACCTGAGGCAGCTCTCCCATCTCGACGTTCAGTGCTGGGATTGCAAACTCGTTCCCCACCCCCTTCCCCGGAAACACACACACACACACACACACACACGCTCACACACACACACACACACACACACACGCTCACACACACACACGCTCACACACACACACACACACACACGCTCACACACACACACACACACACACACACACTCACACACACACACGCTCGCTCACACACACACACACGCTCACACACACACACACGCTCGCTCACACACACACTCACACACACACACTCACACACACACACACGCTCACACACACACACGCTCGCTCACACACACACACACGCGCGCGCGCTCACACACACACACACACACGCTCGCTCACACACACACACACACACACACACGCTCGCTCACACACTCACACACACACACACACACACATGCTCACACACACACACACGCTCACACACTCACACACACACACACACACTCACACACACTCACACACGCTCACACACACTCACACACACACACACACACTCACACACACACACACTCACACACACACACGCTCACACACACACACACGCTCGCTCACACACTCACACACACACACACACACGCTCACACACACACACACACGCTCGCTCACACACTCACACACACACACACGCTCACACACACACACACACGCTCGCTCACACACTCACACACACACACACTCACACACACTCACACATGCTCACACACACTCACACACACACACACTCATACACACACTCACACACACTCACACACACACACACGCTCGCTCACACACACACACACGCTCGCTCACACACACACACACGCTCTCACATACACACACACACACGCTCACACACACACACACGCTCACACACACACACGCTCACGCGCGCACACACACACACACACTCACACACACACACACACTCACACACACACACACACTCACACACACACACTCGCTCACACACACACACGCTCGCGCGCACACACACACACACACACACACACAAGCTGCCTCGGCTTACGGGTCAGGTCCGCGTAGTCCATCAGGAACTCCAGCCGCTCGGCCGCGTCCCTCAGCTGCCTCCGGAGTTTGAACACGGTGACGTCGCTGGACTTCTTGAGGAACGCGATGAGGGACACCAGCTCCTCGGTGTTGGCAGGGATCTCGCTGACCTTCTCTGCGATGCTGCTGTACTGGTGGCAGATGCTGCAGAGCAGAAGCCGGCCATCAGCACCCGCCCTCCGCCAGCCGGCGGGACTCCCATCGGAGACTGGGGTGATGATGCCGCTGTTCTCTGCCTGCAGCCCTGACGGGTGATGCCCACATGCACCCACACCTCAGGCATCTTCCCCGGAGAGGCAGCAGTGCTAGCTGGCAGGCCCCAAGCCTGTCATGCGGCGCCACGCCCCACTGCCTTCATATATCACCTCGTTTAAGCCTCACAACAATTCTCAGAGGTAGAACTTTTCTTAGCAACATTTCGGAAGAAGGTGAGCCTGACTAACTTCATCCAAAGCAATATGGTGCGCAGGCGTCAAATCCAGGATCTGAGCCTTCAACTGATGCCAGAGCTGTACTCTTCACAAACACACCCCAAGCAGAATTCCGATTCAGACCGAAACAATAACAAGAATGCCGCCAGCACCAGAAACTCCTCAGGTTTTATGCTGGAAGAGTGCCTACAGCACAGTCACCGCTCCCACAGCACACCAGCAAGCCATCCTCACAGCTGCCGAGACTCAGACACACTTACGTTCAGCTCCTGGAACTAATGGATCTAACTGCCCACTCGCCTGTGAGAAAGCGTGTTACAGTACGGATAATTTGAATATGCTCTAATTTATACAAAATCCAATGAATCAGTCTTCAGCATTTTAAGTATAACTAGGAACAAATGATCCCCATACCTCCCTGTCTAGCACAGAGTGTCCCTCAAGAAATGTTAGTGATAACAGCTGTCATAATGTTTACTACTGATTACTATGTGCCGATGGTCATCCCGAGACAAAAACCACTTTTCTCAATGTTTTCAGTCTTCAGCATTCCTTCTTAAGGTAATGGTGCACCTTCATAATAAAGCAAATTGTACCAAACGGGAGAGAAGATGCCCGCACCACCTTGTAGATTCATCAGGAAATGGATTTGATGCAGTTCCATCGAGTGCGCTGCCAGGCCGGGCCCAGAGCATTCTCACTCCTTGGCCCCAGAGGTGGTTATATTCCCCAGCCTCCTTCTTAGTTTTAATTAGGTATTTTACAGGTCAGCTTGGCTGCCATCTATAATAATAAAAGCGTAATATGCTAATTACCCCGGACAGCCCAACCTCCTTCCGGACATCCTTCTGGACAAAGCTGGGCTGTGAGGCCGAGGAAAGCCGCCAGGTTCAGGGCTGAGCCCCGTGCACGGATTTCGTACATCGGGCCTCTGGGAGCACAGTATCACTGGGGTTTAAGCAACAGGACTTGACTTTCTCACGGGCTGGAAGCTGGAACAGGGTCGGTGTGCCAACTGGTCGGTTCCTGGCAAGGACTCTCTTCCTGGTTGCAGACAGACGAGACGTGTCCTCATGTGGCAGAGAGGAAGAGAGCTTTGATGTCTTCGTCTCCTCTTATGAGAGACACAACCTATGACCTCATTTACCTCATCGCCCTCCGTAGGCCTGGTCTTCAAGGCAGTCACATTTGTGCTTTGTTGCCGGTGGGTTTGTGTGGCCAAAAAACTCATATGTTGAGACCCAACCCCTAATGTGATGCTTTTTGGAGGGGTGTCGGGTGGTGATAGGTCAGGAGGGTTATGACCACACGAGGATTAGCCTGATAAAGAGCGCCCCCACCCTCTCTGCTTTGTGAGGACACAGTGAGAAGGATGTCTGTGAACCAGGAAGTGGGCTCTCAGCAGACACCCTGGCTTCCAGAACTGCGAGAAACCAACTCTTCTTGCTTATAAACCTCCAGTCTGTGGCAGTCCCTCACAGCAGCTCAAATGGACTAAGACAGACTTCAACCTGTGAACTTTGGGAGAGCACAACTCAGATCACAGCAGGCACAATCGTGTGATTGAGGTCCAGTCCTCGGGAGTGGGAAGCAGTGTGACTGTCACTCACAGGAGCAGCAGATAACAGTGTCCCTGCACACTCCACACTCTCTCCTTCTCCTCCTGCCCAGGATCTCAACACTTAAAATGACCCTGAAAGCTAACTGTTGAAGATGTAAAGTTACCATCTTGCTTGAGTTTTTGAATGCACATAGTAGGTCTCCACGAATCTAGAACTACCCTGAGCAAGAAATAAACTTCCATTGTGATTGATTATAACAACTTGGGCCCATGTGTTACAGCATTAGGACTAACCTAACTTAACTAACCCAGATAGATGTTCTCAGCCCAACAGACTACTCCCTGATAGAATTTATCCTTCGTCCCTTTTGTATGAGAATTCAGAGTGAATGTTATCTGGCCTCTGGCTATCAGCTCCCTGGAGGTTCAGAAGGTAGCAGAGACCCTCAAAGGCCCTGAATATGACCCAAAGATATCAACACAACCCCTCAGCGATATCCAGGACACGCTGAAGGCAGGAGACATTGCCTTTACATGTACTGATAATATGATTGGAAATCTAAAAGGCTGGCTCCATCCTGGTAGCTTAGCTGGTTAGGGTATCACCCCCATACACCAAGGTTGTGGGTTTGATCCCTGGGGACAAACAAGAAGCAACCAATAAATGCATCAATAAGTGAAGCAATAAATCAGAGCCTCTCTCTTCTCCAGCCTCTCCCCCCCCCCCCCCCAAAAAAAAGCCCTAAAAGGCCAGGGGTCCCCTAGACAATTCTATTCTCTGCCTCAAGCGGGGGATAGCATAAGGGAGACCAACAATGTGTGCTGATCTGTGCTCTCTTTCTATAGTTGTCCTTACTTTATATATATATTTTAAATTTTATTGTTTAAAGTATTACAAATAGTAGTACATATAGCTTCTTCCCCTCCCCTCCCATTGACTTTCCCCCAACCTCCCCTAACCCCTGGCACATGCCCTCACCCACCCGCCTAGTATCTTGCATCCATTGGTTATGCTAATATGCATGCATACAAGTCCTTTGGTTGATCTCTTACCTCCTGCCCCCCAACCCTCCCCAGCCTTCCTGCTATAATTTGACAGTCTGTTTGGTGCTTCTCTGTCTCTATATCTATCTTTTTGTTCATCAAGTTATAATGCTCTTTATTATCCATAAATGAAATCATGTGGTATTTTTCTTTCACTGCCTGGTTTATTTCACTTAGCATAATGCTCTCTAGTTCCGTCCATGCTGCAGCAAATGGTAAGAATTCCTTCTTTCTTTCTTTATTTATTTATTTTACCACAGCATAGTATTTTATTGTGTAGATGTACTACAGTTTTCTAATCCATTCATCTGCTGACGAGCATTTGGGCTGGCTCCAGGTCTTAGTTAGCTATGGTGAATTGTGCTGCTATGTCCTTTCTGATTAATGTTTCTAGTTTCTTGGGATATATTCCTAGAAGTGGGATCACTGGGTCAAATGGGAGTTCCATTTTCAGTTTTTTTGAGGAAACTCCATACTGGTCTCCACAGAGGCTGCACCAGTCTGCATTCCCACCAGCAGTGCATGAGGCTTCCTTTTTTTCTGCATCCTCGCCAGCACTTGTCGTTTGTTGACCTTATTTTAGACAAGACCTCGCACCCTGAAGAAAACAAGCAGCTGGACCACCCGGATAACTTCTCATGTTTCTACTCAGGGCCCTGCAATGTGGTCAACGGTTCTAGCAACTTTAGATGTGAATGGTGGTGCACCCCTTTTTGCCCAGGGTGCCCCCACACCGGGAGCTGGAAACGGGATGGCCCCCCAGCACTGACCGCACAGTGAGGGGCAAGGACAGAGCCTGGGATCAGGAGACTCAAACTCACTTTCTTGGGCAAGTTGGGTTTCCTTTCTGAGCCTCAGTTCCCCTCCGCTCCCTCAGGGGCTTTTGTCTGCCTCTGTTTGCCGGTGAGTTTGTGACATGTAGCGTGTACCCCTGAAGCACTGTGAAATGCGACACTGACATGTGTGTCATCATGAGGGTAACATGCACCCGGCACACCCGTGGCCGCCGCGCTCCTCGCCCCGATCCCAGGAGCAGAGCGGGCATCCGGTGGTGAGCTGCCCGACCGCTCACTCCAGACCGTAGCAGTGCCATCACCTCTCCCCACCATCCCCTCTTCTGCCAACCACACCGAGTCCTCTTGGGGAGCCTCTCCCTGTCAGTCCACGTGGCCTAGAAGAGTGACAGCCACCCGAGGGACGGGGACCCCGCCCAGAAGGCAGCCCTTCTCGGCCTGCTGCCCAGGGGTGCGTGGGGGAGAGGGGGGGGCGGTGGCGGCGGCACGCAGGCCAGGGCGAGGGTGAGGCCGTTGGGACTGCAGAAACCTCTTCCTGGGGATGGAACTGAGAGCGCAAGCCCCGAGCTGCTGGGTGCGCACACCACGGCGGCCCGGAGCCTCTGGGTGTCCACACCAGAGCCCCGAGCTGCTGGATGTGCACACCAGAGCCCCGAGCTGCTGGGTGCCAACGCCAGAGCCCCGAGCAGCTGGGTGCGCACACCAGGGCCTGACTCAGCAGCCCCTGAGCTTCCCAACCCGTGGGCCTCGGCTCCCTTGTTGCATTCGCCAGCCTGTCTGGCTTCTCTTCCTTACAGCCAGCACGTGTGGCTGCCACAGAGACTCCTCCATCAAGCGAGGCAGGACAGAGGGCTGTCAATCCCCCCGCCCCAGCCCCGCCCCGGGGCGGCCTGCATGGAGCGCTCTGGGCGGGCAGAGGGCTGTGCCCTGGGACAGTGCCCACTGAGCAGCACCCAGGATCCGAGGGGGTACTCACCTCTGCGCCCCCCCTCTCCCCCTCCCCCAGCTCCAAGCCCCACAGCCTCTTACTGCTGCTCCCCTTCCAGCTGAACCTGAATTCCCTGGCACCCTCACTTTGGGTTCAGCCTGGGCATGGTGGGAGGTGCAAATTCTGTCTATAATATATCCCCCCATTTGTGCCAACTCTCAGTGCTCTTTCCCTGCGCCCGGCATACCTGGCATTGGTCTCCCGGTTCA
This sequence comes from Pipistrellus nathusii, assembly GCA_963693515.1. NCBI lineage: Eukaryota > Metazoa > Chordata > Mammalia > Chiroptera > Vespertilionidae > Pipistrellus > Pipistrellus nathusii. Next base: position 101,056,595 of record OY882861.1, on the reverse strand, counting down.
CGTCCACCTGGTACCGGATCAGGCGGTCTTTCAGGTTCTGGGCCCGCTCACAGAGGTCGTAATTGAGGGCCACGGTGTCCAGGCAGAACATGGCCAGCGGCACGGAAATGTGCATGGACGCGATCTCATTCTTCCGCTTCTTTATGCTGTTGATCTTCTGTGAGAAGGAGCACATCCCCTGGTCAGTTCCCCGGGGGCCCTGGCGCCTGGCAGCTGTGGCCCTGGCCACCGTCCGGCCCGGCACAGTGCACACAGCGAGGGAGGGGGGGGGTGTCGCAGTACAAGTCCCCAAGACACAGAAAGCCCGGGGCGCCTCCTACCGCCACGAAGTCATCAATCTCATGCTTCTCTCTCAGGAACGCAGCGATGCTCTGCTCCGCCGTGTAGTCCAGCAGGTCCTCATACTTTGTGTAGACATTTAAGTATCTTCGCATCGAAGAGCGTGAAATCAAACACACGAACATGGGCCACCAGGTTAGCTTGGTTAGAGCGGCCCATGCAGAGACACGCTTAAGCCAGCTCACACCAAGACAGAAACAGAAGTGACCGGGCTACTGGGAACTGGAATCCAGAACTTTGGCTGAAAATTCCAGTTTTGTTACCTCCTGGCGACACTTAGACAAGATAGTTCTCCTGTTCAGAGAGCAGTGCCTTCGGCTAACGTGGGCACAGTAACCTGAGGCACCGCGGTAACAGGTCTGCCAGGCGCAGCCAGGCGGACAGCTGTGACCCCCCCTCCCAGCTCTGAGGTGGAGATTAGGAGCGAGTGACCTAAGATTGATGTGATAAGTGAGATTTCCCTCTGCGAACAGACCGCGCAGGAGTGCGGGGCAGTGTCTCTCCAGGGAGGACGTGTCTGGGGCCCCCACACGAGTCCACGGGACAAGGAGATGCTGAGAGGAAGCAGAGGTAACGGGCTTCAGGGACTGGGAGAGAGACGGCAGGGAAACCCGGCTGCAAGTCCAGAGAGCCAGTGGGGAGAGCTCCCTCCGCGGCTCCGAGCCACATTCCCGGCGGGAGTGCCCCCCGAGTCCGAGTTCCCAGACCAGGCTAGCGGTTCTCACCCGGTGGGTTCTGCTCCCTGGGGACACGCGGCTAAGCCTGGGGCCGGTCGTTGTCGCCATAATCAGAGAGAACCCACTGGCATGTACTGGGTGCTGCCACACATCTGCTCTGTGGGCAGCCCCACAGAGCAGGTCCTGTCACAGTGCCAGCAGCACTGCCGTCACGGGGCCCAGGCCAGGGGCCACCCGTCCTGCTGTGTGGGACAGTCCCGTGTGACTGCTGTTAACACAGTCCCACACCCAGGGACTCGTGTGGACACTAGCAGTTGCACCCACAATCACCCCAGACACATGCCTGCTCACAGGAAGTGGTGCCACGTGTTCACAGCGGCACCACTCAGGCACGCAGTGGCCTCAGGCCCGTCGCCCGGTGAGCTCAGGAAACGGGCAGCAGGCAGCGGCCCAGAAACCATCGCTGGCATGTCCTCTCCTGTCCTAGAATCCCGGTCTGTTCCCCACACGAAGGCGCTGCCGGCCTGCCGGCTCCGTGTCTCCTTCCTAAAGCCCAGACGCTGCCAACCGGCCAGCCTTGTGGGTTCGGACCGGGAGGGGGGCCCCCGGAGTGCGAACCCGGCTCGTCCTCTGGGCCGCACGGGAACTCACAGGCCCTCGTGTGAAACGGGGGCGCGTGCCATGCCAGGAAAATAGCTGCTGGCTGAGGGTACACATCGCCTCGGCTGGTGGGAGCAGCGATCACTCACCCAGAGGCAGGTCAGAACTCTAACCCAGTGCCCCAAGGCCAGTTACAGCTACTCCACTTACTTCTTGGGGCCGACTTGGTTCTTCTGATAGACCTGGAAAGCCTGATTCACGTAATCAGAAACCAGCTTTTCCTCAGGGTTCACGGTTCCGAGAGCCAGGTTATATCCTTTCAGCTCCGGGAACAGGACAGACTCCACCTGAAGAACAGAAACCATGAGACACGAGGAGGGGACGGCCCCCAAGGGCAAGGTGTGCAATGGGTTCATTTCTGGGATGCCAGCCACACCTGCTCCCGCTGCTCCTGAGCAAGGCTGCTCACTCCTCCCTCTTTGGGTCACTCATCGCCCCAGTCCTTGCTCCTCTCAGCCCCTGTCCTGGGAGAGTCCCCGGGCCCAGGGGATATGAGGTGCCCCTGCTGAAAGCTCAGGCTCTGAACTTTCTCGTCACAGCTGTCACTAAGTGAGCGTGTAACGAGCATCCTAGGTTTGTCAGGTATCAGAACCATGAGAGTCTGGGTCACACCTGAGTTCTGCACTCCTGACGAAGCCAGCCGGAGGGAAGCCAGCCCAGGCCCTGGGAGATGGAGGGAAGCTGGTTCTGGCATCTGGGGAAGGAAGGCCTACTCTTGCACAAATTTTCATGCATCGGGCCTCTAGTTAGCTATATTCCCTATACTGTACTTCACATTCCATGACTGTTTTGTAACTACCAATTTGTGCCTCTTAATCCCCTCACCTTTTCAACTCTCCTCCCAACTCCCTTCCCATCTGGCAACCGTTAAAATGTTCTTTGTATCTATGGGTTTGTTTCTCTTCTCCTTGTTTGTTTAGTTTGTTCTTTAGATTCCACATCCAAGTGGCATCATATGCCATTCGTCTTCCTCTGACCTATTTCACTCTGCATAATACCCTCTAGGTGTATTCATGTTGTTGCAGGTGGCAAGATTTCACTCTTTTTTATGGTTGAGTCATATTCCATTGTATATATTCACCACTTCTTTATCCATTAATCTCTTGATGGACTTAGGTTGCTTTTATATCTTGACTATTGTAAACAATGCTGGATTATATGTCCTTTTGAAATAAGAGTTCTGGGTTTCTTTGGATGAGTGCCCAGGAATGGAATGGCCAGGTCCTTCTTTGTCTCTTATTATAGACTTTGATTTAAACTCTATTTTCTCTGGTGAACTCTCTTTTGCTTCCCTAGCTTTTTTGTTGGTTTGTTTCCATTTTCATGAATTATCTTTTCCATCCCTGTGCTGTAGTCTGTGTGTGCCTTCACCTGAAGTGGGTCTCCTGTAGGCCGCAGTGACTTGTTTTGTTATCCCTCTAGCCACCCTATGTCTTCTGATTGGAATGTATAATACATTTGCATTTAAAGTAATTGTTGATAGATATGTATTTATTGCCATTTTATTAATCACATTTTTATCTTTTTTTTGTCTTCTTCTTAAAGAAAACCATTTGACATTTCTTGTTATTCTGGGAAGTTCTTAATCTGTCTTGAAATTATTCCTTTTTATTTTTTAAGTATTTATTTATTTGTTTTCCCATCACCAATTATCCCCTTTATGTCTTTTAATTCTAAATGACAACCTTGTTGGATAGAGTAATCTGAGGTGTAGATCCTTGCTTTTCATCACTTTGAGTATATCTTGCCACTCCCTTCTGGCCTGAAAAGTTTCTGCTGAGAGATCAGCTGATAACCTTATAAGGGGTCCCTTGTAGATAACTGATTGCTTTTCTATTTTGTTGCTTCTAAGATTCTCTTTGGTTTTAAACCCATGGCATTTTAGTTATGATGTGTCTTGGTGTGGGCCTCCTTGTGTTCATCTTATTTGGGACTCTGTGCTTCCTGGACTTGTATGTTTGTTTCCTTTAGCAGGTCTGGGAAGGTTTCTATTATTACTTTTTCATATAGGTTTTCAGTATCTTGCTCTCTCTCTTCTCCTTTTGGCTGATGTTGGTATGCTTGAGGGGGTCCCAGAGGCTCCTTATATTATTTTCATATTTCTGGATTCTTTTCTTTTTGCTGTTCTGATTGGTTGTCTGTTTCCTTATCTTCCAAGTCTCTGCTTCATCTACTTCCCTGTTCATTCCTATAAGGTTTTCTTTATTTCAATTAGTATATTTTTCATTTCTGACTGGACTGTTTCTGTGTTTCCTATTCCTTTGTTGAAGTTCTTACTGAGTTCATCTACTCTTCCCCTAAGTTAATTGAGCATCTTTGTAACCAGTGTTTTGAACTCTTCATTAAGTAGATTACTTGTCTTGATTTTGTTTAGTTCTTTTTATGGAGTTTTGTTGTGTTCCTTCATTTGGGACACATTTCTCTGTCTCCTCGTTGTAGTTGCCTCTCTCTGTTTGTTTCTGTGTATTAGGTAGAGCTACTATATCTCCAGACAGCGGCAGAGTGGCCTTCTGTATGTAGGTGTTTTGTATAATCCCAGGAGAGGCCAAGCTGTGACCTAGGGCCTGCTGCTGTTAGTGCCGGGCCTGGGGCCACTTAGTTAGAGATCCAGGGCTCTCTGAGGCCAGATGCTGCTTGTCTGAAAGATTTTAGAAAAGTCCAAAGAATGAGTCAAGATAGGCCATCTGTGTGGAAAAGCCACTGGAATTGGCTTGAGATGGGGCCCACAGGTGGGGTGGAACTGGATCTCAGAGACTCACCAGGGCAGGGCTAACAGTGTCAGCTGGTTGATGGAGACTCAGATATGGTGCCCACCTGCCCACTCTGTGGACTGGGGTGGGGTCTCAGAAAAGGAACAATGGCCTCTGTCAGCACTTCTGTCTGGGAGAAAGCTGCCCCTCCAGCTTTCACACCAATGCCACACTATTCAGTGCTCCTCCTTATGTCCCTGTTGCAGTTTGAGTTGCTGACGAAGCACTGGAGTCCAGAGGGAGTGAGTCTGAATAAACCTGTTGGTGGGCCCTTTAGGAGGAATTGCCTGGGCTCTAGCAGCCCTCTGTCTCCCTCAGCTTCAATCCCCACTGGTTTCTATAGCAAGAAGGTATGGGGACTTCTCTTCCTGGCACTGGAACCCCAGGCTGAAGGGCGTGCTGTGAGGTTAGGATCCCTTGCTCTTCAAAGGGACCTCCTGAGTTTTATCCGCCCTGCAGGGTGTGGGGACAGCCCGTTCTGAATATTTGCCTTTTGTACCAATGTCAATGTGGCTTCCTCTTTCTATCCTTAGTTATAGGATTATGGTTAGCTAGATTTCAGGCAGTTCTGAATGATGGTTGTTCTGTAGTTTAGTTGTAACTCTGATGTGGTTGTGGGAGGATTCAAATACCTCATTTACCTATGCTACCATCTTGATCAGAACCCTTTCAATTTTGTTTTTTATGAAGATAAATATTTTCTAAAATATGCTTTTGTTTCCTTTACTAAGTTTCTCACAAATATGCTTTCCTTCTGCACCTTGAGAGCTATTACCAAACATCTCATGCTGACTTTTTCCAACTTCTAAAATTCATGTAAAACTATATGACTAGCCCTAGCCGGTTTGGCTTGGTGGATAGAGCATCGGCCTGTGGATGGAAGGGTCCCAGGTTCGATTCTGGTCAAGAGCACATACCTGGGTTGTGGGCTTGGTCCCCAGTGGGGGGTGTGCAGGAGGCAGCCAATCAATGATTCTCTTTAATCATTTATGTTTCTATCTCTCTCTCCATCTTACTTCCTCTCTGAAATCAATAAAAATATATGAAAAAACAACAACAGAATATATATGACTGGTAGGGACTGGTGTACTGTCTATCTATTGCTGTTCTTGGATTTTTTCTTTTTTACATATTCAATATGAAGAACTATTCTTTTACATTTACCCAGTTCAGAGACAGAATAGTCTGAGATGTTGGCAGAAGCCAGATGGAGAACTCCGGGCCTGTGCTGCTTTTTCTCACAGTTGGATAAAATCATTGGCATTCACTTGGGCCTAGCTTTCAAACTTGGTGCAAACTGTGACCTGTGACTGGGTCTTCCTGGCATCACAATCCACTGAATCTGTTACTGGCTCCCCTGGGCTGTTTGTAGTAGCAGCCACATGAGCCCTGGGTGCTCCCAGCCCAGATGCTTACAGACACTGCTGCTCAGCAGAGTGAGGGAGAGCTCAGGCTGAGTGCATTTTATCTGTCCCCAAGCCCCACACTCTCCTTCCAATTACAGGTCCGCTCTTTTGTTTCCTTCCTCAGGATATTGATTGTAGGAGAACCATGCATGTTTCTTCCCCCTTCACACACTCAGTCTTCTTGTTAACCAGGCTTAGTTTGGTTCTAATTTAGATTGAAACCAACTGGAGCACTGGTTTCACGTGCTTCCATACAAACCTAACTTGAATCTTGAGCTTCAGAACCAGCCCTCTCAGTAAGGAACTACAGAGAGAGGAGTGCTTAAGAGCATTCAAGTATCATATACGTACGTGGTCGGGAGAGGGAGAAGAGGAGCATCCCATAGGTCCCTTCCCTATGTGAGCCCACACCTGACACTGGCTCCCTCGCCACACCAACCACCCAGAAGGAAACAGATGATGGTGCACAAAGGAGTCCAGCCCTAGGACTCTGTTCACCATTGTCTTGGATCTGACTAGTGATGTCATCCCAGGAAGAAAGCTGGAAAGGGCTCAGGCCAGGAGGGGAGTGTTCACTCCCTCTCCTAGCTACCCACAATGGCTGAACAAACAAAACAAACATGGAATCTCAAGAGCTAAATTAGACAAAGTTTTGTATAGATTCTTGGTAAGTTCATGGCAACTGCTCCATCGTGAATTATCAACCCAAGTTTCATTCAGCTTGGGATACATTTGCCCTTTGGAGATGGGCATCTTGGGGGACTCTACTCTCCCACAAAGTCACTCTTAATGCTCTTGTTAGAAGCACAGTTCTGCATGGGCGTGTCTTTATGATCCAAATTCTCTTCCAGGGGTCACGAAGGTATACTCAGGTTAGAACTCCCAAACTAAAACTTCCCTGATTGAATGTCTTGTATAAATAGCTATTTTAAAATACTTTATGCAATAAGAAAAAAAAGTACCAACATATGAGTAAGTGAATACCCTACCTTGGGGATCTTCTTAGAGTTTTCAATAATTTCCAAGAAAGAGTTGCGTATTAACTCCCAGCAATCATCAAAAGATGGGTTGAAGGAAATGTTGGGCTCCCTGACTTTGAGTTTGATCATGATTAGCTGAGGCATGAAGAACTCCATCTCTTGGTAGGGCTCTTCAAAGTCATTCCCGTCCTTCAAGAGACACAAGACATGGCAACTGTCACAAAACAGGGCCTTCTAGAATTAAGGGAGTGGCCTGTTCCATTGCTAGCACCACAAGCATCGAACAAGGGCGTGAAGGGTGTCATGCACTGCCCATGCTTAAAATGAGGGCAAGGCTGGCTCAGTCCACCCTGAGCTCATCCTCTTCCCTTCCCCATAGCTTTTACTCAGTATGTTGACTTTGCTTTAAAATTCCTGCATCGATATTTCCAAACCCTCCTCATCCTTCAAAATTCATCTCAAAATCTCCTACACTTCTGAGCTTCCATATTTCCACTTCCTCGGGGTATTTAATCTTTCTTTCTTGTAGATATTTATAAGTACATGTTATCTTTTCTATTTTATGCTAGCCTGAGGGCAGGACCTGTGTCTGAACCATCTACCTCTTCCAAAATATCCAAGACTATGTTTAGCACATAGTAGATACTCAATAGTAATTTGCTGAATGAATCCAAGCATATAATTATTATCTGCATACTGCAAATAAATGATGTTGCTAATGAGCCTATAGTCTATTTTAGACACTTAAAATGCCAAGCTTCCCCACAATAAAAATATTGGTGTAGAGATATTCATAATTCTCTACACAAGCTAGTAATTCAAGATGCCTCCCATAAAAGGCAGGGCCTAATGAAACTGCCTTAGGGCAGCTGAGAAGTACCCTGTTTCCCCGAAAATAAGACAGTGTCTTATATTAATTTTTGCTCCCAAAGATGCAGTAGGTCTTATATTCAGGGGATGTCTTATTTTTCCATGAAGAAGAATATGGTACACATTTATTGTTAAATGAAAATAAAGGAAATTTATTACCTGTATACGATACGGTAGTACGGTAGTTGTCAATACAAACCAGACAAACTGTGAATCCTACGATATCAAGAACTTACTCATTTATTCAATGACAATCATGTCATCATCTTCTGGAACATCATTATAATAATCCAATTCCTGAATTTCCTGATGAATTTCTTGTGACTCCATTTCTTTCATAATCAGTGGACCAAATCTCTCATGTTTAGCCGAGGGGGGGCCTTATTTTCGGGGGTGATGCCTTATATTTCACTCAGAAGGAAACCTGTAAGTAGGTCTTATTTTTGAAGGATGTCTTATTTTTGGGGAAACATGGTACTTGTCTGACTAATTGCTTTTAGACATTTTTAGATCAGTTTAAGGATGATTGGTAAACATTTGTTGACACCTACTATGTATCAAATACCCATAAATTGCCCTCTTCCTTCAGCCCTATGAAGATTTTCTTTTTCCCCTCTGTGTGTAACTTTAGAGTGAGATCTGTTCACACAGCTGAGTCTCTTCTGCTTAGTGAAGTAGACTCTTACAATGATACCTATAAATTGGTCTCGTTAGACTGCCGTCTAAATTCAACAGCACTTGTGTCTATATTGTTTTATCAGAAGGCAATAGTTCATCTTTATTTACTTCAGACAAATGCTTAGAACTTAACCTTTTATAACCAGGCAATTTATCTTTATATTATTCTTTTTAAGGTGCGATGCCCACATAATATAAAATCTAAAAGAATCATCCTTGATTCCTAGCTCCTGAAGTTTAGGGGATACTGTGATGCTCTGAAAACCAGAACTTAGTGTTTTCGGTTTTTATTTCAACTTCACCGAAGTCATTTCATGAAGGAAATTATTAATTATGTCAACAAAGTCCTTTGGTTTTAGAAATGCCCCTTTCAAAGACCAAAGAACAAAAGTCAGTATCTGCAATGGTACACACAACACTCCCTAAACATCAAGCTAAAGGTTGATAACAATCTTTTCCAACCCTGTCCTTTGATAGGATGAGAATGTGGCCATATCCTTTACTATAAAGGGTATGTATTCCATTTTATTAAATATTTTTCTTAACAACTTCTACATTTCTGTAGATTTTTTTTTTACCAATTTAATAAATTATCTCATGAAAGCTTGCTGTATATTCACATTAGTTTATAAACTAACTAGAGGCCAGGTGCATGAAATTTGTGCACTTGGGGGGTGCCTCAGCTCTGTCTGCATTCTCTCACAGTTCAGGAACCCTTGGGGGATGTCTGACATCCACAGTGCTGCCGCTTGCTAGCCATGAGCCCAGGTTCTGGCTGAGTGGTGCTCCCCCTGTGGGAGCACACTGACCACCAGGAGGCAGCTCCTGCATTAAGCATCTATCCCGTGGTGGTCAGTGCACATCATAGCAACCAGTCATTCCACCATTCAGTCAATTTACATATTAGCCTTTTATTATATAGGATAAGTGTTTTCGAATCAAGGTTTTTATTTTTTGTTCTGGCTCATTCCTGATTCTATCTTAGTCATTTACACCTGAAAAGGGCTTGTTTGTGGCTCCCTACACACCTTGTGTATCATGAAGAAGGAGACAAGATCCTCAAGAGACTTAATGACCAACTCTCTGAGCTGGAGTGACATGAATGACGCAATAGAAGCAAAATATTCCTCGATGTTTCTGGAGGAGTCGTAGTCACTCCTGGGCGCAAAATGGACCCACTGTTCCTTCTGGGTGACAAAAAGCTGGGCACTGCTGGGGATCCACCTGCAAAGACAGGAAGGTGGCCCGGTGAGAACCTCTTCGAATTGGTCTTTCGCATCTGGCTGCCTCCATTGCCAGCACTGCTCTCCTGAGAAGGAAGAGGTAAGATTTGAATTGATGGACTGTTCTTCCATTAACAATACCCAAAGGGACAAGGGTTCTAGGGCCACGTTCTGCTGAAAGAGTCTACAGTTTTTTCGTTGTAATCCGAGGTTGGGGCAAAGAGGCCTCAGGAACTGGAATGTCTGGTGCAGATTCTCTCCATGGCACATGGTCTACGACTCAGATTTTAGGGGAAAGGAAGAGGGAAAGGAGAAAAGAAACTCCAGAGAAGAAACTACATTGGGGCAGTGTCTGTTCAGGAGTTGGGAGGAGAAATTAGAAAAGAAGAAATGGATACCTCATTGGTCCTTTCTTCCTTCCCCAAATTCCAATTCCCAATTTCCAGTGGGAATCACTGGCCTCTCTATCCATTACGTCTCCTTCCTGCTTGCCAGAAACTACTGTCCTCGCATCTAGAAGTGCTAGTACTAGTCCTGGTCAGAGGCAATAGTTACTATATTTACTAAGCAGCTGCCGAGCGCCAGCTCCTGCATATACTCACTAGTACATATTCTCTGATACGTAAAAACCCAGTGGAAGGTATATTATCATAATCATTTCACATAAGAGAATTAATTTATCTGGACGTAGTCCTGCATGTATTCACAAAAACTAAAGGAGTTGTCTGAGTGACTGAAACCCTCTAACCTGGGAACCTGGGGGCTGTTGATTGGGCCACTGCCGCCAGGTATTCAAGTGCACTGTCCTGTGGCCAGCGAGGCCTGAGGGTTTCAGAGGAGGGGCTGGAAGGGGTCCCCTTACACCAGTGGTGATGAGAGAGTTTAAAAGCAAAGGGAGACTGGGTGGGACTGCTGCACAGTGGGTGTGAAGGAGACCCGAAGGCTGGGGGCATGGGAAGGAAGGGGACAGAAAGATGTCAGCAACGGTGCAGCCCCGGGTTGCGACTGGGTTTTCACGCAGAGAGGTTCCTGTCTTAGGATCCAGCACCCAGGCCAGGTACTGACTTGCTGAGCAGGACCTGGCGTGCTTCTGTGCAGTGCTTCCGGATCACATCCTGATACTCCTGGGGCTGCAGAGGCAGCTTCCCCGCCAGTAACTCCGCTGTGCGAACAAACCTGAGGTCTCTGAACCTGCCGGGAGAAGGGGGAGAACAGCTCAGCTTCATGACAAAGTGCTAGGACAGGCTCAAGAGGCACATGTGCTCTTTGTTCAGTAAGAGGAGAGCTCACAGACGAAAACTAAGGAGATCTGAAAAACTGGGGAGTCTGAGGAGGAAGGGGACAGTCCACAAAAAGTCCACAAAGAGCAGGTCAATGAGCCACTCGGCAGGAGTTCTTGAGTCTTCTTGTGTGTCGTGCCGGGTGTCCCAGCTGGGGACGGGGTTTGAGCACCCACTTTGTATTTGGCAACTGAGAACTGGGTGTCAAATGGACCAACATCCTTCACACACAGTGAGGACAGAGGACCGGCCACACAGAGCGTCTTCGCCATCTGGTGGGCTACTGAGCTACTCAAGATGACACTGCAGCTCTCTGGCGTGGCTCAGAGCTGGAGCGTCGACCCATGAACCAGGAGGTCACGGTTTGATTCCTGGTCAGGGCACATGCCTGGGTGGTGGGCTCGATCCTCCGTGAAGGATGTGCAGGAGGCAGCTGATCCATGATTCTCTCTCATCATTGATGTCTCTCTCTCTCTCTCTCTCTCTCTCTCTCTCTCTCTCTCTTTTCCTCTCTGAAATCAAGAAAAATATTGTTACAAAAAAACCAACGCTGCCCCACCCCTGACAGTTCACCAAGACACCCAGCCTCCTCCGCACACGGCTCTGCGATGCAGGCACTCAAAGCGCATTTGTGGAACGAATGCTCTCATCTGAGACGCTCCCATCTCTTCTGTTTCTTTCAGATCAATGCTAAGTTGCTCTTCACCACACTAAGTTGCTCTGAGGCCACCAGCCCTCTCCCTGGCTCAGAGCGGATGGCACCCTTCCACTCGGTTATAATCATGCTGAAATCACCAGCACTGTCACTTCCCTCAGGAGATCTCCGCTGCTTCCCAGCTCGTCTCCGTTCTTGCTCTCCTTCTCCTCACTCGCTGTAATGACTCTCAGGCGGCCTTCCTCCTAAAACTCGCAGCCTGGATCCTTCTTGGCAGAGGGTGAGCCTAGTCCTCCCTTGCCTGGCCAGGCCAGGCCAGGGCACTGCCGGGGAGACGGGCCTGAGCACTCAGCACCACGTGTGCTGCCACCAGCCACAGTGGCCCTGCACCATCTGAGAACGATGCTGCACATCTTCCTTGAATCCTAGCAAATCCCCAATCACCAGAAAATCTGTTCTTTCTGAGGCCACACCCTCATCCTGTCCCCAAACATCTCACCCTCCATAGACAATGAAATGACCTTTCAGAATGTTTAAAGCTGAATAGTGCAGGCCATATAAGAAAATCACTCTGTATCACTTCCTTGAAAAATCTCCCTTATTGTGAATTTTCTGATTCAGCTAACAAAAGCCTTCTGAATGATTCTGGTTCGTTTCTGACCTCTGTTACCCACAGAACCTTCCACAGAGCCATGAAAAGCACATGGTTCACATCCTTCCTTCTCAGTACTGGCAATCGGTTCAATAGTTTGCCATCTTCATTGCATAATTCAATTAAACTCACGCCTCATTCCCTTGGCACGAGCTTCTGGCCATGCCACCAGGCTGAGAGGGAGCTCCTCGTTAATTTTCAGGTTGATTGATGTTTTGAGGCTGAAACACGATTGTAGTTAAAGCAGTGCTGCCTGCTGGCCACGCATCTTGCTCCCCACTGTGCTCTTACCCAGCATGCTCCAGGGCATGGAGACCCCAGTGCTGTGGGCACAACCACTGTGTGCCCTGCACTGTCCCAGGCACCTCCCCCACAGCCACATGAAGGCACTTCGTTGTTATTCCCACTTTGCATATAAGGAAGCGGGCCCAGAGCGATGAACTTGCTCAAACCAGAAGTTCTGTAGTGACAGAGCAAGAGCATTATTACTCAACATACTTCCACCCAGTGAGAAACTTCCTTCTTTTATTTCAGTGTCTTGATGGACACCTGCAAAGCCTTAGAAAATGGAATTCAGTTCAAAGAAGGAAGTCCTAGGCTGTCCTTCCCCAACAGTCCTTTTAAAAAAATATAGGTAAAGCTAAGAATGTGATAAGATAAAACCCATTCCAAGCCAGAGATCCTCCCCAGACAAAGCATTGAGTGGCCAAGCTCAGCCAATCAAAATTAATAAATGTATTTGCCTCTAACTTTTCTAGTAAAGAACCGATGGTGGCAGCCCGACTTCCAGTGAACTCCGGTGGCCTGGTCTCTCACCAGGAGTGGCACCCCCTCTTGAGGGGCCCATAGAACCGGAGTCTTTTCTCCCAGAGCAACTGGAGGACGTGCAAACAAAACGCAGGCCGGCCACCCAGAGAGGCCTCCTGCGGCCGGAAGAAGGGCGTGTGTCCTAAGGCAGCTTCCCTGTGGGTGAAGCTGGGACACCCCGGGGGCGGAGAGCCAGGCACAGAGACCGCCGGAATGTCCAGTGAGGCCAGGCCAGACACGGAGAGCAGAGGGTGGCCGGGGCTGGGGGAGGGAGGGTGTGAGGACTGCTGAGAGGTTCATGCCTCTTTGGGGGAGGATACAAATATTCTTGAGTTGAAGAGTGGTGAGGGTTGTAAAAATTTGGAATTATACTAAAAGCTACCGCATTGTACACTTCAAAGGGGTGAGTTTTATTTCAATTTAGAAAAACTTAAGAGAAAAAAAGGAGACCCCTGCCTGCTCGGGACTTTCCCTGTGTGGGGCTGAGTCACATAGGCGAGTAAGACCAAGTGCCGCCTTCTCGTGGGCGGGAAGCCGAGCAGGTGAACATGTGATCAGAATTTGGCAGCGAGACCAGGTCGCGATGGAGGCAACGGCAATGAACACTCATGGGTAATAATGTCAGGCACCGTTCCGAGTACCTGCGACATCAACTGAGTTATTCCTCCCACAGCCCTATGGGCTCTCATTACCCCACATTCAGGGGTCAGACCCCGAGCGGAGGTAACACACCCATACCTATCACTTGTGAAGCCCCGAGTCCAGGCCCAGCCCTGCAGCCTGGCTCCATGCGATGATCCAGGGCTGAGGCCCGGGGTTGGGGCAGGAAGCATGGTGTCAGCTCCTATGCCTCTTGGGCTAGGATGTGCCCCCTCACGCCCAGGACAGGTGCTCGCAGTGCCCAGCATGCCCTCCCATGTGCAAAGGGGGGGAAGGGGTGAGGGAGAGAAGGAGGCCCTTCTTACTCTTCAAACCACAGCTGCTCCAGGCTGAGCACCATGGGGTTCACCGTGTGCAGGTGCTCCTTGTTCCACTTCTTGGCGCTCTTGTAGACCCCGTGCCAGGGCACGGGCGCCCGGATGGCTCTCTGCGGGAACAGGCGGGGCGTGCTCTCGATGAAGAGCCTCTTCCTCTCCGCGGGGTCCATGAGGATGTAGTCCACTAGGACAACGGGAGCAGTTAGTGCGCGGGACCGAGCCCGTGCTCCGGCCTCAGCCCAAAGGCAAACACTGAAAGGCCCTCTCCGGCAGGTCGCCGGCACCCTCTGCGGTCCCGTGTTTCTGTCTGAGGACACCAGGGAAGGAGGGAACCTCAGTCTGAGCTCCAGGAACCTGGGATTACAGCCTGTTAGGCCAGTGGTCGGCAAACTCATCAGCCCACAGAGCCAAATACCAACAGCACAACAACTGAAATGTCTTTGGAGAGCCACATTTTTAAAACTTAAACTGCTTCTAACGCCACTTCTTCACAAAAACCCACTTCTACGCATGGGCCACGCAGTTTCAATCGCACTGTACATGGGCGCCCACACGTGGCATTTTGTGGAAGAGCCACACTCAAGGGGCCAAAGAGCCAACATGTGGCTCCCGAGCCGCAGTTTGCCGACCACTGTGTTAGGCTATCTAGTGTCTGCATGACAATGGTATTTGCTGATGCCTCATTAACCATCAACTGACTCCTCACACCAAAACCAACACAACGGACCACACCAGACTCTTGTAATGGAAATTCAGAGATAAAATGTCACACATTGAGGAAAGAAAGATTGGCAAAAGCTTCACAGGCGAAGTGACATCTGAGCTGGGTCCTGAGGGGTGAGTGGGCATTTGAGACAGGACTGGAGGGGAGTGGGGGGGAAGAGGGCGGGCCGAGGAGCAGCATACAGTAAAGCTCAGGCCATGGCTTTTGTATAAAACAACGCTCCAGGAGCTACCATTTATGCTGTGGCAGGAATAGCAGGTGCAAGTGGTTTGAGTTCCAGGTGATAAATCTGTAGAAGTAGGTTGGGCTGGGATTTGAAGGACTTTACACATTTATTCTTCTGAGTTTGGTTCTACCCTTTACACTCACGCTGTCAGAAAGTTAGTCAGGAAGTTAAAAATAACTAGACGAGTTGGTGAAGGTGGCTGTTGTCCAGATAACACGGGAAGGAGGGGAACTAACGTGATCACCCTCACATTACACACCGTCACCGAACAGTTCCCTTCCCTCTGTGAGCAAGGCCTGGGCCCGGCCGCAGGGAGCGAGGATCAGCCTGACATCGTCATCACCAGACCCAGGGAAACGCGGACAGCGGACACTGAGTGCCCAGGGGAGTTGGAGGTGGACACAGGAGTGCTGCGCAGAGGCAGTGCGATGCGGGCTGGAGAGGGCAGGGGAGTGGCGGGAAGAGGCAGCACTGATGTGATTTGGACGGCAGTCCTCCCTGCCCCTGGAGGCAGCGCAGCTGCTCCCCCGGCCTGTGAGCCATGCAGGCCTGGGCACCCAGCTCCCGTCAGGACCGGACCCTGGGGAGTGGGTGCACATTAGCGAGTGGGAGGGGCTGGGGAGACATGAGTGGTGGTGGTGGGGGCATTTGAATTGGAAGTTAAGTGCTTGGCGTTTTTGGAGGAACAGGGCAGAGGCCTGAGAGGGAGAGGAAGGAGGGGCCCTCTGCCCGGGAACCCGCCCGGGCGCCCAGCCTTACGGATGCTCTTCATGAGGCTGTTGTAGTAGTAGCTCTCCTTCTCCTCCATGAGCGTGTTCAGCAGGGGCTCTAGGAAGGGGCTGGTCAGCAGTGTGCTGGGAATCAGCTTTGAGATCCGAACCATCACTTCCTCCTCCTCGGGGGCGATCATGTCTTTTCGGATTCCATGTGTCAAATAATACTCATATCTCTGCCGTAGACAAACCCCCAGGAAGAAAATGACCGTGACTGGTGGACTGTGCCCACCTCCCCACACCCACCCGCTGCCTCGGCCACGTGGCTGCGCTGTGACTTCACGAGCGTGGCCATGAGATTGGGCCAGTGTCCCCGTGAAGAAGAGTCGGCCAAAGCCAGAGAGGTCAGTGACGCACAGAAAGATTTGTCAAACGCCACACAGATGGGAACCGAGGGATGAGGCAGCACGTCCAGTGAGCTTTCAGAAGAGGAGAGAGCTCCTTAGAGGGACTCAATTCACTCTCCTCAACATCGGTCTCTGCAAAGCAGCTTGGTCCTGTAGCTTGTGGCCACAGTTTGGGGAAAAGATCCTCAAAGACCTAGTGAGACTATGATCGTTCTTCTAATCCCACCACGGGCTTCTGAGTTTAGGAAAGCCACCCATGCACACGCTGAATAAAAACGGCCACGTCCTCGGTGACACTGAGTTCTGTTTCCTTAGGGCCTGCCTCTGAGCTGCTGACGGCCGACTGGCTCCGGCAATGGGTCATTTCAAATAGAGGAGAAGCACCACGTGTAGGCAAGGGTCTGAAATCAGCTTTGAGTGTCAGTGCCATCTGCCTGAGGCCAGAAGAGATGGAACTCACCTTTTCCAACTGGAGTGAAAGCTGATTATACACAAACCCATCCAAACTCCCTCCCTCGTTATAAGAACTGCCTGGGGTGGGGAGAGAGGCTCTGGTTAAAATGCAGCCGCACAGACCCCTCCTCAGGTGATTTAAAAACAAAAACAAACAAACAAAACAAAAACAAACAAAAAAACAAACAAACAAAAAAACAAGCACTTTAAGTGATCATAATCTGCTGGCTACTTTGAGAAATGCTGGGTGGCTCATACCCACAAAGACTTTACTGTCAGCCAGACCTCGCCTATTCTGACTGCATAAGCCCAGAAAGCTGTTGAATCAGTCTACACCCCAACTTCCACAGCTGAGCTATAAGAATGATCATAGTACCCAGCTTTGGAGTGGGGTCAAATAAGGATTAGCATGGAATTTTGCCAATAGCACATAATGACTGAGTTTTTATTGTTAATCATTTTTATGTACTTTAAACTCATAAGCTATTAACTCTAAAGTTTTATGGTTCTTTTAAGGTAGAGGTTAGAAACTCAGAAGGCTACCTAGAATCAAACAGGTAACATTAACAAGTGACAATTGGGAGAGATCCAAGATGTCTGCTCGGATAGACATCTAACCGCGGCAGCACACAACAATTTCAATGGAATACAACTAAAATGTAGAGTGGACATTGCCCAGAGCTACAGGTAGTCGACTGACTGAAATTCTACAACGAGAAGGAAAGAGAAAACCAGAAGGAAAATCAGAGGAGCTGAAAAAAAGCCTAAGGTACGGAGACATGCTACGCGCCTGCCCGCACACGCACACGGAGAGGTTGCAGCCGGAGAGGAGGAAAGGGCTGGGTGCTGCCTGGCGTTCCCTAGCAGGAAGGAAATAAACCCCCCAGCCTGGGCTGAACCCCTGAACCAGCAGTGCTGAGCCCCAGTTATGGGCCAGACCCTGGGGACCCAGGCTCCGGCAGGAGGAGACGGGGCTGTGAGGCAGAAAAGCGGCGAAAAGCAGGGCCCCTGGAGTCGCGCGCAATGCGCGCGCAGAGGACTGAATGTTGACTCTGATGCTGGGTTACCCTAGCCGGAAGAAACAAGGCCTCCGGCGCCCTGGGCCTCAGTCCGGACTGCTTCCAACCCCAGTTCTGGGCCAATCCCTGGGGACCCAGGCTCAGGCAGAAGGAGACGGGGCTGTGAGGTGGAGTCTGGGGAGAGCTGCGAAAGGCCGGGCCCCAGGACTCGCGCACACTGTGCGCAGAGGACAGTCTGTTGACTCTGATGCTGGACTCCCCTAGTGGGAAGGAGAAAAAAAGCTCCGGGCTGGGGGAACGCGGCGGGGAGCAGGAGCCCCTGCCGGACGCCAGCCAACCGGGCACCAGCAAGGAGCCGGGCGACGGGGCCACCGGGGGGGGGGGGGGGGTGCCCCTGAGCCTTCGACCGCTGAGTGCGGGCAATGGAGCCAAGGCCAGGGGCTGCTTCCTGGGCGGCGCCGTCCCCGGCAACAGGCTGAAGCAGCGCAGGAGCCCGCGGAGAACAACGGGGTGCCACAGGCCAACCTGCTGAGCTCCCAGGACAAGGAGGAAGAAACCAAAGAAGTTCTCAATATGAAGAAATCAAGTGAGAGCAAAAGATAGTAAAATTACTTAAGAAAGAATACAAAGAAGTTCTTGAAAAATCAAAGACTAAGTCAGAATTCAACTCAACAGCCAACATTGCAACATAAATGCGTTTTAAAAAAAAAAGAAAGAAAAAGAAAGGACAGAATGTTGGAACAGTGGTGGCCAGGCCTAGAGTGGCCAGGCACAAGGCAGTGGCAGCCAGGCCTGGAGCAGCAACAGCCAGGCCCCAGAGCAGCAGCAGCCAGAACCAGAGCATCAACAGCCAGCACTGGAGCAGCCAGAGCTGGGGCAGTGGCAGCCAGGCCTGAGGCGGAGGCGGCCAAGCCCAGGGTGGCCAGTTCAGGAACACCCAGACCTGGAGTGGCCGGACCCGGAGAAGCCGGGCCCATAGCAGCTGGGGTGGGAGCAGCCAGACCCAGAACAGCAGTAGCCAAGCCCAGAACATCCAAGTCTGGAGTGGCCAGGCTCGGAGCGGATGGGCCCGGGGCAGCCGGGCCCAGAGCAGCCGGGTCGGGTGCGGCCAGGCCTGGAGCAGCGGCTGCCAGGCTGGGAGCGGCCAGGCCCGGGGCAGCAGCCGGGGCTGGTGTGGCCAGGCCCGGAGCAGCGGCTGCCAGGCTGGGAGCGGCCAGGCCCGGAGCAGCCGGGTCGGGTGCGGACAGGCCCAGAGCAGCGTCTGCCAGGCTGGGAACCGCGAGGCCCGGGGGAGCAGCCGGGGCTGGTGCGGCCAGGCCCGGAGCAGCGGCTGCCAGGCTGGGAGCGGCCAGGCCCGGAGCAGCTGGGTCGGGTGTGGCCAGGCCCAGAGCAGCAGCAGCCAAGTCCAGAGCAACTAGGTCGGGAGTGGCAGTGACCAGACCCGGAGCAGCTTGTTGTGGAACGAACCAGAGCAACAGAGGCCAGGCCCTGAGCAGCCAGGCCCGGAACAGCTCGCTCCTCACCTGCCCCTGCCCCATGGCTGCCTCTCAGCCATGGCTGGAAACTTTCATGGGAACTTGAGGGTCTGCTGAATCAAGTGATGAAGGCTTAGATCTGGATGTGTTGAGTTAGTATAGGGCTGGGGTGTTGATCTGTGAGTGCCTTGGGTGGGGCCTGGATGAGGCTAGTGGACCTATTGGGAAATGTCTTTTGTGTGAAGTGTATCATTGGGCATGTGGAGGTATTATTGATATGAGAAAATGCTAAGTAACTGATTTACTATCTGAAAAGGGATTTACTATCGGGGAAAGGGAGGGAAGAAGAGACTGAACATAAACTGTGCACCTATGGATGAGGACAATGGGGGATGAGGAGGGGGCGGAGGGTGGAGTGGGAACCTGGTGGAGGGGGGAAGAAATGAGGAACCTTTGTAATAATATGAACAATAAAGATCGATTAAAAAAATGAATTTAAAAAAAGTGACAATTGGCTGGACATCTATATTAATAATAGAGGAATATGCAAATTGTCCGGAAAGCTGTCACATAATGACCAATCAGGATGGGGGTGGGGCTGCGGCAGAGAGCCTGTGCTGGGGGTCCAAAGGGTGCAGAGAAGAAGGAAGAACAGATAGGCAGTTAGGGGGATCAGGGTGGGAGGGGAGAGTAGTTAGGGCGTTCAGGCCAGCAGGGGAGGGTAGTTAGAGGGATCAGGCTGCCAGGGGGGAGCAGTTAGGCAGTTAGGGCAATCATGCCAGGAGGAGGGAGCTGATAGACAATTAGGGGGGATCAGGCCAGCAGGGGAGCAATTAGGGGCATCAGGCAGGCAGGCAGGCAGGCAGGTGAGCAGTTAGGAGCCTGTGGTTCTGGATTGTAAAAGGGTCCCAGATTGGAGAGGATGCAGGCCCTCCTATCCCCATGCATGAATTTTGTGCACTAGGCCTCTAGTAAAAAAATAGTAAGGAATGGTGGAAATTGACAAACTGGAGAATATATCTCTCATCTAAAGGAGGCAGCATCTACTCAACTTGGAATATCTTAATTTTTCAAGAGAAATTTAAAATCTAGCTCATATGAGATTTTCCTCATACAGCAATAAACCAAATTAAGCCTATGGGGGGATTGCCAGATGGGTTGGGATATACTTGTACTAAAAAATTCATGTTTATCTGAAATTCAACTTTAGCTGGATGTCCTGTTTTGTGTTTTGGTTTTGTTTTCCAAAATCTGGCAACCCCAGCCTGTGGGTCACTATTTTACAACTTAAGTTCTCAGAGGACCCAAAGGTATTGGTTTCTAAGGCTTACTAGATCAGAAAATGCACACACACACACACACACACACACACACACACACACACACTGTCCTGGGTTCTGGACTGTGTATTTTTAAAACATGCCCTGGATCCTAACCACTCACCTGGCTGCCTGCCTGATGCCCCTAACTGCTCCCCTGCTGGCCTGATGGCTCTAACTGTTCTCCCTTGCTGGCCTGATCCCCCTAACTGCCTATTTCTCTCCATTTCTGGCATTGATGCTACTGTTCCCCCAGGTCAGAATCACTGAGATGCCAATTGCAAGAAAGGAAGTGACGAGAATGTACCTCCAAGTCTGACTCGGATGGCTTGGCTTCTTTACTTTCTATTTCCATCTCCTTCTGTAACATCGTGTTAATCTGCTCTTCTGGGCTTGCTGGTCTGCTTCCTGGGGGGGTCTCAGAGGTCACCACCTCCTTCTTCCTGGGTGAGGAGGGCAAGGTCTTATGGGCAGATTTGATCCTGAAAAGAAGACATGGCTCAGCCCTGGCTCAGCAGAGGCTCTGAGCTGCCAGCCTGCTTTCTCCAGCCACACAAGGGCCCTTCCTCCGTGTCACCTGAGAGCTGTGCGTGAGCGGCGACCTCTAACATGGAGCACTACATAGGTATGTTATCTGGTTTGCTCTGTTGGTTAATTTATTTTTATTTAGTGTCTTAAGATTTTTAGATTAAGGAAATTGGCAGGGGAACCATTGGTTACTGGGCATAGGAGAATGCTTTGAAGCTGAGAAGAGCATGGCTTTAGTGAGACCACAGTCTTTTCTGGTTCAGCCTGGTGTCCTGAAATCCCTTGTACCCACAGAGACACCTTACCTGGTAGGATCCATTTTGTCTATCAGGGGGGGCTTCATTTTCTTCCTCTCAGGCTCTGCTGAGCTTTTTGTTGCTAGAATAGTGGAAAAGACAGACATCAGTGATGGGCAGTGACCATGCTCTGTCCACAGGGATGTGACTCTCAGGACTGTCCAGGAGCAGGCTAAGGGGTGAACTTGCCACAGTGGGGTGAGGCAGATGTGGGTTCTGGTCCCACCTGCACCACTAATTACCTGTGTGACCCTGAGAACTGACTTCATCACTCCAGGCCTGAGCTTCTTCCATTGTGAAACAGGGATGAGCATGTGGTCCATTCATTCACACATTTGACAGGTATTAATAACTGCCTATTTGATCCACTCTTCTACCCTGTTGCTCTGTTTGCTAAATGCCACATGTATTATTGTTTCATATTTTTAAATAGAGTCAGATGTTTAAACTTAATATATTTATTTTAAAGATATGATATGATTATCACAAATAAAAAACCAGTATTATTTGCAATAAAGGGTAACTACAAATAGTTTTAATAAATGGCATAAAACTCTACTATTCAACTTGCTTAAGTTTCTAGCCTAAGGAAATTAACAAGTCATAGAGCAGTATAAATGACATACTACTATTAAATTGAAATTCTGAGAGAATTAAAGAGAACTGAAAACTCAAGTTACATTTTGAGTTTACACTTGATCTCCTCATTAATCTACTCCAAATATAGTAGTAATAGGCAAAAAGACAACTGTTTAAGTATAAAAAAAATATTACTTCAATATACATCTAACAAGAATTACTAAAGCATACCCTTAAATAGATATATGTGTATCTGGTGGGATCAAATAAATTAATGTATAAAATCTACAATGGGAAGAGGAACCAAGATGGTAGTATAGGTAAATGTGGTACTCAAATCCTCCCATAACCACATCAAAATTACAACTAAACCACAGAACAACCATCATTCAGAACAGCCTGAAACCTGGCTGAATGGAAGTCCTAAACTAAAGATGAAACCACATTGAGACTAGTAGAAGGGGCAGAGACACAGAATGAACTGGTCCAAAACTCCCATGTGACATTTTTTAATAGGGAGGGATATCTAGGCTGCAGAGGTTTCCGGAGGAGCGAGGGTCTCAGCCCCACGCCAGACCCCTCAGTTCAGGGTCCAGTGTTGGGAAGAAAAAAATGGAGATTGTTGCTGAGTGACACAGAGCTGACAGAGACCCAGGCAGTTCCTCTTAAAGGGCCAGTGCACAGACTTAGACTCCCTCCCTCTGAGCTCCAGTACTGGGGCAGCAGCTTGAAAGTATCCAAGGACATTTGGGGAGGAGCTAGATTGTCTGGCATCAGGGCAGGAACTCGGAGGCAGCTTTCTCCCAGACAAAAGTGCTGACTTATCCCACCACAGAGCTGACTGCCAGTTACCATAGCTGAGTCTCCATCAGTCTGGCCCACACTATTTGCTCCATCTGAAAATTCCATTAGACTCTGTCCCATCCAATCTGCATCTCCACTCAAGCTGTTTGTAGTGGCTTTTCCATGTGAATGGCCTGTCCTAGCTCAGGCTTCAGACTTTTCTAAAATCTCTCAAAGAACAATCAGCTGGCATCAGCATGCTCCATACCTATCAGTGAGGGGCCCCAGGCCTGGCACTAGCAGCAACCTGCTTTAGTTCACAGTTTGGCCTCTCCTGGGAACCTCCAAGGCCAACATAAGTAGCAGCCATCTGCAGATTGCTCTGTAGCTTGTGCCAGATGGCCCCAGGTAGAAGTAATCCCAGTAACTTTGGTCAGCGGCTGACTGTACATACTGGGAGGTCTCAGAGCCAGTGCACTGGTGGACCACTTCAGACCATGCCAGATTACAATTCTACCAATTCACAAGTGACACACTCAAGAGGCAGACTCAGTGAGCATCAAAACTCCACTGAAGCAACTCCTGCTCCAAAGTAGTGTTTCCTGAACAGCAGTTCTTCCATTGTAGACAACAACTGGTCATTATTGTAGCCAATTGTCCTGGGGGTCAATTCCTCCTATTGATGCCAATAGCAATCAAGACTCAACTACAACAGGGCAGTTCACACAGCTCACAAAGGGGGTGCACCTAGATTTCCTAGCTCATGGGACTTGGGAGGCTGAGCCACTGCGGCCTACAGGACACCTAGTACACAAGGCCACTCTACAGATTCCAGAAGACATATCATCTCTACCTAATACATAGAAGCAAACACACAGAAGCAACCAGAATGTAGAGACAAGCATATCATAAAAGGAAGAAATCTCCAGAAAAAACACACACAAAAACTAAGTGAAATAGAAGCAAGAAAACTACTATAAAATAATGGTTACAAGGATGCTCAAGGAAATTAATGAAAGTTTCAATGAGAGCCAAGACCGGTTTGGCTCAATGGATAGAGTGGCGGCTTGGGGACTGAAGGGTCCCGGGTTTGATTCCAGTCAAGGGCATGTACCTTGGTTGCGGGCACATCCCCAGTAGGGGGTGTGCAAGAGGCAGCTGATCAATGACTCTCTCTCATCGATGTTTCTAACTCTCTATCTCTCTCTCTTCCTCTCTGTACAAAATCAATAAAATATATTTTTTTAAAAAAAGGAAAGAAAGTTTCAATGAGAAATTCAAGGATCTTAGTGAGAACATCAAGATATGAAAAAGGATCAGTCAGAAATGAAGGACGCACTAGCTGAAATTAAGAATAATGTATGGGGAATTAACAGTAGAGGATGTCAAGAATCAAATCAACAGTTTTGAACATGAGGAAGCAAAATCATCCAATCAGAAGAGCAAAATGAAAAAAAATACAAAAATACAAAGAAAATGTAAAGAACCTCTGGAACAACCTCAAGTGTACCAACTTTTGCATCATGGGGGTGCCAGAAGGAGAAAAGAGAGAGCAAGATACTGAAAACTTATTTGAAGAAATAATAACAGAAAACTTCCCCTGCTTTGTGAAAGAAATAGACTTACAAGTCCAAGAAGCACACAGCCCAAAACAAAAGGAATCCAAAGAGGACCACACCAAGACACATCATAATTAAAATACCAAGTGTTAAGGACAAAGAGAATATTCAAAGCCACAAGAGAAAAGCAATTAGTTACCTACAAGGAAGCACCCATACAACTGTCAGCTGATTTCTCAACAGAAACTTTTCAGGCCAGATGGGAGTGGCAAGAAATATTCAAAGTGATGAATAGCAAGAACCTACAACCAAGATTATTCTACCCAACAAAGGTAACATTCATAATTGAGGATCAGCCAAAACCGGTTTGGCTCAGTGGTAGAGCATCGGTCTGCGTACTGAAAGGCCCCAGGTTCGATTCCGGTCAGGGGCATGTACGTTGGTTGCGGGCACATCCCTGGTAGGGGGTGTGCAAGAGGCAACTGGTCGATGTTTCTCTCTCATCGACGTTTCTAGCTCTCTCTCTCTCTCTCCCTTCCTTTCTGTAAAAAAATCAATAAAATATATTTTAAAACATAATTGAGGATCAGATAAAGAGTTTCACAGAAAAGAAAAAGCTAAAGAAGTTTTAATACCACCAAACCATGAAATGTTGAAGGTCTACTTTAAGAAGAAAAAGATTAAAAAATATAAATACATATATATCAACAATTGAATCTAAAAATCAAAACAAATGAACAAGGAATCTAATGAACAAGATAAACTGATGAGTGAAATAGAACCAGAGACATGGAAACATGGAACAGACTGATGATTCTCTGAGGGAAGGGGAGGGATGGGAAGAGATTAACCAAAGATCTTATATGCATACGAAGGGCCCAGTACACAAATCAGTGCATCTTGAAAAAAACTATGGGCTGCAAGGCTGCTGGCACAGGGGTGGATCTCAGCCCATCCTCTGCACCCCTTCCCAGCCCCTCCCACCATGGCTCCCAACCCCCTGTCTGCCGGCAGCCCCGCTCCCACTGCCTCTGCAGCTCCTACGTGCTGATGGCACAGCCCCACCTGTGCCCGCTGACAGCATGGATCGATTAGGGCCTGTGCCAAGAGTGGGTGCAAGTGGGGCCAGTGTAGGCAGCAGGTGCAAGTGCTGGGCGGGACCATGGTGTGCAAAGAGTTTTCAGTAATCCCAGAGCCTCACCCTGATGACAGCAACCTTGGTCTGGTGCCCTCGCTCACCTGCTCCACCATCCCACTATGGCTGACACCCGTCATTTTCCATGCTCTGCTGCCTGCTGCCAATGCCTGCTAAGTTTCGATGCGCCCTCTGATGGTCAGCACACATCATAACGACTGGCTACCATTTGGTCTATTTGCATATTAGCCTTTTATTATATAGGATCTATGTTACTCAGAGACACAGACAATAGTGTAGTGAAGGCTTGGAGCAGGGAAGGATCAGGGTGAGGAGGGCAATGGGGGCCCTCTGTGATACTCTCAACAATAAAGATTTAAAAAAAAATAAAAATGAAAAAAGTACTTTGGTCAGCAGCTTCCAAA
The DNA here is from genome assembly GCA_963693515.1 of Pipistrellus nathusii. Taxonomy (NCBI): domain Eukaryota; kingdom Metazoa; phylum Chordata; class Mammalia; order Chiroptera; family Vespertilionidae; genus Pipistrellus; species Pipistrellus nathusii. The sequence goes on along the minus strand of OY882861.1, from coordinate 101,031,000 downwards.
TGGCTCCCAATGACATCCACCTCCTGCTGTCATGCCCTTGTGAATGCCCCATGTGTGTGGGCTTGGCAACTCTTTTCTAACACGGAATATGGCAAAGGGGACAGAGCACTGTGGGCCAGATGGGAGTGGCAAGCCAGCTCATAGAGGGCAGAAGGGGTCCTAGCTATGTCCTTGCTGACAGTCAGACTCCCACGTGCCTCATGCTGTTTCTGTCTTCTGCAGACTTACTGCAAACACTTTCTGGGTGGATCCGATGCCCTGCCTGCCCTCTGTGAGCGTGGCTTCTGCCCTCTCCGAGCTGGCTTTCCACGAGCTGTCTAGCTGTCCTCATCTCCCTCTTGTTTTCTCCTGTTCCCTCTGAGTCATGGCTATCGAGAGGGCCATGGGGCCTTTTGCCAACAGGTGATCAGGACCCGAGACGTGAGTGAGCTGGGAGAAGGACCTTTAGGGGACTGGCGTTGGCTGACACCCTGCTTGCATGCTGGAAAGAGACTTTGAGCCAGAACCACCCAGTGACCCACATCCTATCTAATAAGGAGGGAATTGCAAACTGACTGTCACTCTGACACAAAGGTGCCAGTGCCCAAAGCCACAAGATGGTGGCACCCAGTCCCCTCAGCCCCACCAGAGCCATCCTTTCAGCCCTCGCCACAGCGAGGGGCAAGCAGGCCCCCTGCAGAGAGCAATCAGCAGGGCCCTGCTTGCCCCTGGCCACAGCGGAGAGCGGCAAGCAGGTCCCTGCAGAGAGCAGACACCAGGCCTGCAGCGGCGATGAACAGGCAGGCCCTCAGAGAGCAGAGACCCCGGGGAGCAGGCCTAAGTCATCAGTAGGGGGCCCCCTGAGGGCTCTCAGATTGGAGAGGGTGAAGGTTGGACTGAGGAACCCCCTCCTCTCCCCTCCCCCTTCTCCCTTTCCCCCTTCCCCCTCCTCTCTTTCCCCCTCTCTTCCTCCCTCCTCACACATGAATTTCGTGCACTGGGCCTCTAGGAAACGGTAAGATAATGAGCAGTTTTAAACCAGCGGGCATCCAACAGTGGTCCGCATGTGGACCACTGGTAGTTCGTGAGGCCCAAAAGGTTGAAACTGCTGTTTTAAACTGTTTAGCTTGGGGAGAGTTTGCTACACAGCAATCAGTTAACACCGGGGCAGAGAGAGTGGTGCTCGGTGCATTGAACATGAGGTTCTGGGGTATGTAAACGTAGGTTAGTCTTTACAGTCATTCCCGTTCCGTAGGTGAGGAGACCGACTCTCTGAGGTTACCCAGCATTAGCTGCCATGAGAGCGAAGCCAGGCTGGACCCCGGGATCACAGACTCCCTCCCAGACCCACTCTCCCACCGGCACCTGGCGGCGGCTCCGGGACAGCCCTTTTCCTGGGGATGCTGATGGTGACGGGCTGGTAGACCTTCAGCAGGTCCCGCAGCTTCAGGTCCTGGGCGGTCAGGGAGTAGTTGTTGGCAATGCAGTCGCTGGGCCCACGGTGGTGGTGCTGCTCCTTGAAGGGGGCGGCCAGCGTCCAGGAGGTACGCTGCATCAGCGGCGGGTAAAGGCTGTGGGACATGACCGTCTGCGGGGGAGGCAAGCAGACGAGGGTGTGAGGGCCTCTGTGAACGGCCCGCTGTGCTGGCCGTGGGCGGTCACCGGTCACTTCCCGGTCAGGGCACGGCCCCGGTTGGGTGGCGGGTGGGATCCCAGCAGGGTGCCTGGGCTCTGAGGGGTCCTAGCTATGTCCTTGCTGACAGTCAGACTCCCACGGGCCTCCTGCTGTTTCTGTCTTCTGCAGACTCGCTGCAAACGCTTTCGGGGTGGATGCCGACGCCCTGCCTGCCCTCTGTGAGCTGGCTTTCCACAAGCAGTGCGTTTGTGAGTCAGGAAACTGGTTCCTGTTGTCTTTTCCTCACGGACATGGCTGCCAAGTAGACCTGATCGCTCTCACTTCACAGCTGAGGATGAAGCACTTCAGGGATCTCAGTAACGCAGCGGGGCCTTCCCCGTCGCCGGAATGACCAAGGCCACAGTCCCACAGCCACCCCTGCCTGACCCCACGGGCCGCCCGGGAACAGACCTGATAGACTTCCGACGGCTCCTCGTTCACAGAGGCAGGCAGAGGGGGCAGCTCGGGCCGCCTCTGGGAGCGGCTCATGTGATGGATGGAGTCACTTTTGGGGATCTGTGGGGAATGGGAAGAAAGCCGCTCTTCAGGAATTAGGGGAGACCCCAAGCCTCTAAGCTGGTGAGGAGCAGAGAGATTCCTGGGAAGGTTTTAGGCAGAGTTCTCTCCCCGACCACGTAGTCTCATCGTCAAGTCATCCATCTGTCTTCCCATCAGCATCTCCTCCTTAGCTACACTCTTAGGAGCAAGTTCAGATATTGATTTTCTCCAGGGAAGGGTCCAAATTCTAAGGGCACCCCATGCTGCCCTACCTCGTGTGGTGATGAAAACACGGCTGCATTTCACACACGCACAACTGCAGGCAGACATTCACCCTGGCGCAGCACTGCATGCGTGTGCTTAGCACAGCCGTTCTGTGCTCCCTGCAGGAAATGGCACTAAACCTGTGGGAGCTCACAGCTCAGAGAGTGTGCGGGGAGGGAGCCGCAGGGACTCAGCAGGCGCCTCGGACAGAGCTGACTGTAACGGCAGAGCTGCCTAATGGCCTGATGCCGTGTGTTCTGTCCCCCCCCAGGCCCCCACCATCCCCTCCCCCGGGGCAGGACAATGGCTTCCTCGGAAGGAGCGGCTGCCATTTGACCCAACACGGGAGGAAGCTGCAGGGCCCTGGCCCGTGTGGCTCAGTGGGCTGGGCATTGCTCCATGCACCGAAGTGTGGCCAGTTTGATTCCTGGTCAGGACATAAGCCCAGGCTGCTGGCCCCACCCCTAGAAGGGGGCATGCAGGAGGCAGGTGGTTGATGTCTCTCTCTCTTTCACATAAATGTTTTTCTCTCTCTCCCCTCCCCACCACTTCCTCTCTTCCTAAAATCAATAAAACCATATAAAAATAGTTTGAGGGATTTTCAAGGGCAATTTTGATTCTCTATGATTGTTCACCTGCCTCTATGCAATGACTTTGGGCTGGACTCCTGATAATATAACACATTATAAGATTGATTTGATCACTTTGGGTCAGTAAATTATGTCACGCAGGGTAACTGGCAATGGGCAGTGGGATCAGAAATGTGTAATCAGATGTCAGCCACCCCGTTCCCCAGCCGACCCCTCACTGATGACTCGATCTTCAAAAGATTAACAGCAACACCTGCCGTCCTTCCACATTGTCACGTGCCAAACACACAGGAGGACTTCAGTCTCACACTAGGGCTGAAGAAACGAAGACCCCGAGGAGAGGCAGCACAGCCTCGCCCCCGAGGTGCTTCTGAGCGCACATCCTCCATGGCCCGCCCCGCGAGACAGTGTCACTCACACAAAAATTATTCTGGGGGGGAACTTGTTGATCTTAAAGACAAACCAATGAGCAAACCCACGGGGAAGGGTGCATCCTGAGCTGGGACCTGAACCACCAGAGTCGCTTCCCTGTCCCCGCCTCGCTCGGTAACAGCAGTGGCACCGGCCGGCAGGGCGGGACACGGGCTGCCCCGCTCTCCCCGGACCCGGACCCTGCTGTTCATCCACTCAGGAGCGCGCGTGGCTGGTGTAAACCACTGTCTGTCTCTGCTCTTGGCCTCGATTTGAAGGATAAGAACTGAGCGATCACCTCCAGCAGCCACTCTGTGGTTACTGAAATCAAGACCAGACCTGCGCAAGGGGGAGTGAGATGTAGACGCTGCAGCTCAGCTCGGAGGATGCCTGGTGGGCGGTGGCTTAGGAACGTGAAGTGGTTTGCAACCAAACCTTTGCAACCAAGGTTTTGCACTCATTGGAAATCTTTCCCTTGGCCTCGCTTTTAAATCTGCTTCAGCTAAAAATCTTTTTTTGTTTGTTTGTTTTTTATTCTCACCCAAAGATATTTTTCCATTGGTTTTAGAGTTGGAAGAGAGAGGGAAAGACAGAGAGAAATATCAATGTGAAAGAAACACATAGATCGGTGCCTCCTGCATGCCCCCTGACCAGGGCCTGGGCAGGGGAGGAGCCTGCAACCGAGATACGTGCCCTTTACAGGCTGATGCTCTGTCCACTGGTTAGGGCTCAAATAATCTTAATTAAAAGAGCAACTGAACCTTAGCTCTTACACAAGAATCTGGTACCTGGATCGGGTAGAAGTGCTACTTTCATGTGGCTTATTTCACACACATGTGATGTTTGCACGTCCTCACACAGGCCATTCCCAAAGCTCTCCTGAGGACCTGCTGCAGCAGAATCACTGCGTTCTAGCTTAAAAGACAAACTCCAGGTCACACTCCAACCTTGTGCATTAGCATCTTTGAGGACGAGGCCAAGTCTCTGTCCTAAGAGATTCCCAGGGTATTTCTATGTGCGGAGTGTTGGGACTGTGGGATGGAATATGTGGTCTAATGGCCTTAGAAGGGAAGGGGAGGGAAGGGAACAACAGGTGAAACTTTCCCAGTAAAATCTGAGGAGTGGGTAAAACAGCCTAATTCAGCAAAAAGCATACCTCAAAGGACACACACAGACACGTGGTTAGCACCCTCGCTCAGCCGGGGAGTCACACGGCAATGGGCCTGTGATTGAAACATCCCCTTCCCCCACTCCTCAGTCTCTACGTGCTGAAAATATGGGTTAAGAAAAAGAAAAATCTTTAGAATTCAGACATACCTCTGGAGATGAGCAATCCATGTCGTTCATATTGTACATTCTCTATATTGGACTTATTTGTTTTAAAAGGAATAAGGAGTTCTGTTTCTTCCTCTCCTACCCGTGGGTCTGAAATCCACACTTCCTTAGAGCATCATAGGATGGCACAGATAGCGGAACTTTCCAGATGTTCTGAACTCTGCCTCTATGAGGTCACAGCCCCCGCCCCCAGGAGCTCCCTGGTAGACAGGAGAGAAAGGGAATCTGGAGAGTCAGAGGCAGCCTCGGGCTTCTGCCGTCCCAGCTCCCCTGCCACGGCCCCTCGGCCGTCCACCGAGCTCTCCGCTGGGGTCTGTCCCAGGAACACACCAGTTCCCGGAAAACGGGAGCAGATTTGGGTGTTAAAACAGAGAACTGGGAGGAAGCGCCCCCAAACAACACCCGGGCACAGGCGCTGTCTCCGCCCCCTCCCGGGCTGTTAACACCGGAGGCGCTGGGACCTGGCTTCCGCCTCTGTTGCTAAGGAGGGAGAGGCCTCTCTGGCCCAGACTCAAGCCTGGGCTTGACCTCCGTGTCCTGGCATCCCCTTTGCTGGCGGGGCAGCCAGGAGCAGGGAACTGGCAACAGGGCAGAGCGGGTGCTTAGCAATGACCCAGGAAGGAGTGTGAGTGGCATTGAGGGCCTGCGCCTTTGGACTTAGACTGTGAGGTAAACAACAAAGAACTTTTTAGTGTAAGTATGTCCCATGTAACAGCTGGACATACTGATGTTAAGACGTTATGTTTACCTGGAATTAAACCAGGGGTCCTGCGCTCTTATTTGTTGAGCTGGAAATACGGAGAGCAGAGGCCCACTGGGACCTAGGCTGTCTGTATCTCTGTGGTGTGAAGTGCAGGGTCTCCATCTGTTGTGGGAAAATTTTCACACAGTCCTATTCAGAGCCAGTTCTGTCCTGTTTGGCAGGTCAGAGATGGCTGCTCAGCCAGAGTAAGACACGGAGGGACACAGGAGAGACTGTTCCTGGGATTGCCTCACCGACCCACCAGACGGTCATCAGCAGCCGTGTCCAGAGAAGGCTATGGCCCTGCCATCATGGGATAAACATGCTGCAGAGGAGGCAGCTGATACACAAAGAAAAGTGAAATGGGGCTGGCCCTCCAAGGAAGACAGAAATGGGAGGAAGAGGGGGTTCACAGAGGCACCCCTAGATGGCACCCTTGAATTAAAACCCTGTGAAAGTCCCAATTCAGCTTTCCACAACAGCAGCACTGGGGAGTGATGGTTGTAAAATATTGTTCTAAGCAAAACAGCAAAACCTTTTCCCGGTGGACACCATCAGATTGCAGCTGAGCCAAGTGCAGGAGGCCGCACAGCACTGACATTATTTAATTACTAGTCTAAGCTTTTTGTCTGTGCACCAGCCTGATTACTCCTAGAAACCTGCACTGGTGAAGTAACACCACCACATTTTGGAGCCTGTGATTCAGCAAGGTGCTGAGTTCTCCACAGCCAGTCCCGCTGCACCCGGGCTGCTTGCTCCTTGCCTAAGGAGCTATTTTCCAGCGGAGAAGAGAAACCAAAGAACTCACATGCTTACCAGAGGCCCAGGGCACGAAATTCCAGCATGGGTAGGAGGGTCCTTAGCAGCTGCTGGGGGCCTCTCTTTGTTCCACACTGCCCCCTGATGGTAAGCGCACATCACAGCAAGTGATCAAACTCCAGGTCAGTCAAACTGCTGAGGAGACATTTTGCATAATATGTATATATTAGAGGCCCGGTGCATGAAATTCATGCACGGGAGAAGGAGAGTATCCCTCAGTCCAGCCTGCACCCTCTCCAATCTGGGACCCCTTAGGGATGTCCAACTGCCCACTGGGATCAGGCCTAAATGGGCAGTTGGACATCCCTCTCAGAATCCAGGACTGCTGGCTCCCAACTGCTTACCTGCCTGCCTTCCTGATTGCCCCTAACCACTTCTGCCTGCCAGCCTGATCACCCCCTAGCCACTCCCCTGCCAGACTGATTGATGCCTAACTGCTCCCCTGCCAACCTGTTTGTTCCTAACTGCCCTCCCCTGCAGGGCAGGCCTGGTCCCCCAATCTGATCTCCCCTGAAAGCCTGGGTCCTCCCTAACTACCCTCCCTTGCAGGCCTAGTCACCTCTAACTGCCCTCCCCTGCAGGCTTGATTGCCCCCAACTGCCTTTCCTTGCAGGCCTGGTCCCTCCAAACTTCCCTCCTCTGCTGGCCATCTTGTGGTGGCCATCTTGTGTCCACATGGGGGCAGGATCTGTGACCACATGGGGGCAGCCATATTGTGTATTGGAGTGATGTCAATCTGCATATTACTCTTTTATTGGATAGGATAGAGGCCTGATGCATGGGTGGGGGCCAGCTGGTTTGCCCTTATGGGTTCCCAGATCAGGGTGGGGGTTCCCTTGGGGCGTGAGGCAGCCTGAGTGAGGGGCCTGTGGTTGTTTGCAGGCCAGCCACACCTCCTGGTGACCCAAGCGGAGACCCTGGTATCTGGGATTTATTTATCTTCTATAATTGAAACTTTGTAGCCGGGAGTGGAGGCCTTGGCTGGCCAGGGTGTGCAGAAAGCTTGACTTCCTTCATCACCAGGGAAACCCAAGCCTCCCTCCTGCTCACTCAGTAGCCACAGCCATCTTGGTTGGGGTTAATTTTCATACTTGCACTGATTGGCTGGTGGGCATGGCTAATGGGCATGGCTTGTGGATGTAGCAGAGTGATGGTTAATTTGCATATTACTCCTTTATTAGTTAGGATAGATATGAACTGCTTGTGGACATGGGCAAGAGGGTGGTGAAGATCTGGGGGAAGGGGTGAATAGGGCTGGAAAGGGGGTGGGGGGAAAGGGGACACATCCATAATACTAAAAAACAAGAACAAAAAGAGTTCTTTCCCCGGTGCTATAGCCATAGGCCACAGAAGAGATGTAACCAGCACAGGTCCCCAGGGAAAGTGCAGAGAATTAACGGTGCAGTCAGGCCAGCTCTCAGGTCTGCATTTCACAGAGAGCACTGAGGCTCAGCAGATCAGTGGTCCCAGGTCCCACAGTGAGCGGCAGCCCCGGGACAGAGCCAAGGAGTGGTTTCCCCCCACCGACCCCCCAACCTGTGGTCCTAACCAGCATCCTCCACGGCAGCGGCTCTCATCCCCCCGGGACATGTGGTGATGCCTGGCACGTTTCCAGTTCTCACAATGGGAGGGAGAGAGGGAGGGAGGACCAGCGGCCTTTAGGGGGTCAGGCCAGGGACGCCGCTAAACGCTTAACTCCCTGCCCTGCAGGTCAGGCCCCTCCACACGGAGCTCTCAACAGCCGGCCCTGCGCGGCCAGGGAGCGATGCGGCTCCTCCTGGAGCCCAGGGCCTGGGGCTGAGGCTCTCGGCTGTGAAAACGGAGACACCGGTCAGGACGCTTGCACTGAGAAGTGCTGTTTAGTCTCCCACCCGAAAGCCCGCTCCAAACACCCTGAGCTCCGGGATGCTTCCAGAGAGCTTCCTGTGCGCCGTCCAGCGACGGCTGAGCACCTCGCGCCTCCACGGAGAACAGAAGGGCGTCTCTGTGAGCCGGTTCCCCCCTCCGTAAACCTCGGCTGGACCTCCGGCTCCTAAGGCCGGAGCAGGTGGGCGGTAGCGCGCTCTGCCGGCGCCGCAGGCACCGCGAGCCCAGAGCGGGCGGGGGCGTGGCCGGGCCCTGAGGGCGGGGGAGTGGCCTGAGCGGACAGGGAGTGGCCGGGGGCGTGGCCCCGAGAGGGCGGGGGCGTGGCCTGTCGGGCGTGGCCTGGGCGTGGCCTTTGGCGGTGCGTGGGCGCGGTCTGGGCGTGGCCTGAGCGGGCAGGGAGTGGCCGGGAGCGTGGCCAGGGGCGTGGCCTTGGCGGGGCGGGACGTGGGCGCGGCCAGGGGCGGGGCCGCAGCACGCTCCGCCCGGCCTGCGCTCCCCTCCCTCGCGGCTCCCAGGCTCCCCGGCTCCAGCTGCTGACGCCGGTTAGGGCGCCGCGAGGCGGGTGAGAGCTCGGGGCGGCGGGGCGGGCAGGGGCGGGGGCGCCGGCCGCACCGCCGGGCCGTGTGGGGAGCGGGTGAGTCCTCCGCGGCCCGGCCCGAGCTCAACTCCGCCGGCCACGGCCGCCTTCAGGGCGAAGGGGCTGCAGCCTCGCCCACCCCGTTCCACCCCACCCTCCCGATCCGACCCGCACCCCGCCCGCCCCTCCCGCCCCTCCCCGCCCGCCCCTCCCGCCCCTCCCCGCCCGCCCCACCCACCTCACCCACCCGCCCCGCCCCACCGACCCCCGCCCACCTCACCCGCCCGCCCCACCCGCCCGACTTGGGAAACCGGCCGCGGGGCTCCCTCCCTCCCCACGGCCCGCCTCTCCGAGGGCGCAGGTCACTCCGAGCCCCGCAGTCACGGAGGCGCCCCCAGCGCCCCTTCCGGCCGTCCTCCGGGCCCGCCCGCCGGCACCACGCCCGCCCCGGCCCCGGCCGGCCCCAGCTCCCGGCGCCGCCCGGGCCTCGGAGGCGGAGGGAAGCCGGGGGCGGGGGAGCGGCGGCCGGCGGGCGGGGCGGTGGGGCCGCAGCTGCGCCCGTGCGGTGCGGGGTGAGGGAGTCTTCTCGGGGAGGGGCCGTGGGACCTGACACAGTGCCCCAGCTTTCTCTCTCCTGTCTGCTTTTCGGTCTCACGCAGAAGCTCAGAGATGGCACCATGGGATGGTACATAAATGTGGGTGCAGCCGCATGAGGTCGTCTATGGTTTTTCTCACAGGCATGCTTTCATGCCACTGAATAGCTGCCTTAGCGTTTAATGATTGTCCAACACTGTTGTATGAATTTGTCATTATTTAACCAGTTTCCTACTAATGGACAGTTAGCTTCTTTCCATTGTTTTGCTATTGATTATCTATACCAATAAAAGGGTGACATGCTAATTAGACTGGACAGACCAGTGTCTTCTGGATGACCTTCCAGACAAAGCCACGGTAGTAGTTGTTAGGGTGAGGCGACCAGACGACCCGCTTTTGGGACAATTTGTCCCGCATCCCGCAGCGTTTTAAAAAGTCCTGATTTTTGGAAAGAATGCACAACAAGCTAGGGAACGGCGGGAGAACGGGAAGGGAATAAACAGTTTTTGGCGGCCATGTAGCTATTTAGCCAGGATATGAGTTTTATATTATTTTTGTTAATTTTATAATGTTAAACTTTAATAATAACAAATAATTGTTGAGAACTGATGATCAAGAACTGCTTATCAAAGTTCGCATTGTTGATCAGTTGTTAGAATTCGACAACCATTGTTTGGACTTAATGAAAATGGCATTTTTGGAGATTGGCAACGACGAAAACATTTTGTAACTGTCTATACACAGCGTACTGTGTGCTAGTAAACTAGTTAAACAAGTGATGTCATTATAAATCAGCTGTTCAGATAATTTAGGTAATTTATTTATTTACTTCACAAATACATAATTTTTCTTGAATTTAGCAGACAGTACTTGTATTATTTATATTTTATAGTGGCGGCAAAAAGTCTAGCGCCGGCCTTGAAAGTGACACGACTATACATAATTTTTATTTATTTATTATATTTGTAAATTGTACTTATGTTGAAAAATTTTTTAAAATATATATTACAATACTATTTTTGCATTCTATGAAAATTTTTGTTGCTCCATATAGACCAAATTTTTAATCAAGAACCGCCCCTCCTCCCGGGTCAATGTCCCGCTTTACCAATGTTAAAATCTGCTCACCTTATATTAGGGGCAATCAGGCCGGCAGGGGAGTGTGGTAGGAGTGATCAGGCTGGCAGGCAGAGGCAGTTAGGGGAAATCAGGCAGGCAGGCAGAGTGATTAAGGGTGATCAGACAGGCAGGCGGGTGGTTAGGAGCCAGCAGTCCTGGACTGCCAAGAGGGATGTCCCAGATTGGAGAGCATGCAGGCCAGGCTGAGGGACCACCCTCTCCCCACCCACCCCAACACACAAATTTCATGCACTAGACCTCTAGTATGTTATAATCAGGGATACACTCACTGCACATCATTTTGGTATATTGTGATAATGCCTGTTTTATTATTTCCTTCATGTGTCTGGAAAAACAAAGTGTTGGATCAAGGTGTGTGCCACTGGAAATTTTGATAGATATTGCCAAGTTACCCTTGGTCTGTTTACCACCATCAACGTGTGAAGATGGTAGAAGCTATTGTTGGGTTGGTTTAAGAAACTTTTTGCTTCTTCCAGTGACAACAAGAGACAGGGCGACGAGAGTCAGCTGGTGGAAGACTTAATCCCTAACAGACTAACGCGCGTTGCAGAATGGCCAAAGAGGACACCGCAAGTACCTCGAAGGACTTGCAGGAGCTGCAGAGGAAGCTGTGTTTGCTCATGGAGTCTGTCCAGAACAACCCGAAGGTCAGTTTCCAATCAGTATGTGTAATGGAAAACCCGAGGTAACATTAGCTCAATCCATAGGAAGCTCTCTCTCGGGTAGAAAATTTTGGAGGTGGGTCAGGACTCTTTGTAGCTTACCTCTCTGCCGTGTCTGGGTTGTGACCTTCCAGCTCATGGTCCAAGATGGCTAGCCTCAGCCATCACATCCACAGCAGCAGCGGCGGGAGGAGAGGGGAAGAAGGACTTAGAAGCCAGTATGCATTTCAGGCGACTGCCTGAGAGTCACGTACAACACGTGCGGGTCCACTTCACAGCCCAGCTGCAGACCACGCTGCACCACTCAGTTCTGCATGGATGTGGGCAGGCTGCTCTAGCCTACGTCACGATACCAGGATTTCTCTAGCTTTGTTGTTAATTGGGCTTATCTGTAACCCTGAAAATGAGGGCCAGAGTTAGAGGTCTGAGCTCAGTATTCCATCAGAAACCCAGTGTCCCATAGAAATGTGATGTGAGCCACCGATATGACTTAAAGTTTTCTAGTGGCTGCCCTGGCCAGGCAGCTCCGCTGGTTGGAGGGTCTTCCAATGTACCAAAAGGTTGTGGGTTTGATTCCCATCATGGTACAATACCTAGGGTGCGGGTTTGATCATGGGTCGGGGTGCATATGGGAGGCAACCAGTCAATGCGTCTCTCTCTCTCTCAAAAAATCAATAGAAAAATATATCCATGGGTGAGTATTTAAAAAATGGTAAAGTTTTCTAGTGGGCACATTTAAAAATTAAAAGGAAGTAGAAGAAATTCATTTTAGTAATGTATTTTATTTAATCTAGCATACCCAAAATATCATTTCAACATGTAATCATTATAAAAATTATTAATGGAAAAATGTTATTTAGATGCCTTACTGTTTTTTTATACTAAGTCTTGGAAATACAGTGTGCATTTTACATAACATACCTTACTTTGCACTAGCCACTTTCCAGGGGTTCAGTAGCTATTCAATGGGGATGGGACTTCAGATAGTATATTGCACACTCCCTGCATTTATCTTTATAGCTTTCTTTTATGTGCCTTTCAGCATTTTGTCAGAAAATAATAGCAGCTGCCGGATACAGCATTATTATCATTTTGTTGTATGTCCTTCTAGACTTCTTTCTGGCAATCCTATATAATAAAGAGGTAACATGTAAATTGACCATCACACCCTTGCACAAGATGGCCACCCCCATGTGGTCACAAGATGGCTGGCAAGGGAGGGCAGTTGTGGGCAATTAGTCCAGCAGGGGAGGGCAGTTGGGGGGAACGAGGCCTGCAGGGGAGGGCAACAATTAGGGGCAACCAGGTTGCCAGGTGATGGCAGTTATGGGCAATCGGGCTGGCAGGGGAGCAGTTAGGCGTCAATCAGGCTGGCAGGGGAATGGTTAGGGCGTGATCAGGCTGGCAGGCAGAAGTAAGGGCAATCAGGCAGGCAGGCAGGCAAGCAGTTGGGAGCCAGTAGTTCTGGATTGTGAGAGGGATGTCATGTCCAATTGCTAGTTTAGGCCCTATGGGATCGGGCCTAAACCAAGAGTCGGACATCCCTCGAGGGGTCCCAGATTGGAGAGGACGCAGGCTGGGCTGAGGGACACTCCCCTTTGAGTGCACAAATTTCATGCACTGGGCCTTTAGTGTATATAAAAGCCTAAGCAACCTTTACAAGCGAATGACCGGAACAACCGGAATGACTGGTCAACCAGTCGTTATGGTACATACTGACCACCAGGGGACAGATGCTCAACTCAGGAGCTGCCCCCTGGTGGTCAGTGCGCTACCACAGCTAACCTCCTGTGGCCCCTCTCCTACCCAACCCTCCTTAGCCAACCTCCCTCAGCTCCTCCCCCCAACCAGCCTTGATTGTCAACCAGGCTGAAGGATCCCACCCATGCACGGATTCGTGCACTGGGCCTCCAGTGTGCCCATAACAATGTGCATGTTGGGTAATGAGCTATTCTGTGCTCTCTCTTTGTGCTGGGCAGCACAGCCCACTGCGGTCCATCGGAGAAGACACCACTTTGTGATCTGGGTAATGTGCTCTACGGAGACCCTTTCTCCACTCACCCAGTGCGGCAGGCACTCTGGATTGAGACAACTTTTCTTTCTCTTTTTTTGTTTTTTTGTTTTTAAATATATTTTTATTGATTTCAGAGAGGAAGGGAGAGGGAGAAAGAGATTAAAACATCAATGATGAGAATCACTGATCCCCCTCAACTGGGGATTGAGTCTGCAACCCAGGCATGTGCTCTTGACCGGAATCAAACCCAGGACCTTTCAGTCCACAGGCCAACACTATCCAATGAGCCACACCTGCTAGACAGCTTTTCTTTCCATTGGCAAGCAGCAGGCTGAAACTCTTGTTTCTAAAAGTTAACTCATCTACCTTCTAACTTGATTTTCATTATATGTGTTAGCCCCCCCCCCCCCCCCCCCCCACTGAATTTGCAAATCCTGGACCTCTGCTCCTAGCGAAATACAGGGTCAGGTCTTGGCAAACTCCTGGTCACAGCACTCCCATCCATGATTAATCCATACCTGTGGCAGTGCTATTTCTGTGTACAGACACCTCACTAAGCCAGTGAGCACACAGCAGGCCGCACCATGCCTCTTGCCTGAATGAAGCTTAGCTGACACATTTGTTTTCTCTGAGTCACAACGCTGCCCGCTTACACACGGGCGCCATTTTAAATGGCGAAACCACCACCACCAACAAAAACACACTCGTGGAAGTGTGGGGAAGGTGGCACTAAATGGGTCACGACAAGGGCAGTTATTCAGAGCGGGAACCAGAAGGCACGTGTCACCGAGGTGACCTCGGCTGGGGATGCGTGTGAGGCGAGCACTGCTGCAGCCAGACCCAGAGGCATGTGGTGTGTGGCCTTCCTATTTCCACCACCTTGAGTTCGACATCACAGCGTGAACTCTGCCTCCTGGCATCCCCCCTTCTTCGACTTCGTCCTCGGTCACGGTTGTGGACTGGCTTTGGGCTGGGGCAGCGGTCACCAGCTGCTGGTCCGAGGTCCGGAAGGTTGGTGACTGCGGGGCCAGAGGACTGGGTTACAGTGGGTAAGCCCGGCAGAGCAGTTTCTTTAAAATGTCTATTGAATTAATGTTAATCGTAGGCCCCAGAGGCAGAAGAGGCTAAGAAACAGGAGATTCCTTAGGACTGAGTGGCACAGTCCTGCTTTCCTCCCAGGTCCCCAGCAGGTCCCCTCCAAGCCTCCCTGTTATCCCTCCGTCCTCACCTCCCCCGCGCCCTCAGGGCCCTCAGCCACAGGCAGACTGCGGGTGTGCACTTCCCATGCCTCCCGTGGCCTCGCACAGACTGCCGGCCCCTCCTTCCTGCTCAGGTCCTGCTCAAAAGCCAGCCTTTGCTTCTTATTTGTTTCTTCCCTTTCCAATGGAAGTGAGCCAAGTATATAATTTTAAAGTTTTTAATAGCCACATTAAAAGCATATAAAGAAACAGATGAAATTAATTTTAATAATATATTTTATATAGCCTAGTGTATCCAAAAACAACATAATTTCAACTAGTAATCAGTATAAATCATTAGTGAGATAGATATTCTACATTCTTTTTTCCATACACTCAGAGCATTCAATTCAGATGTTAAATTTTTATTGCAAATACTTGATTTCTATTCAGATTTCATAAAATTTTCAGTTGAATATTTATTTGAGACATAACTGACTTATTTGAAATGGAACTTAAAACTTCCAACGACTGAATCAAATTTCAATTTTTAAATTTAAAACCAATTAAAAACCCAATTCATCAGTTAAACAAGCCACCTTTCACCCTGCTGGCACCTGGAGCTCAGCCCCAGCTGCTTCCTAGTGCTCAGGGACTGTCCCGAGGAGGAACCGGGGGAACCGGCCAGCCGGCCAGTAGGCCCGGGCTTACTAAGGAGACGTGCCACTGGGCCCGGACAGCTCAAGGGGCAGCCACTCCGGGACCCTCTCCTGGCCTCACCCTCACCTTCAGCTCCCCCCGCACACACACACACACACACACACACACACACACACACACACACAGCCCCCAAGAGACTCCTGCTGCATCCCGGAGGGCAGAGCAGGCAGCCTGCGCCCCTGCAGAGCCACACTCGGCAGCTCCTGGAAGGAGCAGCTGGCAGGGAGCGGTGGCAGTGCCCTCTGTGCGAGGCCTCCGCTGGTGTAGGAGGGGGAGCCTGCTCCTGGGGAGGGAGAGCCGCTCGCTGACTGACGCGGCCCGTGCCACAGAGTCGTGGGCTGTGGCCACGGGGTGTCCAGGTTGATGGCTAACGGCTCTTTTCCTAGCGAGGTGGCAGTCCTGGAAAGCCTTTGACTCGGAGAGAGGGGATTTAGCTCTGGCCTCCCCTGTGCCGCGAGGAAGCTGCGTGGCTCTGGTGACACCTGAGCCCCTCTCCTCCAGCTTCAGTTGGTGCCCAGGGCAGCGGGCAGCCGGGCATCTTGTTAACCAGCAGCATCTGCCCCGGGCCTGGGCAGGGCCGAGATGCCCGTTTCCAGCAAGCAGGGGATCTGGTGAGCTGGGACCTCGATGTGCCCTGGCCTCGGCGTGCAAGGGCAGAGGGACACTGTGCTGGCTCTGCTCAGGGCCCCGCCTCCCCCGGGGCTCCAGTGGGCGGGGCCCTCAGGCTGGCAGTGTTCCCAGTGGCCTTCGGGCCTTCGGGTGTGGGCGTGAGGGTCCCTCTGGGGAGGACTGTTACGGCTCTTCCTCAGGAGCCACGTGGCTGCCATGCCTCCTGAGGCGGCGTCCGCCGTGCATCTGCTGTCCTCTCTGCCGCAGGTGGTGGCCTTCATGAAGTCTCCGGTGGGCCAGTACCTGGACCGCCACCCTTTCGCGGCCCTCACCCTGCTGGTGTTCGTCGTGATGTCGGCCGTCCCTGTTGGCTTCTTCCTGCTCCTCGTGGTGCTCACCTCCCTGGCTGCCCTCGTGGGAGTCATGCTGCTGGAAGGTACCTGGTCAGTTATCTGCCCCCGGAGAACGCTGCTTATTGGGCACCTGAGCGCTGGGCAGAGGCCCCTGCTCTTGGCAGCAGCACGTGGGCATGCCGCTGCCAGGGGGGCTGAAACACGGAGTCGCGTTAACGTTCGCACTCCCGGTGCGATATGGACACGCTGTGGCCCTCCCTGAGCCCCGAGTCCTCAGCGTCAGCCCGAGTGACGTGCTGGCTTGGGGGCTGTCGTGGGGATTGACACACATCTGCGTGTTCAGCACAGTCCACGGGGGCAGCCTCCCCGTGGATGCTGACTGCTATCCAGCAGAGGCCTCCGCCAGCTGGTCACTGACGCCGCCGCCTGCTGCCGCCTGCAGGGCACTGGGGCTCTCCTTCTCCCCTTTCCTCCTGAGGTTCCCAGCCAACGCTCAGCTCCCCCCATGACGCTGAGTTAGAGCGGCCGAGAGAGCAGATCTCTGGCTCCGTTTGCCCAGTCAGATCACAGCCACCGCAGACTGGCCACGGGAGGTGGCGGCAGGCCGGCAGTCCCTGCAGCCCCTGCTGTGCCTGCTCGGAGCCCGGAGCACCGGATTGTTCCCTGCCCCAGACCGGACCGGGCGGGGTGTGCTCGAGGAGGGCAGGCACGGTGGGCGGGAGTCCCGGTGGCCGGGGGGCGAGTGGGTGAATGGTGGAGGGACAGGTGAGCGTGGAGAGAAGACGGCCCCTCACTGTGGTGGCGTACAAGCTTCCCAGAGGCA
Source organism: Pipistrellus nathusii (assembly GCA_963693515.1). Lineage (NCBI taxonomy): Eukaryota > Metazoa > Chordata > Mammalia > Chiroptera > Vespertilionidae > Pipistrellus > Pipistrellus nathusii. The sequence continues at coordinate 101,014,151 of OY882861.1, read as the reverse complement.
GGGCTTGGAGACGTGTGACAACGGTTTCCTTTGGGGTGGGAAGGGCTTTAGGCAGGAGATCGGCGTGGGCAAAGCCTCCAGAGCAGTGGGTCTCGGGCTTGAGTGAGCATGAGTCCTGCTTGTGACAGCGATGACTTCAGATCTCATCCAGAGATGCAGTCTAGGGTAGGGGCTAGAAATCTGAATTTAAAAACAAACAAACAAACAAACATATATATACATATATATATATATATGTATATATATATGTTTGATTTCAGAGAAGAAGGGAGAAGAAGAGAGAGCTTAAAACATCATTGATGTTTCTATCTCTCCTGCACCCCCCTATTGGGGATCAAGCCTGCAACCTGGGCATGTGCCCTTGATAGGAATCAAACCTGGGATCTTTCAGTCCACAGGCTGGGACTCTATCCATTGAGCTAAACCGGCTAGGGCCAGAAATCTGAATTTTTAGCCAGCTTCCCAATGCTTCTGCTTCTGATACAGCGGTTATTGGCTGCCTTCAGAGAAGGCTGACCTGGGCTTTGTCAGTCTGACGAGAAGGCAGCGCGCTGTTGGATTCTGTGTGCGCAGACGATCGCCAAGGCCACGGGGGGTGGGGAGGGGGGGTCTGGGCTGCTCGCTGCTCTGCCGTGAGGGCCGGGGTGCCGGCGCCGTGCTCTGCATGTTGTAGTCCTGCGTTGGGAAGGGGGTTTGCTGTGAGGGCGGGGAGATGCTGGCAGACAGAAACTGCCACTGTCACCCACGTGGCGAGTCGTGTGGTCAGGTCAGCCCGAGGCCTTGATCATTTTACCTTTGACAGACGCTCGAACCTCCGGGAGGCCCGGTCGGGGGACGCTTAACCAGCATCGGCCTCGGCTCGCCGCTCTGAGAGCCGGCCTCGGCCTCGGCTCGCCGCTCTGGGAGCTCAGCCTCACGGGCCGGAACTGCGTGTCCCTCTCAGATCCCACTTTATGAAAAACGTGTTTTCTCTCAAAAAGTCTGAGCTGTTTTACACACGACAGCCGGGGCTGCGCTGGCCGCCGTGAGGTGACGGCTGGCCCGCCCTCCCCAGGCCTGGTCCTCTCGGTGGGCGGCGTGGCGCTGCTCTGCCTGCTCTGTGTCCTGGGCTTCCTGTCGCTCTCCGTGTCGGGGACCATCATCGTGTCCTACGTGGCGATGTCCAGCCTCATCAACTACTGGCTCTCCCCCAGGTAAGCACCGCCCGGCGGGCCTGCCCTCTCCCCCGGGTCTCCCCGTGACCCTCCCCGCGGTGCGGAGGGCAGCTCCATCGGGCACCACGGGGACTTACAGCGCAGCTTCAAACCATGGTTTTGTAGCCCCCGCACCACATGGCAGCTCTATGAGGCAGCTACTGATTAGTTCCTTTGAAAAGATGCTCATTAATTTACAGAAGCTGCAATGGGCCCTGTGAGTTCCAAGTGGGATGTGCCCCTTTGTGCTTCCTTCAGCCCTGCTGCCTTCATGGTGTAGCCAGCCCCTGAGCGTGTGCTCCGGGCCGGGGACCCTCAGCCCCGGGAGGCAGGCGCAGCCCTGGGAGGCAGGCAATCACAGCAGGGAGGATGAGGCTGGTCCGGCGGCAGGGGAGGGGCTCAGGGCCAGAGCAGTACCTTAAAACCTCTTACCCTTAACCTAGATGTAAGATGCCTTCACAGCAGGGGGCAGCAAACCTCTCTCAGGGGCCAGACAGCGCATTTCCGAGGAGGCAGGTCATGTGGTCTTGGCTGTAACCACAGCTCTGTGCTGTGCTGTGAGAGCGGCACAGTAAGCAAACCAGAGTGTCGCTGAGCTCGAGGGCACTGTTTACGGAAGTGGGCAGGGCCAGCTGTGCTCTCAGCACTGAGACGCTGGGTTCCGTCTCTGCTCAGTAGCCCTGAGCCTCGGGGTGGCCCTGCAGCTGCGGGAGCTCTCAGACATCGCGCTGGTCTGGTCGCTGTCTGTCTGCAAGGAGGTGAAAGAAGAAACGCCGGTGTGTTTGGCCCCTGCGTCCGCGCCTTTCCTGCTGCACAGGCCCCGCCCCAGGCCCCGCCACAGGCCCCTGGCAGCTGCTCCCCTCGCTCGGGGAGAGGGGGACGAGGCGGGCTGGCCCTGGGGGTGAGGCGGTGGTCAGGGCTGCTCCAGGCCAGGCGCTCGGACCCTGAGCTCTCCCCACCCAGTGCTCAGCTTCCAGGTCCATCTTACCTCCTTAGAATGACGAGTCTTCGGAGAATTTTTGTTTGAAGTTTCAGTGTATTGATAATTGTTCAAATGGAAAGCATGACAGGAATTTGAAAAACTTTTTTTCATTTACAAAGAACAAAGTTACCTGTTGTCATACAGACACACTTTCAGGAGAAGTAATTATGTTTCCAGTACAAAACGGAGAACGGAGTGGCCTTGTCCCCATTCTAGCGTCTCCCGCGGGAGGGGGAGGGGGGTGTCCGGCCTGTGCCCCGCCCTGTGCCTTGCCTGGATGGAGCTTGAGGAGGAGGCTTCCTCGCAGGGCCCGGCCTGCTCTGGGCAAGCCCACCGGCCCAGGAAGGGAGCGCTAATGGCCGGTGAGACGTGAACTTTGTCAGCAAGTGCTCCCTTCAGGTCACCGCTAAGCTCCGGGACTGAGCAGAGGGTGAGAAGCAGCGTCACCACACTCCCGGGTGTGGAGGCTCAGGTGCTGGGACAGACAGGCTGGCCGGACCTGCAGGATTCGCTACATTAAAACCCACGGGTCTCTCTCGTACTTTCAATAGGTTCTCCAACCATGCATGAGTTGGTAGCTTGGTTGGCCATTGGAGAAAGTTGGTTCATGGAGAACTGAGCATGGAGTGAGGAAGACGTGCTATGCTGTCAGCGGGTGAATGCTTCAAAGCTCAGGGGACAGGTGCCTCTGTTCAGTAATCCAGAGCACAGGGGAGAGGACTGCCCACTGCACTTCATGAGGCAAAAGGAATCTTGGTCCTAAAACAAAAGATGACATAACTAGCTTTGTTAAAGGAGACGAGACTCTAAGCTGGGTTTGTGGGAAGGGAGCAGCCTTGGGACAGCCGCGCTGGCCGCCTCCGTGCAGCTCAGCCGGGCCCGCTCCTCGCAGGGCCTCGGGCTCGGCCTCGGGCTCGGCGCGGAGAGCGGGCAGCTGATGGAGCCGCCGGGCATCACGCAGGTGCGGCCGCCTCCCAGCGCCCCTAGGGGAGAGGGCTCCTCTCAGCCCTCTGCCTGCAGGTGGGAGGCCGAGGCTTCAGGTAATGAGACCGAAGCAGGTCCCTGCTTGGACAGACGGTTGGCTTTGTGGCCCAACCAGAAGCTGGAGGCGCGGGCTCCCTCTGCGCCATCACAGCCCAGCCACCCGCCGTGCTGCCCTCGGGGCCGCCGGCTGTCACCTCAGCCACAGGAAGGTGCGTGGCTGGGCTGCACTGGCCGCGTCCAAAGCAGGGGAAGGGAGACAAACCGAGTTCCTTCAGCGGCGGCTGCCCTTTCTGTGGAGTAAGTGGGGCTTCCCGGGACCTCTCCGTCCTCCCAGCAGCCTCCTGGGCCGGCGGCCTGTCAGGGCGCTCAGGCTGGGCGGGAGGTGAGGAGGGTTCAGTTTGCTCAGCTCTGGCAGTAAGACCTTGCGAGGGATGCACCTTGGGAATGTGCTTGTCAGCCAGGCTGGTGTGTGGTGGATTGTCAGGTTGGCAAGACTGCCTCAAGTTCATGGCAACCCACAGATCCCGGCTCTCACAGGATCAGCAGCACTGCCCTTGGAAACCCACCATCACAGGGACAAAAAAGACCCACCTGCTGCTTCCTCTGCCTCCCTGATGCTGAATCACCAAGAAATAGTCAATTAATTGGAATCTGAAGATAAGGGGATTTTTATTTATTTTTTAATGTATTGATTTGAGAAAGAAAGAGGAGAGAGAGAGAGAGAGAGAGAGAGAGAAACATCAACCTATTGTTCCACTTATTTATGCATTCATTGCTTGATTCTTGTATGTGACCTGATAGATATTGAACCTGCAACCTTGGCATTTCAGGACAGTGCTCTAACGGTTGGAGCATAACCAACTGAGCCACCTGGCCAGGGCTCAGGCTGTTTTATTGGTAAAAACAGAGGCCCGGTGCACAGATATTCATGCACTTGGGGGGGTGTCTCTCAGCTCAGCCTGCACACTCACAACCTGGGATCCCTTGGGTAGGGTCCAGTCCCATCACAGTGAGGCTCTGGCTCCCCGGGCCTGTGGGCGGGGGCGGGGCCAAGAGCCAGCCTGATGGCAGCATGGCTCCGTCCCCACAGCTCCCTCCCCCGCTGCTGCGCCACGGGCAGCCGGGACCCAGAACTGACTGTCCTGCCGCACCAACCGGGACCTTAGCCTGGTGGTGGGTCGTCCGCCCCGATGTTTAGGTCGCGACGGCCCTGCTCTGTGTATATTAGGAGAGGGTTACTCTTTGCTCTGCGTTTCTCCCTGGATAGTTGTGAGGACACAGGCAACAACGGGGAAAGCGCGCTATGGAAATCAGAAAAGGGAAAAGGGCCATCAGCCCTGTCTCCACTGAGCCCTCTTCACTTCGTGTGCCCTTGGGCTCCAGCTGTGAAACTGCTGTGGCCCAGACCCGGTGTGGTGACAGCAAGCAGCTAAGGTAACCCCTCCAGCTGTGTACATCTCCGCCCTGCTCTTCACAGAGGCCCCGGAGCAGACCGCGTCCTCTCGTCACGGGACAGACCCCCGACGCCGAGCCCCGGCGGCGACGCCAGCCGCCCGTGAGGCCCGCCGGAGCCTGGCCCAGTCCTCTCTGGAGGGCCCCGGGCGTCAGCTTTCCCTGGCTCGCCCTCTGCCCGTCACCTGTTCGTGGCCTGCAGTGGCCCTGTGAGACTGCCCTGCCCAGCATCTCGGCTGCTCACCCTTCTCCCGGGTGAGGCAGACTTGCCTTTGAGTTGAGCCCTAGAGCCTGGTGATGGGACCCAAGGTTGACTTGACCCAGGAGTCTGTGTTAAGGGGCCAAACTGGGGCAAATGTGGATTGTTTTTAGTTCTTCCTTTTGTTTTTAGAAATGGGAGAAGCTGTTTATGTATTTCTCCACTCATTTGAAACAAGAGTAGGGGTGAGAAATATCCAAAACAGAGCAAGCTCCTCTGTTTTATTAGCTTTTTATCAGAAAGAACAGCAACGTTGGACAATAACAGACTCTCAAAGTTAGAACAGCCTTAATTTTGTAGTCAAGAGCTTTTTTCAAGTCTCAGGGAACAGCATCCACGCTGACTCCTGTGCAGTGCTTTTACTCCTTGCACTTGATACTTTTGTATTGTTTTGAAGAACTTGTCCTGTTAAGCCGTTTTTTAAAAAGTTCTATGAAAATGCTAAAGGACTACAGAAAATTTTAAAATTCTGTGGTATTTCTACTTCAGTGGTTTATTTGCTGTGGCATTTTATTCAATAAATATTTGTTTAGAATTTCTTTTCTTTTTTTTTACTTTCTATTCCCTTTCTCTTTAGACAAATTCCTTGTTCTTTGTCGAATTCATGGCAGATCCTGATACAATCCAAAGTGGCCTAAAACACGGGAGGTGAGGGGTAGGGGCTCATTTCCACGGGGAAGCCCAGGCTGGGTCTGCAGGCGCTGCTGGTCCAGGCTCCCTCTGCCTCAGAGTGCGTCCCTCGGAGCAGCGGCCTTCCCGCCGGCCCTTGCTCACAGCAGCTTATGGGCAGCACTTAGTGCTGGACAAGGGGGCTGCACTTTTCCTATAGTGCATACAGGAGTTTGGGTCTGTCTCTGATTAGACATATTTGGGTCCTGTGAGCAGCCCTGGACCTATCCCAGTGCTGGGGATGGACTGTGCTGATAGGGCAGGGCTGGGCGGGGCACACTCTTCAGGAACGGGGAGGGGTAGGTCAGCTCCACTAGTCCCACATAGGGTGGGGGTACTGGGGTGCAGACAGGTGTCAGAAGAAAAGGAAGTGTTTGCTAGGCAGGCAAAAGCAGATGTGGGCAGTTTGCCACAGTTAGGGCAAAAAGGTCTTACTTTGGGAACCTGTCAGCATTCATTTTAGCCTCATCTGTCACTGAAGTGCTTTCCCCTATACCAGCCAAGAGCTGCCCATTCCTGCCACACAGGGCATTGCCATTGCAGGGGGTGTGTATGGAATGTCTTTCCTTCAGGTGAGTGTCCACGCCCCTGGGCTCGGGGGTCTCAACTCACCACAAACCATGGGCTTGACAGAGCACATCTCGTGTGTTCTGTGTGGAGGAGTCTGGGCACGGCTGTGAGGGTGAAGGAAAGTCTGAGGGACTGGCAGTCAGAAGCCTCAGGGTGGGAAGTCCAGGCTTGGCAGGAGGGGCTCTGATGGAGAGGAGGGTTTGGTAGGTAGAGAGGTTTGACACAGAAGAGCGATTGCGGAATGTAAAGGCCTGGACATCGGGGATCTCTGACCACTTCCCTTTGGAAGCTGTCTAAGTCCGAGAATGTTAATTTCCATCCGCAGTCCAGTGTGAATCGTGCTCTAATTTACATTGTGGCCAGCCGGTGTTACAGTAGAAGGCCGAGTGTGTTAAGATTATGGAGGAGACATCCTAAAGGAGTGTTTTCTTTGAGGGGAGAGGAGTGGGGGTAGGGGATGGAAAAGAATTCTCCATGCTGTAAACCAGGAAGACTGCGGGAGGCATCCCAGCTTTCCAGTCAGGCTCCAGAAGGAGGAAGACAGTCTGATTTGCGTGGTGGCGTCCCCGAGAGGGAGACTGTGGACCTGCTTGGATTGGAGAGGATTTCTGGCCGAGCGCTAGGTCTGTCTGAGGCAGAATCAGAAGTCTGGAGGGTGGATCCAATTGTCACTTACCGACCGGAAGCGAGCTGGTGTTGAGTGGGGGTCAGCACTGGGAAGGAAAGGTCCCCCGCCTGGCTGGGTCGAGAGGAGGTAGGCCTGATGGAGGCCGGTGACCATGTCCCCCACAGGATTGGGAGAGGAGCCCAGGCCGAGCTGCTGCTGCCACTGCTCTCTGAGCAGCAAACTCAGGGTGACCAATGCCCGGGCGTTGGCTCCCCTTCCCTGTGGAGCCCCCCCCCCCCCAGGTTCGAAGGGACCTCAAGACATCATTGGGGACCCCAGGAACGTGAGGAATTCACCAAGTCTACAGGCCTTGCAGGCAAACCCAATGGCAACCAGCTTCTTTGCCCCGAGGGGCTAATGAAAGCACAATTATGAGAGTCCAGCAAAGCAGGCTTTTTAAAAGCCTCTATGATCAGTTGCTATCCTTACTGTGTTCGTGCAAACAGTCAGGCCAGGTTGTAAGTAGACGTAAGGTGTTGGGAGCCATCAGAGTTGAGACGTGCTACTCCGTCTTAAGGAAATAGAATTAAGTTCCTTCTAGCAGAAGTTATGCGGTGTCCTGAGGGTTTGGCCAGAAGATAAGATTAACCTGCTGCTTAGCATCTCTGCAACTTCCCCTTCCTGATCCTCCCCCATAGATAGCCCAGCCTTGGGATGTTACACCTCCCTGGCAGTTAGCCAATCCTCTGTTGCCAGATACCTTACCACCTTGCCACTCAGTGCCTAAACCAATTGTACACTGCCAAAGACCCCTCTGCATAGGCAACCCTGCCCCCCTTTGTTTCTGCTGTATATATACAGCCATTTCAAAGAATAAAGTGCAGGCTTGATCAGAGAACTTTGTCTTGCCTCCGTTCTTCGCGTTCCTTGTTTGTTCCATTCTCTTAGGTGGTTCCTGCGTACCCCCTGTTGTTGCCCCGAGGGCAGGGACAGTAATGCAGTGAATAACTTGGGTCTTGATTTAGCGCTTTAATGAAAATAAGGGTGATTTTAGGGGGGAAATGTGTTTCAGTAGATTCCATACACACAGTTATGAATGTTAAGATTCTAGTTCAGATCATTGTCTTCAAAATTTTGTTTTTTTGTCAATCAACCTGGCCTAGTGAGGGATAGTGCCCCAAATTAACAGAAAGGGCCACAAAGAATAGTGAATGTCAATCAAATTCATGGGACTGCTCACTAAAGAATATAAACTGGTATATCTGGCTACTTCCCTTCATAGGACCTTAATGTTCATATTCCTCATCCTTGCTTTTGGCCCATGGATTCTGCACCATTTTTCATCTTCAGGACCACTTTGAACCCTCACCAACCAGCCTCTCAGGGAAATCATGCTTTCGCAGCCCCTCCCTCCAACCAGGAGGATCTGTACAGTATTCAGCCCACTACAGGCGAAATCCTGCACCTGTGATACCAGTGTCCCCCCTCAGCAGGAATAACTACAGAAGATATGACCTTTGTCCCTATTCCATAAAACAAAACGGCTGGAATGTTAGGTCTGATCAAATAATTGAATCCATACCCTCCCTGGGAAGTGACCTTTAGGCCACTTCACAACCACCGTTCCTTTCCCTTAGACACACTCCACTTGAGAGGAACAGCCTTCCCCGCCAGACCTGCCCAGAGAATCCTCTGCCCAGAAAGCCCACCAGAGTCCTTTAAAATCTGACTCCCCGTCCCTGCTGCTGCATTTTGGGGCTCAGCCCATTTGGGTTTCCAGATGACCTGATCTATAATAATAAGAGGGTAACAGGCTAATAGACGGGTGTCTTTTGGACATCCTTTCTGAAGAAGCTGGCGCCAGAGGGAAGCCAGCCCAGGTCCTGAGTGCCTACTGGGCGCCAGACGGTGCCGGCAGCTGGGAGAAGGAAGGCCCACTCTTGCACGGATTCTGTGCCTTGGGCTGCTGGTAAATTTATAAATATTCGCCCCTTTGCCCTCAGGGGCTTCTTCAGCAGCCCTAGCACTGGCTTTGCTGGGCGCTTAGTAAGACGGCAGGCACAGGGTGCCAGGGCTGGGCTTTCAGGGAGGTTGACTGGGGAAGGACCCTACACCCAAGCCCATGTGGTCACTGGCAGCATCCGTTCCTGTGGGGTGAGGCCGCAGCCCCTCTCTGTGGCCGTGCACACATGTGGTCAGGCTACTTCAGAGTCTCTCAGCAAGGCCATCGCATTCGTGTGCAATCATGCCACTTTTGCCGTGCTCTGTGGGTTAGAAGCAATCACAGGCCCACCCACACTCCAGGGCATGCATGCCACCGTGGGGTCAGGGGCTCCCCCTCAGCGCCTGCCTACCTGCTGCAGGAAGTGCGGGAAATAGGAGACCGTGGTAAGTTCACTGAAGAGTGTGAAAGGGTCATAGTAGCTGGGAAGGCCGTGTTTGCCACAGTGACCTGAGTTTTCGCTGCACCCACGGATGTGAAGAGGCCACCATGCCAAGAGCTGGGGTGGGGACACAGAACACAAAGGCCAGACTGGGAGGGGCTTCCCACATTTAAGAGTGTGTGTGTGTGTGTGTGTGTGTGTGTGTTGGGGGGAGTCTGCTGAGCAGACTGTAATGGGGAGAGAGGAGCCCATTATGCAGGGCCTCGCAGAGAAAAACCTAACACCAAAGAGAAAGGGAAGATGGTGAAGAATCCGACACATCACAGCGAGAGACAGGATCACTGGCCGACAGGTTGGGGCAGAGGCTGGCTGGGAGGTCCGTGAGGCCAGAGCAGGGGGCTGTGTCTCTGGGGGGCGGGGGGCGGAGAGCCGGTGCCAGAGCTGGGCTGCAGTGGGTGGGGAAGGGGGGCACAAAGATGCACCTCATTTGTAACAGGAGCTGGTGGGGAGGCAGTGCCTGTTTTCCAGGTGGCGGCTGTGATCCAGGCGCTCTGCTCACTGAAGCCAGGCTTCCGCTGATCGCAGAGGCATCGGAAGGGGCGTGGAGCCGGTGCGGCTGGGATGCGCGGTTGGGGAGTGTTTTCAGTGCTGGGAATTTTCCTACGGAATGGTCGAAGGGCAGCCAAGAGTTCAATTTATTTTTATTCCTCAGAATTTAAAACTTCTTTATAGACATGGAAGAACCTGCCCATAATTAACGCCTGCAGCTCAGTGAGTTCGGAGTGAGTACTGACATGAAACCACTGCCTCCGTCCACGGCCAGCCGCCCCCTCGCCCCCCTCCCGCTGGGTCTGTGGAAAGGACCCCCGTCGGCGGGCGCTCACCGGGCCTGCAGCCCGCCGGGCCGGGGCGGGGGGGCGGCCACCGAGACACCGGACCCACCGCCAGGACCAGGGCTCCCCGCTGCGCTCACAGGCGGGGCCGAGAGGACGGACCGGCCCGGCGCCCCGCCCTCCGCGGGGGGGGGGAGGGGAGGAGGAGGGGGAGGGGAGGGGGGAGGAGGGGGCCCGGCCCGGCAGGCGGGACTCCCCGTCCTCCGCGGGGGGAGGGGGAGGGGGAGGGGGAGGGGGAGGGGGAGGGGGAGGGGGAAGGGGAGGGGGAGGGGGAGGGGGAGGGGAAGGAGGGGGGCCCGGCTCGGCAGGTGGGACTCCCCGCCCTCCGGCTGAAGCAGAGGCGCCGCCGAGGGCGAGGCAGGGCCGTGGGGCCGCAGACCCGCCCAGGCTGCGGAGTCCGCCTTCCCCCTCCTGGGGCCGCACGTTCCCCGCCAGGAACCCCGGGACCCCGAAACCCGGGAGGAAAGGGGGGGTTTCCGGAGAAGGCGCTTCCGGCCGCGGCCAGAGGGGCGCCCGCACGGCGCTGCCCTGACCGGCTCCGGGACTCCCGCTTCGCCGTGTGCAACGGCCGGGCTTGTGATGGGGCGGGTCCAGGGCCGCGGGTCCGGAGCGGCCCCAGAGCGGACGCCTCCGGCCTGGGATCCGCTGGGCCAGCTGGCGCCTCCTGCCCGGCTGCCGCCCACACCCTCCCCTCTGCCCTGGGTGGGAAGGAGCGGAGACTGGCGGGGCGGGGTAACACCCTAACTTCTACTCTGAGTCAAGCTCCTTTGACCTACATTTCTGGTAAAACGCTCTCCTTCCGAAAGTACCAGCGGGAATTCACAGGTGGACGGAGCCGGAGTCTGGGCTCTTGGGCCCTGAGGGAGCCAAAGCAGAATGAATAGGTTAACAAAGCATCTTATTTCTGGCTTATACAACTTTGGCTGTTCATCCACAGCAAAGCTTACAGAGAAGTTGATGTATTCTTATAGATGCAAGTTATAGTCACAGACGTTTTCCTAAAAGTAAAGGTTCTTTAAGCCCGAATCAGTTTGGATGCTTTTACCTGCAGACAAAAGGCCTCTCTCTCTTTTTCCTTTTTTAAAAATCCTCATCTGAGGATATTTTTCCATTGATTTCCAGACAGAGTGGACAGAGAGAGGAAAAGACAGGGACATGGATGTGAGAGAAACACATTCCTTGGTTACCTCTTGCATGCACCTGGACCAGGGCCAGGGCCAGGGAGGAGCCTGCAACCCAGGTACCTGGCCTTGACCAGAACTGAGACCAGGACACTTGGATCCGCAGTCTGACACAGTCCACTGAGCCACACCAGCGAGGGAGGCCCCTCTGTAAGAACTCTGAACAGCTCAGTAACATGGAGTCCAAAGCAAGTGGTCCCAGGTGACTGAGGAAAAGTGTCATTGTGTCTGGCTATTAACACGGAAAGTGAGCCTGGTGAATGGGGACAGCTTTACAGCCACTCCAGGCACCTAAGTGGGTCTTCCAATCTCCCTGGGAACCACCAGCCAGTTCCCCCAGATTAATGTGGAGGGTGGGGTTGGGGAGGGGAGGTGTACCCAGCGACAGGGGATTCCCCACATGGAAGCCAGATGATGACACAAAACTGTGAGGCATGTTCATTTCAGACGTCCCTGGTGGTTACTATAGGCTCCGAGGCCAGCCTTGCATCCACCCCTTTGGGTCATGAACCAAGAAGGCATGGATGACCAGCCTTTGGGTTGGACAACTGAGTCCCATGCGCTAGGAAGCCTCATTCCTAGGATGTCTCAGTGTCAGCATTTGTCTTGCTGAACGGGGTGGACCACTGGGGATGGGGCAAGACCATCACATTAGGTGGCATTCAAAGTCGAATTATTATTCTTAAAAAAAATATTCTGGATCCAAGTCTCCTTGATGCTTGTCTTAAATTTTGCTTTTCTGCATCTAGTATAACATTTACATACCAGAGCAAAAGCAACAATACTAACTCATAACACCAATTAGGAACAGAAAATTTCTAATACCAGACAAGGAAGGGTCCAAGGGGAACAAGCATCCCAGCCAACCAAATCCCTTTACATGTATCATCATAATTTTTATTAAGCTAATGCTATGCTTTCCTCCTTCATCTACTGTCACTCGTACCTTATGTTGTGTTTGGCCAGATGAATGAAGACTCAGCCATTCATTATCCAGAAGCTCTGCCTTTTCTTCTGGGCAGTTAGTTTTCATAGAAATGACTTCATGAGGAGGATTAAGTTCAATTTCCCAATACATTGGATTTTCACTATCAATATTATCATAGGTTTTATGAACCTCAGGCAAAGTTATTGGCCTATACAGTGTTTCCCAAACTTCTGACATATGTGTATTCCTTCTATAATTTTTGTAACACTGAGTACCCCTCGTACTCATGAGAACGTAGAATTAGGCGGAGCTAAGCACGGTGCAGTGCATATCCCCACCAAACTCCGGTGCAACGCGTACCCCCACCAAACTCTTTCCGTACCCCTGGGGGTACGTGTACCGCACTTTGGGAAACACTGGCCTATAATTTCAGTATTATACCATATTCCAGTAGTATTTAATGTTAATTTGGTGCTATTACAACATAATCCACTTAGGATAACAGAAGAATTTTCTAACCTTTCCCAACAAAAATGCCCCTTTCCCATATACCATGTTTGTACTTTGTTGGGGTGGATACAACAGGCCAGAATTGGGTGAGTTCAGTATTCCATATAGATTAGGGGGCATTCACCTTTCCGATTTTCACAAGTAGTGAGATGGGTTCCCACTGTTTATTACTTTTAAATATGGCCCATCTACTTCCCATTGTTGAGGACGGTCCCATACCAGCCAGTTGAACTTCTGGGAGTGTAAGCTTAGGATCTAACGGCCCCTGCACTTTTAAAACAATATTGTAGATCACATTTCCCATCCAAAATTTTCCCAATTCCAGGGGAATCGTATGGCTGCCAAAAGTGTCTGACCTGGGCTGCTGCTCCCAATGGAGTTGGCCATTGTTTTGTAGCTGCTTTAGATTTCTTGCATTAGCACACGGTCGGCACACTGTGGCTCACGAGCCACATGCGGCTCTTTGGCCCCTTGAGTGTGGCTCTTCCACAAAATACCATGGCCTAGGCAAGTCTATTTGGAAGAAGTGGCATTAGAAGAAGTTCAAGTTTAAAAAATTTGGCTCTCAAAAGAAATTTCAATCGTTGTACTGTTGATATTTGGCTCTGTTGACTAATGAGTTTGCCGACCACAGGCCTAGACAACAGGCCCAGTTGAGTTAGGGCACATTCACGTTTCCATTGCTGGGTTGTGCATGAGTTCTTATATTCTGTCCAGTCTGTTCTATCCCTTGAGCTAAGGCTTTATTGTCTTTCCATGCTGCTTCCCACCCTGTCCTTCTTCCTGAATCAGCATTCCTTCTATATGACCTATTTGAGATAGTTTTTTTCTAATGAATGATGCTCTTCATTAGCTGCAAGTTCAGCTTGTCCCAGAATACGAAGGCCAGCCCCTTCTCCTCCAAGTATTCCCCTTTTGATTCTTTTAGGGGGCCAATGTTATTGAATCCGCCAGGAATGTTGTCACCATTGGGTTGCTATGGCTTGGGAACAGTTAGGGTACACTGAGTGGACCAAAAAACGTTGTTTTACATGCCACAGGTGGAGGTGGCCCCCAAATGAGCTAGAGTTTGAGTATAGGGCTTCCCACAAGCGTCCAGGACACAAGGGTGGTGGGGAAGTTACAGACATATCTACCCACCAAATGATCCCAATAATTTCTGAAATGGGATCCATTGATTTTTTTCTTGTTTTACAGACATCCAGCCACAAGAGCATGGCTTGCAAGCCTTTATCCATAATTTCCAGGTATTTTTCTTAGCTTTTCATCATCCATCTCTATAGTTATACAATACTCATCCAGATTAGATCCATATACAATCCTACTAGGGGAATTATCAGGGAGGTGTTCTTTAGAGGTATTTGCCCAAATGGGTCCTTTATAGTAGATATAGCCAGAAAACAAGTGGACCAAAGCTTATATTGATAATAAGAGAAGACCAATGTGTGGCCAACAAAGCATTGACTTAATTATCACTGATAATCTATGTATATAAAAGGCTAAATAATCGACCGTCTAGCCATCCAACTCTAAGACTGACTGACCCGCTGGTACATATACATGCATTGGCAATTTAAAAATAAACGTTGACTCACACATGCGAAATATATATAAAGCTCTCACTGGTGCCAATCTAGACTGAGTAGAAATATTCCTACCTAGAGCAATGAGGGAGGAGATCCAAGATGGCTGCTCGGGTAGACATCTAGCCGCGGCAGCACACAACAATTTCAATGGAATACAACTAAGATGTAGAGTGGACATTGCCCAGAGCTACAGGTAGTCGACTGACTGAAATTCTACAACAAGAAGGAAAGAGAAAACCAGAAGGAAAATCAGAGGAGCTGAAAAAAAGCCTAAGGTACGGAGACATGCTGCGCGCCCGCCCGCACGCGCGCACGGAGAGGTCGCAGCCGGAGAGGAGGAGAGGGCGGGGAGCTGCCTTTCCTTCCCTAGCAGGAAGGAAATAAAACCCCCAGCCTGGGCTGAAGCCCCGAACCGGCAGCGCTGAGCCACCCCCCCGAACCGGCAGCGCTGAGCCCCAGTTATGGGCCAGACCCTGGGGACCCAGGCTCCGGTGGGAGGAGACGGGGCTGTGAGGCGGAAAAGTGGCGAAAAGCAGGGCCCCCGGAGTCTCGCGCAATGCGCGCGCAGAGGACTGAATGTTGACTCTAATGCTGGGTTACCCTAGCCGGAAGAAACAAGGCCTCCTGCGGTGCTGGGCCTCAGTCCGGACTGCTCCAACCCCAGTTCTGGGCCAATCCCTGGGGACCCGGACCCAGACTCAGGCAGAGGGAGACGGGGCTGTGAGGTGGAGTCCGGGGAGAGCGGCGAAAGGCCGGGCCCCAGGTCTTGCGCACACTGTGCACAGAGGACAGTCTGTTGACTCTGATGCTGGACTCCCCTAACGGGAAGGAGAAAAAAAGCTCTGGGCTGGGGGAATGCGGTGGGGAGCGGGAGCCCCTGCTGGATGCTGGCCAACCGGGAACCAGCAAGGAGCTGGGCGACGGGGCCCCTGGGGGGGGGGTGCCCCTGAGCCTTCCACCTCTGAGCGCGGGCAATGGAGCCAAGGCCGGGGGGCGGGGGCTGCTTCCTGGGCGGCGCAGTCCCCAGCAACAGGCTAAAGCAGCACAGGAGCCCATGGAGAACAAAGGGGTGCCACAGGCCAACCTGCTGAGCTCCCAGGACAAGGAGGAAGAAACCAAAGAAGTTCTCAATGTAAAGAAATCAAGTGAGAGCAAAAGATAGTAAAATTACTTAAGAAAGAATACAAAGAAGTATCTTGAAAAATCAAAGACTAAGTCAGAACTCAACTCAACAGCCAACCTTGCAACATAAATGCGTTTTTAAAAAAGAAAAAAGAAAAAAAAAAAGGACAGAATGTTGGAACAGCGGCGGCCAGGCCTAGAGTGGCCAGGCACAAGGCAGTGGCAGCCAGGCCTGGAGCAGCAACGGCCAGGCCCCAGAGCAGCAGCAGCCAGAACCAGAGCATCAACAGCCAGCACTGGAGCAGCCAGACCTGGGGCATTGGCAGCCAGGCCTGAGGCGGAGGCGGCCAAGCCCAGGGTGGCCAGTCTAGGAACAACCAGACCCGGAGTGGCTGGGCCCGGAGAAGCCAGGCCCAGAGCAGCTGGGGTGGGAGCAGCCAGACCCAGAACAGCAGTAGCCAAGCCTAGAGCATCCAGGTCGGGAGTGCCCAGGCTCGGAGCGGCCAGGCCCAGGGCAGCCGGGCTCAGAGCAGCTGGGTCGGGTGCGGCCAGGCCCGGAGCAGCGGCTGCCAGGCTGGGAGCAGCCAGGCCCGGGGGAGCAGGCGGGTCGGGTGCGGCCAGGCCCGGAGCAGCGGCTGCCAGGCTGGGAGCGGCCAGGCCTGGGGGAGCAGGCGGGTCGGGTGCGGCCAGGCCTTGAGTAGCGGCTGCCAGGCTGGGAGCGGCCAGGCCCGGAGCAGCAGCAGCCAAGTCCAGAGCAACTAGGTCGGGAGCGGCAGTGACCATACCCGGAGCAGCTGGTTGTGGAACGAACCAGAGCAACAGAGGCCAGGCCTGGAGCAGCCAGGCCCGGAACAGCTTGCTCCTTGCCTGCCCCTGCCCCACGGCTGCCTCTCAGACATGGCTGGAAACTTTTGTGGGAACTTGAGGGTCTGCTGAATCAAGTGATGAAGGCTTAGATCTGGATGTGTTGAGTTAGTATAGGGCTGGGGTGTTGATTTGTGAGTGCCTTGGGTGGGGCCTGGATGAGGCTGGTGGACCTATTGGGAAATGTCTTTTGTGTGAAGTGTATCATTGGGCATGTGGAGGTATTATTGATATGAGAAAATGCTAAGTAACTGATTTACCATCTGAAAAGGGATTTACTATTGGGGAAAGGGAGGGAAGAAGAGACTGAACATAAACTGTGCACCTATGGATGAGGACAATGGGGGATGGAGAGGGGCAGAGGGTGGGGTGGGAACCTGGTGGAGGGGGAAAGAAATGAGGAACCTTTGTAATAATATGAACAATAAAGATTGATTAAAAAAAAAAAAAGAAAGAAATATTCCTACCTAAACCCAGCTGGCCCACTGCCCAAAGCCCCTCCCCATGGTTGGCCCCACCCCGATCAGCCCCTACCATCCCATCAGCCTGTGGCCTCTCCCCCCAGCCAGCTCTGTCCCCAATTGGTGCCCCCCACACCAATTGGTGGGCTGGCCAGCCAACTGCCGATGGCCTCTCCTGTGGCCCCATTTGGGGTTGTGGCTGGCTGGTCCACTGCCAACAGCCCCTTTCCATGGCAGGCCCTGCCTCCAATCAGCGCCCTCATCCAAATTGGATTTAGCCCCCACCATCCCATCAGCCCACAGCCCCTTCCCCCAGCTGGTCTGGCCCTGATTAGGCCCAGGTCGGGGTGGGCTCACTGGCCAACCTCCTCTTGATCTTCCAATTGGGACCAGGAGAGCTGTACCTCACCTGTGCACGAATTCGTGCACTGGGCCTCTAGTAAAAGATAATCTTTTATTGAGTTAATAAAAAGCAAAGAACATTCTGGTATCTGGATAACTTGACTGTTCAATGCAGCCTGCTTAGCTGCAGCATCAGCAAAGTGATTTCCTTTTGCTTCCATGGTGGTAGCTTTAGAATGCCCTGGGATTTTTATAATTGCCAATTGTTTTGGTTGCTGTATGCTATTATAAATTCTGCAACCAGTTTTTCATTTTTAAGAAAATATTTCTATTGATTTCAGAGATGAAGAGAAAAAAAATCAATGATGAGAAAGAATCACTCATAGGCTGCCTCCTGCTCACCTGCTACTGGGGACTGAGCCCACAGTTCTGACCATGGAATCAAACCCAAACCGTGACTCCCTGGACTCCCTGGTTTGTAGGAGGTTGAAGCTCAACCACTGAGCCACATTGGCCAGTCCAGTTTTCCACTTTTTATGTGCTTCCCAGAGGAAGTTAAGAAGCCTCACTGCTTCCATAACATTCCAAAGTTGCAGGAGGCTAATTCCAGCATGCCATAAATGCAAGAAGTTTCATGAAAAGGTTGATGGAACCTTGGGGCTTACTCAGCAGGGCTGATACATGGCTGAGGGCATTTCCCAAAACCTGAAAAGGATGCATAAATGATAGCTTGCTACCAGACAGCTGAAGGCATTTTAATCTACATGTTATTGCCTCCTGCTGGCCAAACACCTGAACAGCTGAAGGCAGTTTCCCCAATCTGACAATGGATTCTGTATACTAAACCATTCCTTTTTTTTTTTTTTTAATGTATTTTATTGATTTTTTCACAGAGAGGAAGGGAGAGGGATAGATAGCTAGAAACATCGATGAGAGAGAATCATTGATCAGCTGCCTCCTGCACACCCCCTACTGGGGATATGCCCACAACCAATGTATATGCCCTTGTCTGGAATCGAACCTGGGACCTTTCAGTCCACAGACCAAAGCTCTATCCATTGAGCCAAACCGGTTTCAGCTAAACCTTTCCTTTCATATGTATATATACATTGCCTTATGTTAATAAAGAGCCAGGGGTCCTGAGACAGACAGAACTTGGTTCCTACAGTTAATCTCTTCTGGCTCCCCATGGATTACAAATTTATATTATATTCCTAGTCTCTTTATTAATTTACAGCAGCCCCTTCTCCAGATTTTTTGAACTCTAACAGCAGCAGAGAAAGACCAAGATTTCGATAAAATGCATAGTGACTATCAGTGTAGATATTGGCTACTTGACCTTTGGCCAACTGACAAGCCTGAGTTAGAGCAATTAGTTCAGCTTGCTGGGCAGATCTGATTTCAGGCAGATAAGAACTTTCAATTACGTCCACCATGGAAGTTAGTGCATATCCAGCTCAGAAATGTCCCTGTTTATCTTTTAGTTAAGATCCATCTGTGAACCAAATTAAGTGAGTATTATCCACAGGAGTTTCCTGGAAATAATTTCTAGGACCAATAAGGTGGTCAGCAAGTAAAATACAATTGTGGGTGTCTGCATCCTCTGGCGAGGGTCACAGAGTGTCAGGGTTAAGGCGACTGCACTAGTTAAAGTGATATTGGGTGCAGAGAATAGGAGCGCTTCATGAGAAGCCAGTCGACTGACAGAGAAGCGTTGAGTGTGATGAGAGTTCAGCAAGGATTCAACAGAATGAGGAACATATATAGTTAAAGGGAGCCCAGGACTCTCTCTTCTGTCTGTTTACATAACAAGGCTGTAGCTGAGATGGCCCTCATGCAAGGAGGGAGCCCTTTGGCCACTGAGTCTAGTTGCTGACTATAATACTCTATAGGTCTATGGTGGTCTCCGTGTTACTGAGTTAGAATTCCTAAATTTCATGTGTGAAAAGGAAGGGAAGTTTATAGTTTGGATGCCCCAGAGCAGGAGCTCAGGACCGTACCTCCTTCAGAGCCTCTACAGCTTGTTTCCCTTCAGGGTTCCACTGAATTGGATCAGGTGTGTCTGACTTTAACAGGGCATAGAGAGGCTGGGCTACCAATGAAAAGCTAGGAACCCAATTTCTAAAATATCCGGTCAAGCCCAGGAATCCTCTAAGCTGCTTTTTTGTTCTTGGAAGAGGGAAAGAGAGGATCCCTCCAAGTCTTTTGGGGTTCATCAGTAGCCCATCCTTTGATATGAGATGGCCAAGGTATTTTCTGAGGTAAGCAAAACTGAAGCTTATCCTTTGAGACCGTATGTCCCTTTATGGCTAGCTACTGCAGGAGGTAAATTATGTCCCTTTGAAAGTCTAGTATTGTCCTAGAGCATACAAGTAAATCATCCACATTCTGGATTAGAATGGAATCTCTAGGAAATTCAACATCATTTAGTTCAGCTTTTAATATCTGGGAGAAATAGATGGGACTTTCTGTATATCCCCGAGGCATCACAGTCCAAATAAATTGTCAATTTTTCCAGGTGCAGGCAAAGAGATATTGACTGTCCTTCTCTACTGGAATGCTGAAAAAGCACTACATAAATCTATTACTGGACAATATTGGCAGTCCTCAGGAATGGTTGATAATAAAATATGTGAATTTGGAACCACAGGATGCCTGGGAATAACTACCTATTTATAGCTCTGAGATCCTGCACAAATCTCCACCCTTTCCCATTTGGTTTCTTTACTGAAAGGAAAAGAGGATTATAGGGGCCTGTATGTGGAATTATAAGTGCCCTTTCTAAGTAACCTTGTAAAATGGTCTTAATTCCTGCTATCTCTGGATAGCTAGTGCACTAGCTCTTTTTTTAAAAAAATTATTATCTGAAGTTTTACATGTGTCTCTTTTTTCCACGATTGACCCCCTCCCTCGTCCCCCAGTGCATCAGATCTTAAAGGATGTTGGTGAGTATTAGGTAAAGGCAAAGTGTTAACAATAGTTATTGTAATAGGAGTGGCTGGCTCCATCGTGCCAATATCTGTCTGAACTGGAAAGGGCCCAAAGCTGCATTGGAACGTCCTGCAACAAACGTTCAACTTCAACATTATCTTCCTCTGGTGAAAGCTCCTTTAAAGTCTTATTTCCCCATTGGCTCAGCATCTGACTCATTTCGTTCTAAGTACATTTCTACCTTCCAGGAAAAGGGCATGTGAACATCATGGATGGTCCCTATCAGGTGAATTGGGGCTGATCTGACCAGTAAGAATATATGTTGTCCTGTAACATCCCCTAGTTGAAAGAGGATAGGTTCTGTCTTAAAACAGTCATTGGTTGGTTAAATGCCCCATCATTTGTACAGAAGTGTTACTCTGAGGGAGAGGGACATTTAGATGGATAGGGTTAAGAATAGATAAACTGGCCCCACTATCCACAAGGCCTTAGTAACTTCCCCTTTTATGATAATTTCAATTTCTCCTAAAGTATTAGTAAGGAGAAGGGGAAGTACCCTCTCATAGTCCTAGAGAAGCCCTATGCTTGCTTCTGTCTGTTTTCTTTTTTCAAATCCCAGTTCAGTTTTCTTCAGTCTTTCTTATGGTGGCCTGGCTTTTTGCAGTAAAAACAAACTCCTTCCTCTCCTTTTCAAGGAGACTTTCAAGTAGAACTGACTTGGTTTCACCTTTTCAAGGAGACTTTAGAGTAGAACTGACTTGGTTTCATAATTGTTGGAGCTGTAAGTTCATAATTTGAGCAACTTTATCTTTACTCTCTTTTGGATAGTTTTAAGTAGTCGATCAGCCAGAAGAGCCAGTTCATCAGCATGGGTGGCCTGCCAGCTTAATTTATATTGTCTGACCAAATTTACAAGCTCTTCATTTAGTCCTTCCAAAAACGCCAAATTTAATAAGGGATCATTTTCATGATCCTTAAAACTGTTCAGTGACAGACCTGAATATCATTAGAAAGTTTTTTCAAAATGTTTAAAGAAATCAAGCACTGGTTCATCAGGCTTTCTTTTACATCGCTGGATCTTGGTCCAGTCCATTCTCAGAGGAAAAATCTCTAATTCCCTGCATCCCCCTCCTCCCCAGCCCCCCATTTAAAAAATCATCTACAGGAGTATGCCAGCCAACCTTAGTCACCACTCTGTTGCCTTGCTCTCAGAAACCAGTAGGTGTATTAATTGGAACAGGTCAGAATAGCCAGGATCATATGTTCTAACAGTTAAATCAAATTCCTTTGCAAAGCCACAAGGTCCTGGAAAGGGTCAGGGAGATCTTTAGTTAATTGCTTAATTCTGTTTTAGTTCAAAGAACATATACAATTGCTGTTTCCCCTCTACCTGAGGCAGGGTTTTTCTAAAAAGGAGCTGCTAGAATTCTTGAATTATCTTTCTCTGAGTTTTTATCATCATTCCCCCCAGGTCAGAGTGAATGGCAGTAGAGGGGATACAGGAGAAGGAAGAGAGAGATGGAGGGCATGTCTGCAGAGGAAGCTCAGAGAGCAGGGGACAGCGGCGGAGCAGTGAGAGGGGAGGTGTGGGTCTTGGCACTTATGGCTTCAGAAGCCTTCTTCAGTTCAGAGACAGCCTCAGACATTCTCATTAACACCCTGTCGAGAAGATATTTTACCTGATCCTCTCCTAGAAGCCTCTAATTTCCAATCAAGATAGTTTTCCATCATTTAATTTAATTTTAGAGCCTTTCTTGAGTGTGCAGAAAAATCAATTTGGAGGTGTCATATGTCCCCTTTCCCCTCATTGACCTCCCGTCCCAGGCCTTCACCACCCATTGTCTGAGTCTATGAGTTATGCATATTTGCATATGAGTTCATTGATTGATTTCCTCCCCCCTTCCTTTCCTCCCCCACTCTCTCCCCTCCCTCCCTGCTTTCCTTCTGTGGTTTGACAGTCTGTTTGATGTTTCTATGTCTCTGGGTCTATTTGTGTTCATCAATTTATATTGTTCATTATATTCCACAAATGAGTGAGATCATGTGATATCTTTCTCTGACTGGCTTATTTCACCTAGCATAATGCTCTCTAGGTCCATCTATGCCATTTCATACGGTAAGAGTTCTTTCTTTTTTATAGCAGCATAGTATTCCATTATATGGATGTATCAGAGTTTTTAAATCCATTCGTCTGCTGATGGGCACTTAGGCTGTTTCCAAATGTTACCTATTGTCAATTGTGCTGCTATGAACATAGGGGTGCATATATCCTTTCTGAATGGTGTTTCTGTTTTCATGGGATCTATTCCTAGAAATGGGATCACTGGATCAAATGGCAGTTCCCTATTTATTTTTTTGAGGAAATTCCATACTGTTTCCCACAGTGGCTGTACCAGTCTGCACTCCCACCAACAGTGCATGAGGGTTCCTTTTTCTCCATATCTGGCCATCTCTAGACACTTGTGGATTTTTTTTTTTGTTGTTTTTTTTTGTTAACCATTCTGACAAGAGAGCCCACTGCATGGGAGAACATATTTGCCAATGATACATCCGATAAAGGGTTACCCTCCAAAGCTTATAGAGAACTTACACAACTTAACAAAAGGAAGATAAAAAACCCAATCAAAAAATGGGCAAAGGACCTATATATACAATTCTCCAAAGTGGATCCAGAAGGTCAAGAGATGTGTGAAAAAATGCTCAAAGTTACTGATTATCCGAGAGATGCAAATCAAAATTACAGTGACGTGCCACCTCACAACTGTCAGAAAAACTTTTATCATTTTTAGTTAAATTTTTCCATTCTTGCAGATATTGCAAGTTAAAATTCCATAGAATTGTACATGTACCTTGCTGGAGTATTAATTGGGGGCTGAGATTCTTGCACTTTACCAACCTTAGAGGTGCAATGTCCCATTTTTAAATTTAAATTTAATTTGTTATATCTGCAGAGTCTGAGCAAATTTTCTAGGATGTTATGTAGTGGGTGGAAGTGTGCTGCTTATGGGTTGACTCCATGAGACTCTCACCCCTCGAGTTGCCATCAATCCTCTTACATGTCTTGGTTTCTCTCTTGGCTGTCGAAAACAATCATGTCAAACTCATGGCCCGTGGACCACATGAGGCTCTAAGAACACCTAAGATTCAGGCTGGAGGGATTATGTGCCTCTTGATCTTCAGCTCTCATTTATACAGTGAAGGTTTTTTTGTTTGTTTGTTTGTTTTTGTTTTCCTTTTTCTCAAACTCTCAGAAAGCAATTCCAATTGAAAAGCCAAACCAGTGACTTATTTTTCCTTCAGTCTTGCCTTAGCCTGGGTTCTGGCAGCCCTTATCATTAGTTCTGCATCGAGGACTTAAAAAAAACCTGGCTCAAATAAAGTCAGACCCTCTACCAAAGCAAGTGAAGGTCCTGGTTCCAAGAGACAATTCACCCAAGTTCACCTGACAGGGTTGGGAGCTGGCAGGGCTCCCTGGGCCCCTTGCTGGATCCTAGCACTAGATCCCTGCTGGGGCTGACCAGCAGAACCTGAGCAACAGATGAATGATTGCTCTGACACACATTTCTGTGAAACAGAGGGCTACGGGACTGCCTGGCTTGAGAATCCAAAGAGCCCCCATTCATCTGTATCCTTGGGCTTTTATTGTAGCAACAGCTTGAACTAAAATTAACTTCTACAATCTATTAGCAGGGTAGGCAACCTTGAGAAGACACATTTATCTGAAGTGTCCTTTAAGCAAGGACGTCTAAAGACTAAACATAAAGATTCCAGTAAAACACCTGAAGCTCAGACTTGTTTGGAAAAGTCAAGGCAGGGCCTGCCGCCTTCAGCAAGGCCCCCCAGAATTTCCAACCAAGTCCCATGTGTTCCCACATCACTCCTTTTTGTTTTGCTGGCTGCAGAAGACAGAGGGAGGTGGTGAATTTTCTGCTTTGGAATGTCAGGGTCCTTGAAGCACGTTCGCTGCTTGAGTTCAGATTTTGTAGACTATAAGAAAAACAAAGAATTACAGTGACAGCAGTGATTAGTCTGATCACGTACCAATTGTTTCTAGAAAACCATGTGGTGGGGCCTACCCACTCCAAATGCTCCTTTCTGTATTCTAAGCAGTAGTCTGTTTTTTATGTTCATTGGTAGCAAGTAAGGAATCTAATTTGCCTTTGCACATGTTTACTTCTTCAATGAGGTTATCATGAAAGATTCCCATAGATGCTTTTTAACTTCAATCCACTGCTGGTGACGACTGCTCCATTTTAAAGGGGTGACACGTATGTGCTTATGCCCCCAATTGCAATTAAGCACTTGCCTGTTTGCTACCAAATCCTGTGTTTCCCCAGATATTCAATGGCTGCCTCTATTGCCTGTGGTCTAGCTAATATTATTTTTTATCTATGTGCTGTTGTATAGTGAATTCCCTACTTACATTATAGGCATATTGGCTAAATGTGGCCGTCTGTACAGACTCAGAAAGGGCCACCAACAGTGATGTTAGAGGCAGTAAGAATAACAACAGCCTCAATGAGCATTCCCAAAAATCTTTTGGGCTGTAATTGGCTCGATGCTCATTCTAAGACCTCAATAGCTGATGAGCCTTGCTATTTCCTGGTGAGATTAACAGGTCAGGATTTCTGCTTGTCTCCTAAGTAGTGTAATAGTGCTGATGGTCAGTGAGGTAATATTCTGGGTGGTAATACAAGATGCAGAATAAGCTCCTTCTCCAACCTGTACTAGAAAAGATGAACTATGGCTTATTAGTAGATTGGGGCCCATAACAAAGACATAGAAGTGAGTACTGCAAATCAGGCTATTGTAAGATCATCAGTAAAAGTTATACTATAGTGGCCAGAGGAGTTCTGGTAGTCACCGTGCCACAGTTTCAAAGGGCTGAAAACATGGCCTAAGCTCCATAAAGTTTCCTAAACTGGCAATCCTAGTACTCAAGGTCATGGGGAACTCGTCCCTCCCTTAGTCCAAATCTCGGGCATTCCTGCATCATTAGCATTAGACGCATGATGTTCCAGAGTGTCAGTGTGGTTGGCTTGCAAATGACCATGTGGCTCCAACCTATAACCCATTGGTCCCCTAAGACCATCAAATGGGCATGATTTCCTCAACAAACTTCCCAATGGACGCCTCAGCAGAGGGTCCCACCGCTTATTTTGCTTACACGAAGGGATGGGAGGCACAGTAGCAGTGGTCAGACTACCGCTGAGAGGAAGGTTAGCTGGCCCTTAGTCTGACCGTGCTTAGGAGTGACATGTGACCCAGCCTGACTGTGAGCTCCCAGAGTACAGAGGACTTGGAGGAGGTAGCGCTAAGTACATTGGAATGAAAAGAGGTATAGGGAGGGACAGATGTCCTATGCATCCCATTTTCAGGACTGCTTATTGGTGGCAAGTCTCTTCCCCCTAAAAGGGATGTTAGGCTATTAAACACAGGAAAAAAGGTGTCCCCTCAAGTGAGGGGTCTAAAGAAAGGTGAGTCTATGACATGTGCCAAATATAAGGTGGCAGAAGCTGGTGCCCAAAGCCAGGCAAAAATGCCAAACCATACGGCACAGGCGTTGAGGTGAATCAAGGAAGTCATAGCAAGCAAATGGCTGTATCGTGCACTGAGCGGGAGAATCCTCCAGCAGTTGCTCAGCCTCTGCCATCAGCTTCTTCATCATTCCCCGGGTCTTCCCAGGGCCATCTGCGTCATTCAGCTCCGGAATCCCCAGGCCCCGATTCTTCATTTCTGGGAGGGGACTGGCTCCGTGCCCTGCCACCACAGGGTTTGGTCTGACGCGCTGGAACCCCCGCGGCCCTGTGGGGGAAGAAACAGGCATGTCCTCTCCCCCGTGTTCATAATTCATCGGGACCTTTCCGGTCATTCGTGTCCACATCTCGCCACAAGGCCTGTGCTTTCCGAGCTGGTGCGATAGAAGTAAAATGATGCTCTATGGGGGATAGAAAGCGGTCGTTCACATTTTAAAAATTAAGAGTAAAGAGTGCTTTGGACAGCATCACAGCTGGGTCCTCGAGTCCCGCACCCCCTTTTAGGCTTACCGTGCTCTTTAAGGTGGAATGGCACGCTCGACAATGGCCCGCCCTGAGGATTGTAAGGGTTCCGTGGCAGGCTGGGCGGACCAAGTCCTGCAAAGGGTGGCAAAGGCATGGCTGCTAAAGCAGGCCCAGTGTCAGCTTTTATTTTCCTTGGGATTCCTAAAAGGCAAATGTGAGAACATGTGGCTTCGCCAGGAAGGGCATGGACACTGGTCATACCAGGAAAAGCGTCTGTAGTTACATGAACACACTGGCCTTTCCCAAAGAGGCAATGCGAGCGATATCTGTTTGCCAAAGGTCATGGCCTGTAGGCCCCCAGAATTAATTCCCACGAGGTGCCTGTCACCTGACAATCAGGACATTGTAAAATAACGTGTCTAGCTATCCTCTGGGGTAACTGAAATTCCTTGTGCAATTGTCTCCAGTTCTAATGGAATAATTCACAGGGGGGATGGGCTTCCATTAAGGTAGCTGTCATAACAAGTGGTTACTGGTTCATTGGCTTGTAGTCCTAATGGTCCAGGGAGGGAGCTTGTGAGACTGATATGAGATATAAAGAGAAGATGTGCCAAAACCGTTTGGCTCTGTGGATAGAGAGTCAGCCTGCAGATTGAAGGGTCCTAGGTTCAATTCCGGTCAAGGGCATGTACCTTGGTTGCGGGTACATCCCCAGTAGGGGGTGTGCAAGAGGCAGCTGATCAATGTTTTTCTCTCTCCTCAATGTTTCTGACTCTCTATTCCTCTCTCTTCCTCTCTCTGTAAAAAATCAATAAAAACATATGAGAGAGAGAGAGAGAGAGAGAGAGAGAGAGAGAGAGAGAGAGAGAGAGAATGTGATCGAATGTCCAGTAAAGCCTGGAGGTGAAGGAACTGTGCTAAGAGAGATGGCTCTAATGTAGGCTCAATTAGTGAGTTTCTAAATTTTGTAAAATGTAAACAGAGTGGGCAGAATCACTAACCATGTTTGGGGGTTGTGAGGGAAGTGTTTCCAGCACTAAAACCAGTGCCCCAATTTCAGCTCACTGAGTTGGTGTGAAGCCCCCTCATTGAATGGCCCCATCAGGTGGCTAGTGAATGGCCGCTCCTCCGTTTTCCCTGAGCCATCAGTGGACACGATGAGTGCTCGTGGGAGAGGGATATGTACAATCTCAGTGTGATAGATTATCTTGGTGTGTGACAAAGAATGCAATGTCTTAGCAGTAGGGAGAGAATCAGCTGGGTAGCTAAGAAATCAGCTGGGTGGCTTGTAAATCTGTGGAAGTGGAGTGCTTTCTCAAACTGAGTCTTGGTTAGTGGAAGTCGAGTGACTTCAGGATTCTGCCCTGTGAGTTTAGCATGTCACAGCTTCCCATCTAGGATTAAAGAGCAAATGAAATCTAGATGAGGTGATACAGTTTTGGAGGGAGAATGGGAGTGAAATGACCATTCAATGAACCTCAACTCAAGTATTAGTTGTCTTATAGGCCCTGTAGGTGAATGTCTGGTGGGAAATAAAAATAATTGAAGAGAATGCTGGGGATAAAGTCTATTTAAATATCATGTGTTGAGAGCATTCTCGACCAAGCAGAGTTCTTTTGTCTCTTCAGCAGACAGCTGTCTTGGGAATTCAAAGCTGGATAACTTTGAATATGTTAACCAGGTTTGTAAATTTGCCATGGGAATGCCTAATGCCTGTCATATCCAATTATATCCCCTAGTAATTTCTGAAAATCATTTAGGGTTTTTAATTCCCTATTATCAATGATAACCATTTGGAGTCTGATAGTTCTTTCAGTGAGGTTATCCCCCCTTTCAGTGAAGATACACCCCATATTTTTCCATGGTTTGTCATCTGTACCTTTTCTGGGACTATTAAAAGGCCGTTTCCTTTTGTACTGAAGAGTACATACGATATAACAGGCTCCTACCAGGGTTGCATGGAGGATATCCTCCAGGTAATGGGTAGTCTTTCCAGAAGGGGAACTGCAGCCCAGTTGGCACAGTGCCTGGCGTACAGGGTGCTGACACATCGTTGGGCTGGTCAGCATCCCTGTGGGGCTTTCCAGTGGTTCTCCGAGCAGGTTTCTCACGGTGAGCTGAGGGGACAGTGAATGAAAACTTCTGGCCTGGGAAGCCAAAGGAATGGTATAGGAACAATGCTTCAAATCTATTATAACATCGGCCATTCTGTGGGAGCATGGCCAGGAAGGGCAGTCCAGGTTGGAGAGCACCTATGGGTTGAATATTAGCATTAATGGCTCTTAAATCATGTAAAAGCCTCTGCTTTTTAAATTTTTTTTTTTGGGGGGGGATTGCAAAAATAGGAGAATTTCAGGGGCTATTAGAAGGTTTATGTGACCTAATTCTAAATGTTCTTCCACCAGTAGATGAGTCTGTTGTAATTTCTCTCCCTTTAAGGACCACTGTTCTACCCAAATGGGGTTTGACTTAACCAAGTGAACAGTAAGGGAGGTATAACAACAGTGGCCATTTCTAAAACGGTGTCTGTAATTAGCCCCCACTGAGAAAGGAGATCTTGTCCCCCCAAATGGACTAGAATTTGTACTGCCAAACCCTCCTTTCCTAAAGCATTTGGGACCCAAGATGATAGTAACAACAGTTGTGAGATCTGAGTTGGAGCAGGGAAAATATGTGACCCCTTGCATGTCATGAACACCTAGATTTCTCCCTGGTAATCACTATCAATGACTCAGGTACTACTGTTACCCCTTTCAAGTTAAGGCGAGAGCATCCCCAAATAATTCCTACCATGCCCAGTGGCAGTGGCTCCCCAAATCCCCATAGGGATCCTTTTAGGGTCATCCCCTTCATGGAGAATTAGTTCTGTTGGAGTAAAGACCATCGGAAAACACAGATATTTACATTACGATTCATAACAGTAGCAAAATTACAGTTATGAAGTAGCAATGAAAATAATTTTATGGCTGGGAGTCACCACAACA
Organism: Pipistrellus nathusii; assembly: GCA_963693515.1. Lineage (NCBI taxonomy): Eukaryota > Metazoa > Chordata > Mammalia > Chiroptera > Vespertilionidae > Pipistrellus > Pipistrellus nathusii. Next base: position 100,985,247 of record OY882861.1, on the reverse strand, counting down.
TGAGGAGCCGTATTAAAAGGTTGCGGCATTAGGAAGGTTGAGAACCACTGCATTAAGAAGTCCCTTTGTAAATGGACTATTAGCCCCAATTTCTCTAATACTCTTCCTATTTCCTTAAAAGTATTAAAGGAGAGCGGTGCATGCCCGGCTGAGAGACCCTCCCTCACGCCCCCTCCCCCTTCCCTTGCAAGAATTTCATGCACCAGGCCTCTAGTCTTATTATAAATCACATTATCACTGGAAAAGACGAGGGGAAATCCCTTCCTCTATCTCCCTTTTTAAAAATTTGTTTTAGAGAGAGAGGAGGAGAGAGGGAGAGAGAGAAACATCCATCAGTTGCTCCCATATATACCCTGACTGGTGATGGAACTTGCAGTCTGAGTATGTGCCCTGCTTGGCAATCAAACTGGATGACCTTTGGTGCATGAGACAATGCTCAACCAGCTGGGAAACATTTGCCAGGGCTCTGTCTCCTTCTTACAGGATGCCTGTGATCACATTTAAGGCCACCTGGATAACCTGGACAATTTCCCTATTCAAGATCTTTCGCTTCATCATGTCTGAAGTGCCTTTGCCATAGACAGTAACATTCACAGGTTCCAGGGGTTAGGATATGAGCATGTTGGAGGTCATTAAAGAGTCTTCTAGAGTCTAAACATGCTTAGACCCCACTCCTTTAAGATTCTAGTTTAGTAGACAGGATCCAGACATGCATATTTTTCCAAATGTGTATCTGATTAAGAACTTCTTATCTAATCCACAGCTTTATCCAACCTACACTTGTTTATAATATCTCAAAGTTGTTATTTCATGTCCCTAAAAACAGTGTTGTTATGTGGATGTAATAAGTGTCCAAACTGTAACCAGACAACCAAGGAGTCCATGCTGTCTGTCACTACTCAAGCCAGTTAAGCAGAGACAAAGTTGAATCATATGAGGATTTATTCCAATCCTGCCAGCAGTAGCGAGAACAGCAGGTCATCCACAAACATCTGCTCTGCCCCCACCACAGCCTGCTGTTTACATTGGGTGGAAGGACAAGGATGACGTGTGTCTATAGGAATTACAAGCATGGGAAAGTAGGCACTGGATAATTACTATAGGTTACAAGTCATGCAGGCAGGGGGTGTGGGAGGGGTGAGGAGGGGGACGGAGTGTTGCCAGAGGGCGGGTGCCCTCAGGCACTCCAGGACCAGATTGCAGGTATGATGGACTGGGCTGTAAAGAACAGGTGACTCCTGGACTAGATTGTTTCAGCCATGAGGTGGTAAACCTTTCCATAATGACAGGAAGTTCTGGGAAGGAGGATGGACTGCATTCCAATGTGAACTCCCATGTCCCAGGGTGTACAACTCCCAGCGAGGTGAGAGTGTGCTTTCTCTAATCAGAACAGAACCATCATGGTTAACAGAGCAGGATTAATATTTCTTATGATTAGTTTCCAATATTCTATTTCTGTCCCTAACAAAGCTTGTAGATAATTTTCTGAATTTACTAGAGGCCCAGTGCATGAAATTCATGCACAGGGATGGAGGGTGTGTGGCCCTCAGCCCAGCCTGCACCCTCTCCAATCTGGGATCCTCAAGGGATGTCAGACTATCGATGGGATCGGGCCTAAATGGGCAGTTGGACATTCCTCTCACAATCCAGGACTGCTGGCTTCTAACCGCTTTCCTGTCTACTTTCCCTAATTACTCCCCTGGCAGTTGATCAATGTCTAACTGCACCCCTGCCAGCCTGATTGCCCCTAACTGCCCTCCCCTGCTGGCCTGGTCACCCCTAACTGCCCTCCCCTGTAGGCCTGGTTGCCCCTAACTGTCCTCCACTGCAGGCCTGGTCTCTCTCAACTGCCCTCCTCTGCTCTCCTGATCTCCCACAGCTGCCCTCCCCTTGTGGCCATCTTGTGGTGGCCATTTGTGTCCACATGGGGGCAGCCATCTTATGTGTTGGAGTGATGGTCAATGTTCATATTACCCTTTTATTACATAGGATTATTATTATTATATAGGATTGGGGTCAAACATATGATAATTGTAGGGAAGTAAAATCTCCACAGATTGAGAAAATGGCAATTTTACCATTTATTTTATTACTAGAGGCCCAGTGCACGAAATTCATGCACAGGGGTGGGGGGATGTCCCTCAGACCAGCCTGCGCCTTCTCCAATCCAGGGCCCCTCAAGAGATGTTCAACTGCCCGTTTAGGCTCGACCCTCTCACAGTCCAGAACTGCTGGATCCCAACTGCTTGCCTGCCTGCCTTCCTGATTGCTCCTAACCGCTTCTGCCTGCCAGCCTGATCACCTCCTAACCACTCCTCTGCCAGCCTAATTGATGCCTAACTTCTCCCCTGCCAGCCTGTTTGTCCTTAACTGCCCTCCCCTTCAGGCCTGGTCACCCCTAACTGCCCTCCCCTGAAGACCTGGTCCCCCCCCAACTGCCTTTCCCTGCAGGCCTGGTCACTCCTAACTTCCCTCCTCTGCCAGCCTGGTCACCCCTAACCGCCTTCCCCTGTAGGCTTGATTGGCCTCAACTGCCCTCCCTTGCAGGCCTGGTTCCTCCCGACTGCCCTCCCCTGCTGGCCATCTTGTGGTGGCCATCTTGTGTCCACATGGGGACAGGATTTTTTTTTTTTTAATATATTTTATTGATTTTGTACAGAGAGGAAGGGAGAGAGATAGAGTGTTAGAAACATTGATGAGAGAGAGTCATCAATCAGCTGCCTCTTGCACACCCCCTACTGGGGATATGCCCGCAACCAAGGTACATGCCCTTGACCGGAATCGAACCTGGGACCCTTCAGTCCCCAAGCAGGGAGGGGTCATGTATGGGCTTGTGGGGAGTCTGTGAGGCTGTTTTCCTGTCTTTGTTGCTCCTAGGGGCGCAAAGGTCACCCTGGGATAATATCTGCACCTAGGATAGAGGGTTCTCTAGCTTTTCTCATTGCTAAGCACCCTTGGGACATCCCGGAGCTGGCCTCTCATTCCTGCTGTGCTCACATCTGCCTGCCTGCCTGCTCCATCAGGGTCATCCTGACATTCCAAAGGAATGTTACTGTAGATGCAGCAAGATAATAGATAGGCTCAGTTAAGATAAAGATTGATCTTTGTCAGGGAAGATACCAGTGTAGGACATGACTACCGCCATGACTCTGTTCAGTTAAGATGTTTTCACTTCAGACCATACTCTGTGGTCACTTTAGGTCTCTGAATTTGTACAGTTGCCATGCAGACCTCCCTGAGCTGTCAGGTTCAGTGTGTGGCCCTGTTCTGTCCACATTGTTATGTTGGTATTTATATGGCTCCACTGCTGACTGGGAAGCTCTTACACCAGTACCCTGAACCTCATTGGACACTCACATGTTTTCAAAGGAGGTTTTATCTGATTTACAGGATGCTCCATCTGCCCAAGGCCATGCAATGAGAAAGACATAGATCCAGAACCCCAACTCAACTTTTGTTCTAGAGTCTTCCCTCTGCATTCCATAGACCCTTCTGAAGCAGCAGAATGGGCAGGGGGAAAGGTGCATTTTTGAGGGGCTCCCCAAGGCACACAAGTCCATTCCCACCCCTGCAAGCTCCATGGCACTGCCCAGGAGAGGAGAATCCCAAATGCCTTTCATCTACATCCTGGCACCTGGATGACAATTGCAGCCCATTGCTACTTCTAAGGGAGATTGCAGACTCTAGCTTGACTGAGGGAGCAGCCTTCTAGGATTTGAGCTTCACTAATCATCTCTGCTGACTAGACTGCCTCCCACATGTACCTTCAGAAATTGAGAATGGGACTTGAATCAATTGCTCAGTACTTGTTCCAGGAAACCACGGCAACAAGAGTCCACCCACTGCTGCTCCCAGCCAGCTTGTCTTTCCTCTCACTGTTCTGCCTCAGCATTTGTGGCACACACAGCAGAACTGAGTCCTGCTGTGGGGCAGCCTCGAGGTCCATGTCACTGTGATCCTGTGACTCCACACAACAGACCCCCTTGTGGGTGACACACAGGGCAAGTTGCTCACTGGTAAAATGAGCATTTCTAACAAGTATATTTCAGGTTGTGGGTAGTGACCTATTAGAGGATATATCAGTCATCTATTTCTGCCATAACAAATAACATAGTCAGAGCCTTAAAACAGATTATTTTACAACTCTGGAAGTCAGAATCCCTCTTGGAGGCTGTGGCGGAGAATACACTTCCTTGCCTTCCCAGTGGTTAGAGGCTAGAGGCTGCCTGTATTTCTCGGCTTGTGGACCATATCGCTGAGATGCCTCCATTGGGACATCTCTGATTCTGAGCTGCTGCCTGTGGCTGGGCCCCTTGGGTAATCTCCCGATGTCAAGACCTCAAGCCACATCTGCAAAGTCCATTTGGGGTGATGTAAAGAGTAGCACATTCTGTTTATGGAAATTAAGATGTGTGTATGTTGGGAGTGGTCATTATGCAGCCATTTAAGAACATTTTTTAAATCCCACTTTAAAAAGTAAAACACATGCAGTGTTTCTGGTTCCGTGTGTGTCACTAACAGGATGTGGTCGCCCAGGAGAGTTTGACTCCAAGGCCTCTTTTATGTCATGAGCAGCATGACTCACTCCCTTACGAAGCAATGCCCAAAGAGTGACCTCGAAATGACCTCAACCCTACTCTGGAAAGACCAGACTTCTCACACGGTATAAGTACAGCAGAGTCCGTCCCCCATTTGTCTGATTGAGCTTTACCACATAAATCTAACCAAGGATGTAGAAGGAGAGTGTGCTGGGAGTTAAGGCTCAGGGCTCAGTGTAAAGACTTAGAGTGCCACATGATGACGAAGTACAAGATATTCAATATTCTTCCTCAAGGGGGGGTTAGGTTTTGAAAAACTCAATATGACAACTCAGAGTTGAAAAGAGTCTACAAAACATTTCCATATTTCTAGTCCAACATCAACCCCCAATGCACAGAGATTTAAAAGCTTTAAGACTTTTTAAGCCAAAGTTCTGATTTGGATCCAGTGTTCTGGTTGAAGGATACAAGCGAATGCATTTCCATGTTTGAGATCTGGAAGGTGGTCTGTTAGAGCTATGTATAGTGTGAAGACCATAGCTGGTCATGGGTGACACAGCTGAAGCCTCAGGAAACAGCCACACGAGTGGTAATGACCCCATGCCAGAGTGGTGATGGCCTGGGGTCAGAGTGGGAAAGTAGCTCTCCTGACTCAGCAAAGTGGCTGGTGTTCAGATGGAGAGTCTTAAAGAGACTAGGACTGCTACTTGCACCTCAGGAAGCTGGAACCTTATAGTATTTCTTACCCTCCTCCAAAGGGCACTTCTGCTCTTTAATTGGATTTGGAGTACAAGGGGAGATGGAAATCTATTTAGCTATTAAATCTCTAAGCTCTCCGAGAAAGTTGTCTATTTATTGGAAAGAGTAATCTGAGTTGGAAAATATTTCCTAAGTAGACAACTTGGTTTCCTTCCCTCACAGAGAAGGGAAATGATGCCAAGGGTTGGGGGTGGCTTCCGTTGCCACCATCCATCTTGTATATTAAAGGAGTAGAAGGCATTGAAGTCACCTAAATGCAGCCCCGGAGGGAGCTGTTCCTAGCTCCACTATTGGTTGAATTCTCGGGCACTGCCAAAGTTGGGGGTGGGAGTCAGAAAAAACTAAGTGACAAGAAGCAATGGAGCTGAAACCGGTTTGGCTCAATGGATAGAGCGTCGGTTTGGGGACTGAAAGGTCCCGGGTTCGATTCTGATCAAGGGCATGTACCTTACATATCCCCAGTAGGGGGTGTGTAAGAGGCAGCTGATTGATGACTCTCTCTCATTGATATTTCTAATTCTCTCTCTCTCTCCATTTCTGTACAAAATCAATAAAATATATATTAAAAAAAAAAAAAAGCAGCAGCAGCAATGGAGTCAATTTCCTTATTCATGTCCACACAGACCAAAACTGCTCCAAGGATAATGGGAAGGTACAGCACCCACTCTAAAGATGAACAGTCCTTGGACTTCATCTATAATAATAAAAGTGTAATATGCTAATTAGCCTGGACGTCCTTCTGGACGACCTTCCGGATGAAGCCGGGCTGCCAGGGAAGCCCGGACCTGGGTGCCAGCAGCCCAGGGAAGGAAGGCCTGCTTTTGCATGAATTTCGTGCATTGGGCCTCTAGTCTAATATAATGAGAAGACAGAAGCAAAAGGCTCACTGCCACCACTTTATTAAGAATCCAATCACTGATTTGACATCCTGGTTCTTTTCTTGAGCAGGTAAAAGACGAGGCCTGAAGCTGCTAGCATGCCTGCGGACACAACTACAACGGCCGTGGCTTTGAAAGCAACGTATCCAGCATCTCCGTGCCCTGCAGTGTCTGAGTCTGGAAGAGAAGCAGACGTGAGTCTTAAGTGTAAGTTGAAGTTGAAGCTTTACATGTCAGGGCTCCCAGAGAGGGAGGGAAATTAACCCTCAGAGGATTCCCGGGAAGCTTGCAACAGGGCACAGCTTTAATCCCTGAGCCAACGCCTCCTCTCCGCACTCAGGTTGTTCCCGAAGGTCAGATGGCTGAAAAGGACCTTACAGTCCCAGCCTGTTGTCCAACACAACATCCTGGACCGACAGCTCTCCCAGGGTATTAGTCAGGGATGAAGACAGCTTAATCTCAAATTCCAGGCCTGAAATTAAGACATCTGGGGCGAGGATATAAGATATTAATAAGTTGGGGTTGGCAGGATCAAGGCACAAGCCTTCTGACCCATTAGTCCTATTTCTAGAAACATCCTGGAGTTCTTGTATAGCAGGCAAAGAACTAAGAGGCTTCTGATGTGGCACGAGTGACCAAGCTGGAGGTAACCTAAATGGGAATCCACTTAGCTATTAACAGTGAGGTGGGTCTCTGCACAGGTAAGATACAGTTTACAAAGCAGCTCAGAGCCGTAGGGAGACTATATGACCCCGCTGTGCTAAAGGAGGTTGGGGGAGCAGAAGCCATCCCTGGGAGGAGACTGTCCTCTCTCTTGTTCAGAGGCGAGCATGCGTTCTATTTGCTTACTGGAATGTCACATACAGCCTCGCCCTTGCAGCCAGGGAGGGCCCTGGGCTCCAGGTCCATACCTCTGCCCGTGGAGCCCTCTGACAACAGGAGGATGGGTCCCGGCAGACTTATTGTTGTTTCCTCTTCCTCAGTGGCCCCCGAGGCTGCAGACAGGTAACAGGGTTTGCGCACGAGTGCCGAGCGGGCTGTCCGTGGGCCTCCCAGAGCAGACCGTGGCTCCCTGCTCTGCTGGGCAGGGAGCCGGCCTCGGCAGGACAGGGCATGCACCTCCCTAAGGACAGGGTGGGCCCCTCAAGAACTTTAGTCACGTCTGTAAATGCTCAGACTTGTCCACAGGGACAAGAGCCTGCCCATGTCAGATTCAAACAGGAAGGCCTGCTGGGCCAAGGCTGAGTGGGTGAAGATGAGGCCTCGTCCTTACGTGTTGAAATGAGGCTTGTTCTGAGTTACTTCACAGTAACAAGGGTTGCAATGTTACCTCGCCTGCTCCTCGGTGACGCAGGGCAGGCCCTGGAGCACGGCATGGAGAGGGGGGAGTGCAGGTCGCAGAGGGAGGCGCTGCAGTGGAAGTGGACCTGGGACAGCGGCAGAAGGAGGCGGCGGAGAGGTGAGCCAGGGCACCCGCAGCCCCGCCCACGGCCGTTAATGACTCACCAGGCTGGCCAGCACTCCGGCAGCTGACACGAAGGCAAAGGTCTTCACCTCGAACCTCCGGTAGTGGGCAGGGTAAGCCACCGAGGAGCCAATGGGATGGAAGGTGGTTCTGTGCGGGTCCAGGGTGTATTCACAGCTAGGAGGCATGTGCCAGGGAGGACGTCAGCCTTCATCCGGGCAACTCCATGTTTGCCCAGGTTCCGCCTCACGGGGCACCGTCAAGACCATTGCTGTACGTTCCACCGCACCTCGTTCTGACTTGGCCTCTCCAACCATACCCATGAATCCTAAGCAGTGTGTGCTGGTTTTCACCTGCTATTTCAATTGTATTAATACAATTTAAATATTTATGTTTGCCAGCTAAATGCAACGAGCACTACAAGATTCATATGTGTGTCTTCAGATGACACTGGCTGGATTCTGACTACTGTGAGCATGTCCGAGGAATGTATTTGTCAGTGACACAAAACGTTGGAGAAGTCCTTAGGTGCTAGCAGAGTGAGAGCTATAAAAAATGGGTGTGTGCTGGCCGGAGGCTGAGCTCGCTGGGACACTGTCCCCTACACCAAAAGGCTGTGTGTGGGCTGGATTCCCAGTCAGGGCACATGCCCGGGTTGTGGGTTCAATCCCCAGTCGGATTGTGTACCAGAGGCAACCTATTGGTGTTTTCCCCTCACATCAATGTTTCTATGTCTCCTTCTTCTCTGTAAAAATCAATAAAAACATTCTCAAAGTCTGAAAACAACTACACACAGTGTGTTGGGTGTAAGTGCTAAGGAGAGAAGAGTCTGAAGGGTCAGGGAGCTGGGTCAGCTGACTTCCCAGAGAAGGGACATTGGACAGGCTTCCAGGGTGGAGGAGCAGGGCTCCGCGTGGCCAGCAGGGGGGTACCTGAGGCCAGGAGCCTAGGGGCAGAGGCAACAGCTCCCAGAAAAGGAGGTGCGGGCCTGCGGGGGCAGACCCACAGGCGGAGCCCGCGCCGGGCGGCCTCACTCCAGAGCAGGTGTGAGACCCAGAGCAGACGGGTGTCCCCGCACCCTGCACTGAGCAGCACTGGGGCTCCTGGCCAGCAGGGCCGCTGCCAGAGACCCACCTGGTGGGGATGAAGGTTCACGGCGCAGGACGCGGCGGCGCTGGGCTCAGGATGGAGCCAGAGGGCGGCCTTCTCCCGGGGAGCGAACCCCCCTTCTAGACTCGGCGGGAGTGTGGTCACCGAGCCCAGGGACGAGGGTCAGCGCTCGGCGACGCGGCCCCGGAGCGAGGAGCTGGGGCCCCGTCCCCTCCCCCCGGCGCACTGGACGGCTCGCGGGGAGGGACCTACCCGTCCTTGACCACCGTCCAGCGGGGCCGGGCGGCGGGGTCGGTGGCGGGCGTGGCCCAGCAGTCGCCCAGGACCAGCTGGATGTTGGGGTCCGTCCTGTTGACCACGCTCACCTCCAGGAAGATGGGCTGGCGGAGGCGCCGCGGCACCGGGTAGTCCCCGTCCGCGAACGGGCGCAGGTAGGACCGGTCTGGAAGGAGCAGCTCTCAGCGCCGCTGCGGGCGGCCTGGCCGGGGCGGGCCGGGGCGGGCGGGCGGGCGGCTCACCTGGGAAGGCCTGCAGGCGGAAGGCCAGCGGCCCCCGCCGCACCCAGCGCCCCGCGGCGGGCGGGCCCTGGACGCTGGCGTTGGTGAGCACGGTCCCCGCGCGGTAGTGGCACCTCACGGTCACCCTGCGGGCGCAGCGGGCGGGAGCCAGTGAACAGCTGCTGGGCATTAGGCTGGAGCCTGAGCACCAGGCGCAGCCAGCCCACCCGAGACACCCCCCCCCCCGCCCACCGGAGCCCCCGGTCCCACCCGAGCCCCCCGTCCCACCTGAGCTCCCCCGTCCCACCCGAGACACCCCCCCCATCCCACCCAAGACACCCCCCCATCCCACCCGAGCCCCCCGTTCCACCTGAGCTCCCCGGCTCTGGAAACGGCGCGTGGAGGAAGCCCGGCCCGGAGCGCACGTATCTCATTCTCGTAGATGACCTTGCCGCCCTCGAACTGAGAGTGAGAGAAGGTCAGGGGGTGCTCACCGTGCTCCCAGGCCGGCCTCAGCCCGCTGTCCACACTGACCCGGTGGGTGGTCCCACATCCGTTCAGAGGAATGCGAAACCGCGCCAGCCCCCGGGGCGCGGCGGCGAGGCGGGGCCGGCAGGAGGAGTCCCCCACTCTGAGGGTGGCCAGGTTGAGAGCGGGGCTCAGCTGGTGGCTGTGGACTTGGACATCCATGAACCCGTCCTGGGTGCACAGCTCGCCTGCTGTCAGAGTGGCATGAGATGCTGAGGAAGGGGGAGCGGGCGTCTGCCAGCAGTGCAGTCCTCCCGCCTGCAGTCTGAGGGAGGACTCCCCTGGTTTCATCAGGCGGCATCCCCATGTGTCTAAGTCTTTGGGGTAAGATACTTAAGGAGACAGACAACAGAAATCCAATTAGTGCCATTTGCCAACCACACCCAAGGACAGATGAAGTTAAGAGGGGAAAAAAAATTGAGGATAAACCAAGATGGTGGCAAAGGTAAACACCTAAATTGCTGTCTTGTACAACAATTTCAAAACTATAACTAAAGACAACTATCACCCAGAACCACGGGAAAGCTGGCTGAGTGGGAGTTCTCAACTAGAAGGAAAGAGAAAGGAGCACAAGCACCGAAAAGCTGAGGCACGCGAATCGGGCTGGTGGCGGGTGACTGAGAGCACTGCTTTTTCAACCCGAAGGAAGACAAGCACCCGATCACTCTGAAATCCAGTTTCTGGGGAGACTGGGGGACCCAAACTCCTACAGGGAGAAGCTGGACTGTCTGCCATCGGGTTGGAATGTGAGGGTGACTATTTTGCAGAGGTGCGCCCAGCAATCATTGTTTACTGCGCTGGAGCACCGGACACGTGGGGACATGAAAAGGCAGAGAAGATGATTGGCAGCTATTGCTGATTGACACACTCTAGCCTAGTGACGCCCTGAGGCCCTACCCTGCACAATCTACAAACATACCCAAGCTCCGCGCTGCGGCTTTTGTATATAAATGGCATGCTGTTGCCAAACAGACTGCAGTTTCAGTCAGTCAGCTCCAAAACCTCCAAACCCCAAGCAAAGAGGAGAAAATTGTAGTTCTCGCTGTAGCTCCTGTGGGGTGGTCTCAGACAGTAGCTGACCTATATCCCACTGGAGATCCAGAAACTAGTGTATCTAGTGGTCAATGTGAGATGAAACCAAATTTCAACTACTCTCATAAGGGACACATTCAAGAGGCAGACTCAGTGAGCACCAAAGCCTTACTGGAACAAGTCCTGCCCCAGCACAGCAATTATTACATTATAGACACAGCGGGTCCTCACAGCCAATTGGCCTGGAGGTCAATTCCTCTCAGTGACACCAAAAACAATCAAGACTTAACTTCAACAAGGGTGTATACACAGTCCACAAAGGGGGGCACCAAGAGTGCCCACCTCAGGTAACTGGGAGGCTGACCCATTGAACTATATAGGACACCCAGCACACAAAGCTACCCTACCAACTCAGGGAAGCAGCAGAAATGAGAAGACAAGGAAACAGATCACAAACAAAAGAAATGTAGAACAAAACGATTAGACATAGAGGTCAAAACTATGGTTATAAGGCTTTTCAAGAATTTCCTAGAAAAGGCTAATAAATTCAATGAGACACTCGAGGGTATGAAAAAAAAGACCAACTAGAAATTAAACATACACTGACTGAAATAAATATTATACAGAAACCCAACAGCAGACTAGAGGAATGCAAGAATCCAGTCAAAGATCTGAAATACAAAGAAGCAAAGAACAATCAATCAGATAAGCAAAAAGAAAAAAATCCAAAAAGTTGAAGATAGTGTAAGAAGCCTCTGGGACTACTTCAAGTGTCATCAGAATTATGGGGGTGCCAGAAGGAGAGAGAGCAAGATACTGAAAACCTATTTGAAGAAATAATGACTGAAAACTTCCCCCACCTGGTGAAAGAAATAGGACTTACAAGTCCAGGGTGTGCACAAAACCAAAAACAAAAGGAATCCAAAGAGGATCACACCAAGACACATCATAATTAAAATGCCAAGGGCAAAAGACAGAATATTAAAAGCAGCAAGGGAAAAACAGTTAGTTACCTACAAGGGGGTACCCATACGATTGTCAGTTGATTTCTCAACAGAAACTATGCAGGCCAGATGGGAGTGGCCAGAAATATTCAAAGTGATGAATAGCAAGAACCTACAACCAAGATTACTCTACCCAGCAAAGTTGTTATCATTCAGAATAGAAGGTCAGATAAAGAGCTCCACAGATCAGAAAAAGTTAAAGGTGTTCATCACCACCAAACCAATATTATATGAAATGCTGAAAGGTAGGTATTCTTTAAGAAGAGGAAGAAGAAAAAAGTAAAGATAAGAATTATGAACAACAAATACATATCAACAAGTGAATCTAAAAGTCAAGTGAGTTAAAAATATGAGGAACAGAATAAACTGGTGAATATAAGAGAATCAGGGGCATAGAATGGGAGTGGATTGATAATTTTCAGTGGGAAAGGGGTATGGGAGGTGCGGGAAGAGACTGGACAAAAATCATACACCTATGGATGAGGACAGTAGGGGGGAGATAAGGGCAGAGGGTGGGGTGGGAACCACGTGGAGGGGAGCTATGAGGGGTGGAGGGGAAGAAGAAACAATTGTAATAATCTGAACAATAAAATTTTATTAAATTTTTAAAAAATAGAAAAAAACATTTTTGGTACATGAATATGCTACTGAGAGCCTTCTCTAAATGCCCTGCCTTTAAACTCCTCAGAAGGAAGACCAGTGCCTGCCCTCTCCCTCCCAGGAGCACAAGGCCCGTGCCTTCCGTCTCCTCCTCCCCTCCCCCTCCTCTTCCCACATCTCCTAAACTCTAGGATCCCAGGAGACCTGCAACTAGGGCAACTGTACTTCATCTGGGCAACCTCCCTCCCCTCTACCCCATCCCCCAACCCGTCCCCAAGGCCCTCTTTTCTCTGACTTCCTTGTGAGCCGGAGCAGCCCAGTCCAGTCTCAAGCCCCCACCGAGTCCCTCTCCTGCTGCCTTAGGCCTCCCTTGCTTTTCTGGCCCCAGCTTCAATAAACGTCCTCGTCCTCTGAGATTCAAAATAAAAGTACCTTGGTAAGTGGCTTGAGTTACAAGGGGAGACCCTGAGGTCCCGGGCAATGGTGGAGCTGCTTTGTCTGAACAGAGAGTTTATGCAAAGAAGAGGGAGCAGGAGACAAGGAAGGAAGTGCCATGTGGGGGAGAATCTACAGAAAACCCCGAGGAGGGGCTGGCGTGACTCAGTCAAATTATTTGTGACTTGAAGTGCAGTGCCTGGTGTCCCATGTCCCTCTGTCAGACACACACCCAGGACGGCTGGGGAGGCGCCCATCGTCCCTCTCTGGCTTGGCCTGACAAGGTATGTGTGGGGGGGTAGGTGTAACAGCAGGAGTTCAGGAAAAGTCTTTTCACCTTCGCTAATCTCTTTAGTTCCAGGTTGGGCCACAGGCTCAGGCTTCTGAGGCGAAGCACCCTCCGGGGCCACCCTCTTGCAGCTCTACCCCAGCAGCTGGTCTGGGCCTCTGGCCTGGCAGCTTTTATTTCCTGGGCGTGAGCAGTGCAGTGTAAACCATGCCCGCTCTCCCGCGGGCACAGGGAGGCTGAGGAGAACAGAATGTGCAGACCACTGCTCAAAGGTCTTTACCTGTAAGGACTGGCGACTCACAGAGACACTCAGGGTGAACCACCGTGGACGCTGTCTCTTGGAGAAAGGAAAAAGTCAGCTTGAGTGACGGTAAGTAGAACTGGTAGGGCAGGCACTGTTCTGAGGACTGAAACGCAAGAAGAGTGTCAGCATCAGAGACCACCCCAAGGGCCTGGAGACCACCCAGTGGGCCCGGTGCAGTGTGTGTGGGTGTGTGTGGGGGGGGGTAGGAGTCCTGCAGCACACACCCCAGCCTATTTGGTTTCCCTTTAAGCCAGAAAGAGAGACCCTGTCACTGTGTCAGGATTTGTCCCTCCACAGGGTGTTTATTGCTTTAACCTCATGCCCCCAAGTGCTGGACACTGATGATGAGTTAGCAGGTCAAATGCTACAGAGAACCCAGGGCCCTGCCAGCAGCCAGAGGAGAGGGCTCCGCAGAGCACAGAGACCCCTGTGTCCCTGGCTGTGTGCCGGGAGGGACTGGCTCAGGGTGGCAGTGTGGGACCCTCCGTTTGGCTCAGGCTGCCTGGGTTAAGAGGGCCTGAGTCACTCATCATTAGAAACTGGGCAGAGTTTGTACTATTCAATGTGCTGAGAAACATTGAGGAACACTGCCATTGTGGAGGTTCAAAAGGCTCAATGTTTGCAAGTAAATTTCAGTTACTGGGGAGTTCACTTATGCAAAGTAATCAGATGAGGCTCCCAGACTCTGGGCTGCTACACTGGCTGTTCTAACATACAGGCAAGTCATCAGCAGGTCAGGTTACTGGTGAGACCATGTTTCAGTCAGGTTCCCACACTCAGTGGTTGGCAAGGCAACGTACTTTCGTTTGGAGAAGAGCTTTGCTGAAGTGCAGCCTCAGGCCCCCTGCTGCCTCCGTCCCAATGCTGTGCTGATGCAGCTGGCTCACGGGGATGTCTCTGTTTCCAACACTCACGGATCTTAACTTCCCAGGGAACTCTGGGATGGCGAGAGTCATGTGCGTGGCATTGCAGGTCACAGGGCCTGGAGGGCGTGACCGGAAGGTCTGTGGTCAGCTCTGAGGAAGCCCCAGAACAATGTCTTCCAGCCTGGAGCTGCCTGTGCCTGGATCTTACCTGATAAGCAAATCACTTGTGCTGCTAAAATGACCTTTTGTCCAAGAATTCTATGGATGAGCTTCAGAGGCGCCATGTAGAGATGACTGTGACCTTGCTGGGGGGAGGGGACAACATCGTCAGAGACCTCGCTTCAATTCCATTTCTAAACAACACTAGAAGAGTGTCAAGGCAAGCACATAGTCAAGCACGGGGCACCATTTCGGCCTACGTAGAATTCTGGCATTTTGCCCAGTGATTGTTCTGCCAGGGACTCGTTTTAAAATTTTGTGCTTTTCATACCTGGCAAGCGAGGGCTGTCTATCAAGGTGCCCTGTAGCTGATCCTTTCTGGGTCCCAGCAAAAGCTGCTCTATTTTATGACTATTTTATGGTGTCATCGTCCAGAGAGAATGCTTGCAAGACTGAATAACCTGAATAACCCTAGATCTGTTCCTACTAAAATGCCGGTGTCTGAGCACTCTGACACATTAGCTCATTTAACACCGAGTCTCTTTTGTCGGCTGAAGAGCACCCGTCCCTACTGCAAGGCTCAGACAGGAGAGCGATAACGGTAACAGAACTAACTCGTGGGAGACCTCGGGCCTCTCGCTCTGGACCACACAGCCGATGCAGGTCCTGGGGAAGAGGGAGAGCTGGTGAAGTAAGGGCCATCTGCTCACCATCGTGTCTTCAACACGTGGCGCAGTGCGCAGGCCATGGAGAGCGCCGAGAAGCCCGTTGAGGAGGTGTGTGCTCACTTCCTTTGAGCACGTGGCTGAGGTCATGCTTGGGTGTGAAAAGAGTGGCCTGAGCCTGGGTGGGGCACAGAGAGACTCACACCCACCGTGTAGCGGGTCACTCCGGTAGCATTGAACGGCACCTGCATGGTCATCTTGTAGTCGTCAATTAGGATGTTGTATCCCTGCGCCAGGGCCTCCAGAAGGGTCAGAGTGTGGGCTTCTGCGCCGTGGCCAACCTCAATGCTCCATCCCATCTGCTCCTGGAGATCCTAAAGCCAACATTCCCTCAGAGGGCGGACCTCCCTACCCTCCAAGGTTATCATCTAACATTTAAATCAGGATTGAAGTTGTGTTATCTTTAATATAGAAAAAAGGCTACGTATGTCTGTATATGAAAGTTATTTTCATACCATATTTTCATCAGCCAAGCCAGGAACACCATGAAAGGTAAACTGGAAGGGAACAAACGTGGGATGTAAGGCTGTACCTTGGAGGAGAGTTCCCGAATCCTGCTGCCCGCAGTAGGCAGAAGGCCCAACCAGCTCTGTGTGGCTCCCCTGAGGCCTGGGTGTGGGGCCTGAGGACAAGCAGGACCAGACATAGACCCAGCTGCACCCTGAGACACCATCTTGCCTCCAGAGCTCCTGGTACTGGACAGCAATCGGAGGATCTGAACTCCCTTTCAGCTGCAAGTTCAGACCAAGTTCTCCAGGCACAGCTGTACTAGCCCGTAGGGACCCAGGGTTATGTCCAGCCATGCCGTTCCATTATTGTTGTAATAAAGTACTGGTATTTCTCTGATCTTTCTGTTGTCGAAATTAGCTATGTTAGACTATGAAATCCATGAGCATGTGATTGGGCTGTTTGGCTCATCTGCTGGATCCTATCCTCTGGCGCAGGGCCTGGCACATGGTAGGTAGGTAGCTTGTCAGGAAAGTATAAATGTGATGGTAGCTTCCTATTGCCAGGCGGGGTGTGCCAAGCCTGTGTACACCCTCTCAGTGTATTTTTAGAGATACCCCATAAGGAAGTGTTATTTTCTCCCACTTTGGGGCTTGGAAACAAAGAATTGGTTTGTTTAAAATATTAACTCAAAGCCACAGAGTAAGTAGTGGATACAGGATTGCAATTCTGACCTTATTCCCAAGCCTGACTCTGTCCAGACACACCCTCCCCTCCCTGGGCTGCGGGAAGCCTGCCTCTCTACTCACAGACATGCCCTCCTTCGTGCATAGGGTGGATCCTGGGTGCTCCTGGGCCCCTCCGGCCTGCACGGCCGGACAGCTGACCTGATACATGAAAGCCTCGTGTCCTCCAGCAGCAGCCCTGTTGTCTGTGAGCCGGATGGTCATCTGGTGCTGGCCAAGCTGTGTGCAAACGGTCTCATAAGAACAGAAAGTGTTGGGGCCTCTGTGGGAAAGGAGATTCCAAAATGCCGTCTGGCCTGGAGTGGTCACCAGGACTGCTGGTTCTGGAAGGCCCCTCACCCCTACACCAGGAGACCACAGCCAGCCCGTGAGAGAGCCCAGAAGCACGCATACATTGGCAGGGAACAGTTCTGAACTTCACGGCCTGGAGTTCAGTTTTCATTTTCTGCTTATACTTATCCTCTGCCAGTCTACCATGAGTCAGAGTTCTGGCTGGTTTGGGGCCTCTACCAAGTCATTCAAATACTTACTGAGCATCAGTGTAGCAGCCATGGTGCTTGGAGAGCCATCTTTGAGCATTTCCCTGCCTTAAGGAAGTGGGAGACAACCTTTTCTGTTAAATGTTAATATATATTTTATACTGTGTAGGCCATATATAATTTCTGATATGTCTTTTTAAAAACTCTTTAAAAACATAAAAGCCATTCTTAGCTTGAAGATCAACACACACACACACACACACACACACACACACACACACACACACATACACATTCCATGGGCTGGACATGGCACCCACAGGTGTGGTTTGCAGACTCCTGTCTACAGGAATGCAGCTGTAAGCTTCCTAAGGTTGGGAAGTGACCACTTTAGTTGCTCGCTCTTCACTGTGGGGTCAGATCAGTATCCTGCAGATTTTTGGATGCACCCCGGGTCTACATCACCAACTAAAGGAGGGAAGCCTGTACTTCCCATTCCCCATGTGGTTCTCTTCATGCTCAAGCTTGAGAGCTGCTTAGAGGGGCTGCGTTTCCTGCCCCATACCCTTCACTGGAAAGCACGGGTGCCTGACAACACAGGAAACCTATGGTTCAGCTCGCTCTCCAGCACTTGTTTTGGTTGCATAGAGGGTCCCTTTGCCAGCACCACAATGCCTCCCATTCCCATGAGGTAACTGATCGGAATAGTGCGTGTCTGAGTATTTGCTGTGGCCAGGTGCTGCTCCAACTCCTAATCTGCTTTAGATCATCACTTTTTAGATACTGTGTGGAGAGAGTACCATAACCCCATTTCCCAACGGGCAAGCAGAGGCTTAGGAAGGTTAGCTAACTTGCCCAGGGTCACAGACAGATAGTGGCAGAGTCAGGACTCAAACCCAAGACCTCAACTCTGGGGTGTCTCACGCGTCCCCTCCCTCTGCCCCAGGCACTACTCAGCCTGAGAATTCTGTGTTATGGGGGTGAGGTCACCCTATTCAATGGCGGCTGTTTAGCAGCACCCTGGCTGGTATCTACTAGATCCAGAACCGATTTCCTTTTCTCCAGTTTTGACCACCAAGAATGTCTCTGAGCATTATCAAATGTCCTACATATAAACAAAAGCAAAAAAAAGAAAAGAAAAAGAAAAACAAAGTCCCCCCTGGTTGAGAAACACTGCTAGTCCGCAACCTATACACTTAGCGAGCAGGTAAGTATTAGTAATGACTAGACTATACTTCCCAAACCACTCCTTAGAGCAGTAACTTACCACCCTGCTGGTGCAGGTCTCATAGGGGGCCTGTAGGGTGCGCTTTTCTGGGTTGAGGATGTAAGTGCAATTCAGCATTTCAAGACCAAAGGGATCTACGGAAGCCAGAGAAAGTTAGAGAGGGGTGGCCAAGAAGGACATTCAGTGACAGAAGCAATCGAAGCCACAGAGCCAAGACTGCCAATCCATTCCACAGGCACTCCAGTTTCTTCACTGCTTTTGTCCCCACTATGGGTGTGGCCTACGCTCTGAGGGATGCTGTGATCCACAGCCAAAGTTTCCCCGAGGTTCTGAGGTAAGAGAAAGAAAACCTCCCACGCTTGGCAACACCATGCAAAGCAAGTGCCCCCACAGCATCACGGGAACTGGATGTGTTGCTCCAGTTTGTGAAAAATGGGGCTGGCCTGGAGCCCAGGTGCTCCGCTGAGTGAGACCAAGCTAAGAACACGCATTACCAACCCAGCACAGAGGCATGCCAGTTCTCGGGGCCAAGGTCGCTTGAAAACTCCACTGTCATTCTGTCTTCGTGGCAGGTGACAGAACCTGAAGAGCAAAGAGTGTGTTGGGGCCTCTGAACTCCAGGCGCAGGACTCCCACAGAAGCATCAAGGGAGTTGCCAGCTGGGAGAGGCAGAGCTTGTCCACCCGCCCGCAGGAGAGCACAGCTCAGAGGGAAGGACACGCTCCAGTACGCGGTACCCTGGGTGAGAGCACGCACCCCGGGCCCCAGGGCCCGCACCTGTGGGGAAATCAGGCTTGGGTCCTGACAATGATGCTGACAAGGTGGAAAGGAGGGACTGCACGTCTGAGAGAAACTGGGGAACAAAGGTTTTGTCTAATGGATTCAATTTGAAGTTTTAAAAAAGGCCTGTGTAAACTCAAGGTCATGGTCTAAGGTTAAGTTCCGCCTACAGTCTGCTACTCTGCATCCTCCCGCTCTGGGGAAAGTTTCTAAAACACTCCGTTTCAGGTGGAACCGCTCTGATTGGGCCTCTGGGTTGCTGTTTTCCTTAACATGAGCCGGTGTTGGAGGATGCTGCTCTCAGGGAGGGTCTCAGGCTGCGGTCTGTGCTCTTCAGAGGCCATAGTGTGAGGCAGCGGGCAGTGTCTGCAAGCAGTTTCTATAAGAAGCCAGCGGTAGGCCTCAGAAAATTCTAGTGACTGGCTCAGGGTAGAAAGGGGTGTGGGACTGTCCCTACGTTTGTGTTTCACAGCCATTGGCCCGGGCTGCACCTGCTCAGAGCGGGAGGTGTTGCCCCCCGGGCGGCGTACCTGAGAAGGCGCGAGTCCCCAGCTGCGCAACCTCTGTTGAGCGCACCAGAGTCACGAGGGATAACAAGAGGGCCAGTGACCTGCAGGTGCCATAGGGGGGAGAGAGTTAAGGGATGGACTTTACCACACAAGGCCATGCGTCCCCTCCCTCTGCCTCAGGCACTACTCACTTCCAGCCCGGCCTGAGCCAGCCTGAGGGACTCCCACCACCTCCTCTCCGCCAGCACGCCATGGCCCCAGCTCTGCCAAACCAGCCAGGCAGGAGGCGGATGCTCGTGCTTTTAGAGCAGGAAGCTGGCTGGGACCTGCCCCCTCCCCACTGGAAGCACCTGAATCCCTGCAGCCCCAGCTGTGAGGGCTGGAGGGTGAGGCTTCCAGGCCAACCGGGAAGCCAGAGCTCCTGGGAATGAGCTCCAGCTGCCCCCATCCCTTGTTCAAACTCCCGCTTGAACCCCCAATTGAGGGGACAATTTGCATATTAGCCCTTTATTATATAGGATTGTATGATAGACGTTCTTGTACCTCTCCCTGGTTCCTCAGAAAAAAAGCCCTAGAAGTAGAAATTCTGGGTCGAAGGGAAGAGTGGTCTAAATAGGAAGGTCATAATGGGTAACAATTGGGGGAGTACAGATGAGGAAACTGAGGCACAGCAGCTTGCCCAGGCTTTGACTATTGAGTGTCAGGGCCAGATTGAGAACTCAATTTTTCTGAGAACAAATCACCATCTCTTCTCAGCTCTCTCATTGTGCTGAAGACACCTCGATGCTGCAGCCCGGCTGGTAACAGTGATAGAGGCTCAGATTCTGTGGGAGTCAGGGTGGCGTTTGCAATTACTGGCTCATGTGGTGTGAACTGAGGCACATGGCAGGTTGGGTAGTGTTTCCCAACTTCCTGGATCAAAAGATCCCATGGGGCTCCCGTTGACATCAGCCACTGGGGTCCCACTCGGGAGCTGTTGGAGCAAGCTCTCCAGGGGCAGGGCTTGGGTAACCCATGCTCAGCGAATACACAGGTGAGGCTTATGGTAAGGAAGATGGGGGAACACCTGGAGAGAGTGAAGCAAGAAAATAAGTGGTTGCCAGTGGTTAACCTCTTCGTGGGAATTAACTGGTTATGTCGCAGTGGAACTGGAAGAGGGAGAACAATCCATGCTAAGCAGGTGTAGGGATAGAGATAATAAACAGATATGGATTCCAGCAGCGGCACAGTATTAACAGTCACTCCTACTAAGCACATTTTTCCAAAGGTGGTATTTTTTCTGCAAATGTGAAGGTGATTTGTTACCACCACAGTTAAGGCTCTGATAAGAACAGAGGTAGGAAAGTGGAGAAAGACTCGAGGCCTGTTAAGAAGGTAGTTGGAGAGGTGGCAGGTCAACGCTGGCCCTTCCTCCTGGCCCCACCCGCAGGCTCGCTGCCAGACTGTGCTCTCCGGAGCTGGAGCTTGCCTTGGGAAGGGCACTCAGGCCAGAGCCCAAGAGCAAAGGGGCCTTGGGAGGCAAGGGGGAACACGAAGGCTTGGGCAGGAGGCATGGAGAGCGAGGACCACCAGGGGAGTTGCTGAAGGGGTGTGTGTGAGGTTATTCCTTTTGTCAGGTGTGACTGGACTGTCCTGACCTGACAGAGGCAATCCCATGGACATGCCCAGGTCACAGGCGGCTGGCAGCTGGCTTGGGGATGAGGAAGATGCAACTGTTCCCAATGAGGCACTGTCTCCAATCACTAGCTGGGAAACTGAATTCTTATCAGAATGATTCCATCCTCACTGCTCAACTAGGTAATAGCGGGTGCTCTTCACATTATTTTCAAGGAGCCCTTTGAGGTTTGCTAATATGACTAAAAGTGCCCCCTCTCCTCTCTGGGACTGTCCTGGCCTTGCTCAGGCCCCTGGAGGCCACAGTCACCCACTCACCACCAGGCATTTCCGGAGGGAGCTTTAGGTGGTTACACACGAAACATGGTGGGATGTGGCCTCCCTGGGGCAGGCCCCTCCTTGTTTCTGAAATGCAGTTTTATAAGCTATCATTCTTAAGCTATCATTTTATAAGCTATCATTCTTAAACTCCACACTTATTGTTTTATTTTTCACAAGTTATTAATATATCAGAGGCATGGTGCACGAATTCATGCACAGTGGGGTCCCTCAGCCTGGCTTGCCAGATCAGGCCAAAGCCAGCTCTGCCCCAAGGGTCCTGGACTGTGAGAGGGCACAGGCCAGGCTGAGGGACCCCTCCGGTGCACAACTGGGGCTGGGTAGGGACCATGGGAGGGCTCCAGAGTGACAAATGCCTAGTTGGGTTCTTGGGTTACTTTGCCTTCCCGTGGCCCCACCCCTATCTGCCTAGGTTCCTTCTGTCTCCTCATATGTACACCATCCCTAGAAACAGGAATAGGGAGCAGGAAGATACCTGTTTTTTTTACTTTATTTACATCTGTATTGATTAAATTGTCTTAGTGATCATGGAAATGATTTTAAAGTGATAACAGCAATAGCAGTCTATCCGATTTGACGATATGTGAGCTAGAGAAGTGTTCCAACTTCCGGTATAAAGACTAACATCCAGTGCATGGCTTTCTGCCCTGAGGCTCCCGGAGTCCAGCTCCCTATTGTGAGATGAAGTGAAGCCCAGAGGTTTAGGAACTGCCCCAAGACACAGGGCACGCTGGAGGCAGAGCTCCACAAGCAATCAGGCCTGATGCCCACTCCCAGGCCCTTCCCATGTTATTCCCGTGGGTGAGCACAAGTGTGTGCACAGGAGGGGTACTTACACACTTGGTGCTGCTCTTGCAGTTATCTTAGCTTTAAAAGTCCAAGATGTCAGTTATTAGAAGCAGCAGTATATGATAAATACAGAAACTTCTACCACTATGATAAACCAGCTTAAAATAGCTTTCACATGTCAAATATGAATTTAACTTGGAAAAATAAGAGTATGTCAAAGAGAATGTTCTTGAATATGATGTTAGTCTTTAACAATGTACCTATACTATGTTCGTGTCATTTCCTTCTGTGGTTCTTCAGACAATCCAAACTGATAAACCCCCGGACGGTGAAGGACTCAGAAAGAATTAGGATAGAGGAATGAAGGACTTCATTGACCTGGGCTACAAAGACAGAGCCGCTTAGATAAACAGAGGCCAGGGCTCAGAAGTTCTCAGTGAGGACTCATTTACATAAAATATCAACACATTACTCCACAGCTAGCTGCTAGGGCAATGGTCAAGATGGAAATGGAGAAAAGGTTCCTTGGCAATGCAGCAGATGCCTTGTAGTTGATAAAATATAAAATATTATATGTTAAATGTTAAAGTTCTGAAGGATGTGGGGGATTGATTGTGAAGATCCCAATGCCCTCCCCCTCCACACACTTACACACACTCTCACACACAAATACATATACACACACACACTCACACACATACACACACACTCACTCACACACACATACACATACATACACACATACTCACACACACACGTACACACATACACGCCCACACATATATAATCACACACATACATATACACACATACACACACACTCACTCACACACACATACACACACACACACTCATACCCACATACATATACACACATACACTCACACACACTCACACACACACACACACACACACACTCACACACGCACACACTCCTATCCTCTCCATGTGCTCGGTCAGCCTGTCGCAGCCCCCTCCTCAGCCGCCCTGCCTTGGATCAGGACTGCCTGTGCCTTCCTTTGGCAGGTAGACATGATGGAGGTGCCTCTTACGCAGGTAGCCTCCCTCGAGGCGTCTCTGTGGCCACCCCTTTCTCCTGGGCCCTGGCCGGTGCTGATCACACGGAGCGCGTGAAGGAGCAGGTGCTCCCAAACCATGTGATTGGATGAGTCTGGGAAGGAGGGGAGGCCCACTGTGCACAGGTCTGTGCAGACTCTGAGGCACACACTTTCGTGGTGGGAATAAGAAAAGGAAATGAAGGTCTTTCAAATGACACGCTCCTCTCCCCCTTCACTCCCCCCCCCACAGTTGATTGCCACTAAATAGAAAGCTGTGTGGGCTGAATGTGTCCCCACCATACACCGACTCATGCTAAAGTCTTAGTCCTCAGGCCCTCGGGTGTGACCATATGTGCAGATCGGTCTTTGCGTGGGTGGATACATTGAAATGAGGTCTGTAGGGGCCCTCGTGTGATGTCCTGTGAGAGGAGGATGGTGTCCTGTAGGAGGAGGGAGTTTGGACACGGACATGCACAGAGGGGCGGCCACGTGGAGACCAGGGAGCAGATGGCCTTTCACACGCCGGAGAGCGGCCTGGGAGGAAGCCGCTCTCCTGACCCCGACCAGCCTGGCAGCCTCCTAAGCTGAGAGAAGCAGGTGCCTGTGGTCCCCGCCGCCGCTGTGGTGCTTTGCTAGGGCGGCCCTAGAAAACGAATACCAGTTCCCAGCCTGAAATACAGCTCTGTGAATACAAAACATATTCTTTTCACTGTTTCGTGATAAGGGACAAAACAAACAACAGACAAACAAAAAGCAGGTCCCAGTTGTTATTGAGAAGAAAAATGCAGAGTGAAGAGAACTTTAGGGAAATATACCTTATGCACCTGTGAATGCCCTCTCCCTTTCCGCACCGTATAGCCACCCCCTCCTCTCTGCTTCCCCCTCGGCCACTGCCCTGCTGATACTATGGTACACCTGCTGAGAACTGACTGCACACCATACACCTCAAAAGTAGTTTATAAATATTAACTTAGTAATTACTTATAACACCATCTGAGTAATAACTGGAAAGTTATTTTAGAAGTATTTTCCTCATTTTACTGACAAGGAAACTGAGGCTCAGAGAGAAATAATTAGCCCAAGTAAATGGTGGAACCCAACTTCTGGTTGAGTGTCTGTCAGTTTGTGCCTCAAGAACCTGTGTTCTTTTAATACATATACATATACATATACATATATATATATATATATATATATATATATATATATATATATATATGATAGAAGAAGGGAGAGAGACATAGAAACATTGATGAGAAAGGAACATTGATTAGCTGCCTCCTGCATGCCTCCCCTCCCCCAGGGGGGTTCGAGCCCATAACCTGGGCATGTGCCCTGACCAGGAATTGAACTGGTGACCTCTTGGTGCATGGGATGACACTCAACCACTGAGCCACACTGCCTAGGCGAGAACCCATGCTCTTCACTATTGCTGTGCTCTGGCTTTATTTCAACACAGTGCTTGGCGCTCACATGTGCTTGTCTTACTGTCCTGCTGCCAGCTGGAGAGAGTTGGATGCCTTTGTCCGCATTGGACCATCTGGAAAGGGTCCTGTAACATGCCACCCTGTGATGAGCACTGCCATGTTGAAAAAAGTAGCTAATACAGATTTCCAGGTGATCTTTGCTCCAGCAGTTCTTATGGAACTTAGACAATTCAGGTTACATGATTAGTGTATATATCTATACCAGAGGCCTGGTGCATGGCTTCATGCACAGGTGGAGTCCTTCAGCGTGGCCTGTGCCTTCTTGCAATCCAGGACCCCTTAAGGGATGTCAGAGAGCTGGTTTCGGCCTAATCCCCATAAGCCAGGCCAAGGGACCCCACCAGTGATGCACTGGGCCTCTAGTATACATATAAGATCTTTGGTTAATCTCTTCCTGCATTCTCCCTCCCCCTTCCCTCTGAGACTCATTAGTCTGTTCCATGTGTCCGTGCTTGTGGTTTCCACTCCTGTGTTGAGCATCTTCCCCCTGGTGGTCAATGCATGTCATATCTACCAGCTGGTCAGCTGATCAGCCAGTCAGCCAGTCAGCTGGTTGCTTAGGCTTTTATATATGTACTAGAGACCCGGTGCACAAAATTCATGCACGGTGTGTGTGTCACTCATCCCAGCCTGCACCCTCTCCAATCGAGGATCCCTGGGAAATATCTGAATGCCCTGTGGGATTGGGTCTAAACCAGCAGTGTGATATCCCTTTTTCAATCTGGGACCACTGGCTCCTAACTGCTCACCTGCCTGATTGCACCTAAGCACCTCTGCCTGCCTGCCTGATCACCTCAACTACCCTCCCCTGCTGGCCTGATCACCCCAACTGCCCTTCACTGCCAGCCTGATCACCCCCAATTGCCTTTCCCTGCTGGCCTGATCTGTCTCAGCCCCTACCACCATGGCTTTGTCTGGAAGGAAGTCAGATGTCTGGAAGATGGCCAGTCTACCTGGTCTAGTTAGCATATTACCCTTTTATTAGTATAAATATATTTTATAAATAGGATTGCTTAAATGGGGGGTGGAACCTTTTTCAGCAGGAGGAGATGCTCCTGGCAGACAAAAATACATAATCCCTATATCTGGACTGATAGATGGCCATATGCACTATACTGCCAAACTGGTCATTACAAAATTGAACCATTTTCTTACACCTTACACCAAACAGCTGTTGCCCTTAAAACCCCTCCTCAGCCTCCACCTTAGGTTCTGCCTTCACAGTTTACCCAGATTTGGTTCTGATTGGTTGGTTTCTATGCCAGTCAGTGTCTCCAGGCCTATCTCCATGCCTCTCTCTCTGGGTCTGATCCATACCCTCTATGGCAGCTGCGGATCAGGCCCTGCCCCTCTCTCTGGGCCTCTCTCTGAGCCTGATCCACAGCCACCTCAACACCAGTGAAGTCCTTAGGCTTCTGGCCCGCCCCGGCTGGAGGCTAATGACCTTGCTGCACCTGCCTCGCCCCACCCAGCCCCTGCTACCCTGCCCATCTGCCAGCTGCCAGCCGTGCTGTGAGAGAAGCCTGTGGGCTGTGGGGGAGGGACCAAGAGGTGCTCCATGCACTTCCTGTGACAGGTCGTCCGGCTGGTTGTTTAGGTCATGACAGCTCCTGGCCTTATATAATGTAGATAATAATAAAAGGGTAACATGCTAATTAGACCGGACATCCTTCCGGATGACTTTCCAGATGCAGCCAGGGCTTCAAGGGAAGCCCGGTCCTGGGTGCCTGCCAGTGGCCAGAGGGAAGCCTGGATCCTGGGTTCCAGAGGGAAGCCGCTGCTGGCAGCCAGGAGAAGGAAGGCCTCGTGTTTTGTTTGTTTGTTTGCTTTTAATACATTTTATTGATTTTTTACAGAGAGGAAGGAAGAGGGAGAGTTAGAAACATCTATGAGAGAGAAACATCAATCAGCTGCCTCCTGCACACCCCCCATTGGGGATGTGTCCCGTAACCAAGGTAGATGCCCTTGACTGGAATCGAACCAAAGACTCTTGAGTTGTCAGGCTGATGCTCTATCCACTGAACCACACTGACTAAGGTGGGAAGGCCTACACTTGCATTTTATGCATCAGATCTCTAATATATATATATATATATATATATATATATATATATATATATATATATATATATATATGTGTGTGTGTGTGTGTGTGTGTGTGTGTGTGTGTGTATGTATTGTTATTGATTTCAGAAGAAAGAAAGAGAAAGAGATAGAAACATCAATAATGAGAGAGAACCATCAAACAGCTGCCTTCTGCATGTCCCACACTAGAGATCAGAGCCCACAACCCTGGCATGTGCCCTGACCCAGGAATGAACTGTGACCTCCTATTTCATAGGTAAATGCTCAGCCACTGAGCCATGCAGGCCAGGCTGATTACTGTAAATTGATTGAAGTGCTCAATTCACAGAAGCAGTACTTAATTAGGAAGGGAAAAGGCGTAAGAAAAAGGAAGTTTGTCCAGTTGACAAAGCAGTTGACTCAAGTGTGCACTTTAAATTCATAGCCCCTGCTCAGACCAGCCAGTGCTCACACTGTAAAGAGTTTGTTTTTGAAAACTTTTATAAAGCCTTTCTCTGTTAATTGTGAAAGCCATCTGGTACTTAGCATTTATGAAATGTGCGGTTAGGAGATGCCAAGAGATTCCTCATGCAAGCAGATGGCACAATCACAGCTCTGTCTGTTTTTCTGGAATAAAAAACAGGGCTTTTACTATCTTGAAACGTAAGTGAATAAAATAAGCCGATCAATAATACTTCAGGGACATTACACTTTCAGTAGTCAACTTGCTCACCTAAATATATCTGTAAATGTTTCCATTTGGAGAAGAAAACCCAAAAGGGCAGACAATGGTTCCTTTGATTGCATCTTATTTGTATTTAATATTTCTAAGAAAAACAAGGCCAGTGACCTTTTGGAAAAAAACGTGTTATAAGGGTTCAACAGAGAAGTGTGTTGTGAAATCTCTTTTAATTAGGAAATCCCCACATCAAATAGGCTGTAGAGTTTTATTACTGTGCGAAGGAGAAGACAGCATGTCTGAGGGGCATTTTCTGAATAACGCTCTTGAAAATGTTTTTACCTCAGCAGACATATTTCTCACAAACCAAAGTCCAACATCTACATGCTGTGTTAGTGCTGCCTTGTTCTACCTTCGTCTTGATTCTTGTAGGTTTTCTGTGTGACAACAGTACTTTTGTAATTCCCTTTACTTTCTATATTGTTTTTATTTCATTAAAATTCATAATAAGATATTCATTAGATAAAGTAATTTTGTTAAGAGCAAATGTTCTGCTTAAGCCTTTTCTTTCCCCTCAGTACATAAAAATGTGCTTCTGCCATACAAGTGAATTTCCTCTCTCATTAGACATTAGCTTTGGAGAACAAATGCAGTCTGCTTTTGAAAGCCAGCGCTCTTGAAGTGCAGGGGACAATCTCGGTAATAAAAAAAAATGTGTTTTTCGGCTATACAAGCTGTTGAATTTCTTTCCCAATTAGAATTGAATGGTTTTCCAGAACAACAAGGGAGAAGCTTGGCTTCCATTTTGCTGGCACTGGTTTTTCTTAGGAGGGACTGGGAGTATCAACCGCCACTAATATTTCCCCCTTTTCCTCTCTCTGAGCAACAGAATACACAGGACTCTGTTTTATGGTAGGCTGAAGTCCTTGGTGAATTCTCCACCCCAGTGAATTCATCTTCTTGGCCAGGACTGGCTCCACAGTGGACGGGACACCAGGTTAGACCACCCAGTTTATAAATGCAACAAGAAAGAGTTGAAAATGCCATTGCTCTGTGGGGAGGAAGAGAGCCATTGGTGGGAGAGTCTCTCCAAGTGTTGCGGCTGGGTATTGTTAACCCTGTTTTCCTCTGGGCCATTGGCAAAATGGGCAGAAGGGCCTCTCAAAGTGAAACAGTTAAATGCTTGAGGTGCCAAGTAACAAGCGGGGTTTCTAGATTGTAGGAAAGCAAAGGAGGAAATAAAGCCTACTGCTCTGAACCTGAGTGGCAGCCAGAGAGACACAGAGTCACCGGCAGGATAGTTCTGCAAAGCTATGCTAGTATTACTGGATTGTAGGGCAGGGGGTGGGGAGGGGGGTAAGAGAAGGTTGTGGGGGGGTGCAAGAGTTGGTTCCAACAGGAAGTTTGATGAGGAACTTGACTTGCTAGATAACCAAACAATTCTGGAGATTGTCATTGCCAACTATGTCTTATCCTCAAGTCTTCCCACTAGTGTGTGTGGGAAGTATTCTCTGACCTTCTGAGAGTGCAGCAGCAGCAGACTGTTGAAACAGATTTAAATATTTATTTCCACAAGACCAATACTGTCAGAACATACAGTCAAAGCCATTGCCCACAATCATACAGATTCCGCACAAGAAGATAGTGTCTACAATATATGCTAACACATGTTAGTTATTTTCATTAGTCTCTTCTTTCATTATCTTCCACCAATTTGCTTCCTTTGGACTTTGGGGAATAAAAAAAATAGAGAAAATATTGAGTTGTTGCTCTCTCTATCTGCAAAATAAGCCATGGTCACACTCTTTTGCCAATTTGTTAAACCATACTTCATAGTTCGGAATGATTTTTATCTCATTTCATCTTTACTACTGTAAGCTTAGGTGATATGATTATGAGCAACATCCCCCAGTATTATCCACAAGGAAATGGACTCAGATAGCTGGACTCACTTTCCCCAGGTCATATGGACTCCAGATCTTCTAGCTCCAAGTTCAACCCTTTTTCTTACCCTCCCTCATCTTGAAGGGAGGATTTGCAAGTTCAAGATTTGTTTCTATTTCCTCTTCTCCTTCCCCTCCCCTTCCCATCCATCCATTTTTCTTTCAAGGAAGAGGTTTTCCCAAGAAAATGCCAAAAGGATGTCAGGATCTTTACCTTAAAAAAAATTAAAAATTAAAAATTAAAAAAGAAGCTTGATGTTCTTACCATTTCACAGGAAAGTTGAAGTCTAAGTTGTAGTAAGTACTTTTGGAATCAAGAAACTTCCTTCTCCTTGTCCTGAATCTCCAATCCTTCTTTATCTTCTCTATAATTGCTCTGTCCTCCTCTTTGTTTCCATCCTCATCCTTATTCTCCTTCTCATCATTATCATCATTATCATCCTTACTATCATCATTGTCATGTGGTATCAGATTCCTTGTTTGATTGGCACTTAGCATTCTACTACAATAATCTGTCTTTGAGAAACTTTCTCTGGTTATGATAATGTTCAATTTTAGCATGCATTAATGAATGCAATTGTACCAGAATTAAAGTGACTCATGCAAAATTGAATTGAGAAACAACATAGTAATTTTCTTGGCTTAAACTATTCCTTTCTCTCAAAGTACCCACAATTATGATTGGATGTTTCACTCTCTCTGGGATTAAAAAATTATTTTGTAGTTAAATACTGTTTCCCTCCAGGCCGCTTCTACAGCTTCTATGGGTATTCTCATAGAAACCAGAAAAGGGAACAAACTGGACCCTCGGGACCAGTTACTATTTTGAGGAAACTGCACATGAAAGCTTTGTACTTGCTCAGAGTTGGCAAATAACTCATTTTGGAATAAAGACTTAGACAAAGAGAGATGAGGACTAAACAGTTACAGATTTTGAAAATAGAACTTTCTCACATCAATTCAGTGGACTATTATCCAAGAGTACTAAAGTTATTGTAATAATATAGAAAAAGGTTATGGTGGATTCAAAAGAAAACATTCAATGCAAAATGGTATGTATTTGATGAGGACTATAGCACAGAGAATGCATGGGGTTATTTGATCAGTTGTGTAGGATTATGGGTTCTAATTTCATTGCAGTGTCTTTAGAGAACACGGTCTGCATGAAGCCTAGTGTCTGGTATTTGTTGAGACTTCACTGGCTTTATTAGGTGGGCAATTTTTATAAATATTCTCTATGTGCTTGGAAGGAACATTTTTTACAAAATGCATTTTATATTGGCTGTTTGATTGAGCTTGCTGAGTTAAAATCTTTTAAATCTTCACTAATCTTTGCTGTGCTTGATATATTACATTAAGAGGCGTATTGAAATCTCCCACTATGATTGTAGATTTTTAAGTTCTATTAATTTTTGTTTCCTCTATTTGGGCCTCTGTTATTAAATACATACATGTTTAAGGGCACCATATTTTCTTGATGAACTGTTTTTTTCATCATTAGGTATTTTGTATCTTTAGACCTAGTAATTTTTTTGTCTTAATCTATATTTGTCTGATATAGAGATAGCTATACCAATTTTGTTAGTATTTGCTTGACATAACTTTCCTATTTTTTGCTTTCAGTCTTTTTACAATTTTATATTTTACATGTGTCTACTGTAAATAAGATACAGCTGAATCTTCTAACTGGTGAATTTTGTCAATTTACATTTCTAAATTACATATAGATCAGGACCATGTTTTTGGTTTTATATTATTTTGCTCTTTTTTAAAATTAATTTTTCTGTTTTTTTGAAATTGTGTGAGTATAAGCTTTTGATTTGATCTTTCTTCTTTCCTAATATAGGCACTAAAAACTGCAGGATTTCCCCTAAACTCTGTTTTAACTGTATCCTATACATTTTGATATTTTGTGTTTTCATTTTCATTCAGTTCAAAATATTTACGATAAAGGATAAGTATCCAGAATATATAAGGAACTCATAACTCCATAATGATAAGCCACACAACCCGATGAAAAATGAGCAGAGAATCTTATATGATAAAGAGGTAATATGCAAATTGACCATCACTCCAATACACAAGATGGCTGCCCCCATGTGGTCGAAGATGGTTGCGAGGCGCAGTGGGCGGGCAGCAGGCGGCCAGGCCCAGGCGGCGCTGTGGGCGGTGGGACCCGCAGACGCCGCCCCGGTCGGCGCCAGGAGGAAGAAGAGGAGGAAACGGAGGACCAGGAGGACGATGAGAAAGAGGATGGAGACCAGAGGTGGGCGAGGGGGGGGACGTTGAGTTTGAAGCTCATTCATCTCGGAATTAAGAGGCTGCGCAGCAGCTTCCCCAAAGGCAGCTGTAAGCGCTGCAGAGCTAACGGAGCCTCGGGAGTGCGACTGAGCAGACGGATGTGCGAGGTGTGGACGAAGATGAGGGTTTCGGTTTCCTGGTCTTCCCGGGCGCGCTCCTGCCGCTGCCGCACCAGCCCCCGAAGAGCTGGGGAGGCGCGGACCGCGGGCCCTGCGGGAAGTGTCCCTCCACCTTCTGATCAGCAAGGCGTTTGCGGAAAAAACAATTCCAAAACGAGCCAGAGCCGTCAAAAGAAAGATGAGCTGATGCTTGCAAAGGCAGAGGAAGGGTTTTTCCAGGAGAAGGCGGCCCTGCGGTTCAGCTACTCGGTGCAGAGGAGAGCGACTCGTGTCTGGGCGGCGGGTCCTTCGACGACGGCCCGAGGCAGCCGCTGCGCACCCTGATGCTGGTGCGTGACCGGATGGGCGAGGCCGCTCCCCGAGGGGGTGCTTGTGCTTGTGAAACCACCAGAACACCCAGGGAGCGTTACTGAGAAACTCAAGACTTTATTTAGATTTAGCTTCTCTACACAAAGTAGGGTCCTGTCGCCTGTGTCTGTGACACATTTACAAAATAGTGTTTAAAATTTTTGGTCAAATTATGAATGGTTGGTTAAAAACCTTCCCCATAAGAAGAAAAACATGGAATAATAATTTAAAGAACTCAATAAAACTTCTATATTTTATTTTTAAATTAAAAAGAAAAGATGGTTGCCCCCATGTGGACACAAGATGACCACCTCAAGGTGGCTGGCAGGGAAGGGCAGTTGGAAGGGACCAGGCCTACAAGGGAGGACAGTTAGGGGTGAACAAGCCTGCAGGGAGGGAAGTTGGGGGGACCAGGCCTGCAGGGGAGGGTAGAAAGGGCAGTTGGGAGACCAGGCCTATAGGAGAGGGCAGTTTTGAGGGGACCAGGCCAGTTGGGAAGGGCACTTAGGGACAACCAGGCTTGCAGGTGAGGGCAGTTGGTGGCAACCAGGCCAGCAGTGGAAGGCAGTTGGGGTTGGAGGGGGTGGGGGTGGGACCAGGTCTGCAAAGGAGGACAGTTGGGGGTGACCAAGCCAGCAGGGGAGGGCAGATAGGGGTGACCAGGCCTGCAGGGGAGGGCAGTTGGGTGCAACCAGGCATGCAGAGGAGGGCAGTTGGGGGTTATCAGGCTGGCAGGGGGGGGCAGTTAGGGGCAACCAGGCTGGCAAGGGAGGGCAGTTAGGGAGGGTGACCAAGCCAGCAGGGGAGGGCAGTTGGGGGCAACCAGGTCTGCAGAGGAGAACAGTTAGGGATGACCTGGCTGGCAGGGGAGGGCATTTAAGGGTAACAGGCCAGCAGGGGAGGGCAGTTAAGGGTAATTGGGTTGGCAGGGGAGTGGTTAGGGGGCGATCAGGCTGGCAGGCAGGTGAGCAGCTGGGAGCCAGCAGTCCTGGATTGTGAGAGGGATCTCAGATTGAAGAGGGTGCAGGCTGGGCTGAGGGACATCCCCCATGCATGAATTTTGAGCACTGAGCCTCTAGTTTAAACATTATCATTTATTGGGGGAAATGCACATTGAACCACATTGCTACCATCTGACATGTACTAGGATGCCATAAACTGAGAGACAATAGCAAGGGCTGTGATGATTTGGAGACATTTGAGCCCTCATACATTGCTGGTAGGAATGTAAAGGGATACAGTCAATTTGGCAAACAGTTGGGCAGTTTCTTAAAAAGTCAAATGCAAATTGCTATACAATAGGCATGTTCACAAAGACTTGAATGTGAGTGTTCAGAGCAGCATTATTTATAAAACCAAAATTGGGAACAACCCAAACGTCCATCAACTGTTGAATTGATCTAGAAAATTTGGCATATTAGCATAGTAGAATATTGCTTAGCAGGAAGGAAGGAAGTACTATGACATGCTATAACATGGATGATCCTCCAAAAAGCTTAAAAATAAGCAAGACACAAAATACTATATATACGTGGGAGAAGAAGATGGGGTCAGAATAGGTGAGAGTTACACTCACCTTCTCCCAGGCCTGAATTGTAATTCCAGCTAAATTATAGAGCAATCAATCGGAATAACCAGCTGAACAGAGTTTTATAACCAAGGATTTACTAAGGAAGCCACATCAAGACTGGTAGGAATGTGGGGGGTTGGGAGTGCACAGGGCTGGCCTATACCCACGTGCTGCAGCTGGAAAGCAGAGGGTGTCCTAGTCACAAAAGTCCTCCCTGAGAAACATGTGGTCCCACCCCCTGCTCAGCTCCCAGCCCAGAGCCCAGAGAGGCTGTAAAAACCGGCAGGGACTATGTTTGCCAGGGAGCGATGGGAGTCTACTGGAAAGCCAGGTAACCTCTTAAAGGGCTAGAGCACAAAATCTCATTCACAGCCACTCACTTACCTTGGGATCCATGGAGGCAGGATGGCTCAGAATAGACTAGAGTCTGTGAGGACAGATGGGTTAGTGTGGCTCTGAGAAGAGAGCTGAAGCTACAGCCACCAGGTCCCTCTGCGGAGATCCTCTCCTACCGGACCCACAGACACCATTTTTCTGGGTTGAGCGCTCCCTTTCAAACTGCATCAGCCTGGGGCACTGCACAAGCCCCATTCTCCCAAGCCCCCTGTCAGCCTACCTGGCAGAGCTCATGCCCTATGGAGGAGTCTGCTGCCTGGGCCTGTGGCATAAACTTTCCTAAGGGATCTGGAGATCAAGCTCAGGGAGAATCAGAGACAGAGTGTGTGGCTCTGGGGCGGAGACCACTGCCCCTTTCCCCACTGCACAACAGAGGGTCTGTGTGGGGTGTCCTACCTCTCTGTCCCCGCTGGCAGGAGTAGCTGAACTGAGCACCCTGCCATATACCCAGGAGAGCCCTGCTTCCTGCAGACCAGAGGGAATACATGAGTCCCACCAGGAGAGAACCATTGTGTCACTCTCCAAACCCCAGGCGGCCCCTCTTCTGAGCTCGCACTCAGGCGATGTTGTGAGTGGGCTGTGCCACCCTGGTCCCCGGCGCAGAAGGCTCCAGCGGGTTTGGGAAGACTCTAGGACGAACCGAGTGGTGTGGCTACGGGCCGAACCACCCCCTCCCCCAAACCCTGCAGCATTCCTTCCTTCCTGCGCAGAGCCCTCCCTTCACAAGGTCAAATTGTGGTCTGTTTGGGGCTGATGAACACTGCTGGCCTCACCAGGTGACTCCATGAGACCCTGCTCCACCACAAAGGCCCACAGGCACACAACAGGTGGCAGCTGACCGTGGTGTACTCTGAGACTGTTGTTGAGTGGCCTCAAACCCAGCACTGCTGCTGAATTTGAATCTGTATCAGTATGTGAACACCACTAGCCCCTACCTCCTGCCTCACTAGAACCTCCCTTATGCAACTCCTGTACTATCAGAGGCTCTTTCAGTGACAACCTAACAGGTAGCTAACAGGTGCAGGTGGATCTCAGGGAGACTTGGGCCTTTTGCTGACCTGCCCCTGGGCTCAATGCTGGTGGAAACCAATTTGGTATGCAGGTAGGCCTCTCCCAACACACCAGAAGGGGAAGAGAGAGAGCAAGGAATTGAGAAACTATTTGAAGAAATAATGACTGACAACTTCCCTATCCTGGGTGAAGGAAACAGGTTCAGGAAGTATAGAGTCCTCAACAAGATCAGCCCAAAGAAGCCCACCCCAAGACACATCACAAGCAGCAACAAAAAGACAGTTGCCTACAAGAGAGCTCCCATAAGATTGTCAGTTTATTTCTCAAAAGAAACATTTCAGAAAGGTGTGGCATGAAATATTCAAGAGCCTACAACCAAGATTACTCTACCAAGCAAGGCTATCATTTAAAATTGAATGAGAAGTAAAGAGCTTCTGAGACAAGAAAAAGCTAAAGGAGATTATTACTCCCAAATCAGTATTGTATGAAATGTTAAAGGATGATGATGATGATGAAGAAGAAGAAGAAGAAGAAGAAGAAGAAATCTATAAAGAGTAAAATGGCAATAAATAATGCCTATCAATAATCACTTTAAATATAAATGGACTAAATACTTCACATTAAAGAACATAGGGCAAGCTAACTGAATAAGAAAATAAGACCCATATGTATGTTATCTATAAGAGACCCACCTCAGAATGAAAGGTACACACAGACTCAAAGGAAATGGATGGAAAATAACATATCATGCAAATGCAAATGAAAAAAAATGCTGAGGTAGCAACACTTATATCACAGAAAATAGACCTTAAAATGAAGTCTATAATAAGAAACAAAGAAGGCTGTTACATAATGATAAAGGGATATATCCAACAAGTGGATATAATACTTATAAACATTTATGTACCCAACACAGGAACACTCAAATGTATAAAGCAAATATTGATGAACATAAAGGGACAGATCATTAGTAATACAGTCAGAGTAGGAGACTTTAACAGACCATTGACATCAATAGATAAATCTTCCAAACAAAGGGCAACAGGAAATAGTAGTCTGAAACAACACATATACCAGATGGCTTTAATTCATATTTTCACAGCATTTCACCCTAAAGCAGCAGAATACACATTATTTTCAAGAGCACAGGGAACATTTTATAGGATAGACCACATGTTAGGACACAAATCTTAATAAATTTAAGAAGATTGAAATCATTTCAAGTGTCTGCTCTGACCACAATTATATGAAACAAGAAATCAATTACATGAACACACAAATACATGAAGGCTAAATGACATTCTACTAAACAAAGAATGGGTTAACAATGAAACCGAAAAAGAAATAAAAAGTTACCTTGAGACAAATACACAACAACTCAAAATATATGAGACACAGTGATAGCAGTCTTAAGAAATAAATTCATAGCATTGCAGACCTATCTCAAGAAGCAAGAAAAATCTCAAATAAACAATCTAACCTTACCCCTAAAGGAACTAGAAATAAAAAAACCCAAAGTGATTAGAAATGAGGAAATAAAAACTAGAGAAGCCCAATGGGATGGCTCAGTGGTTGAACATCAACCTATGAACCAAGAGGTCACAGTTTTGATTTCAGGTCAGGGCATATGCCCAGATTGCAGGCTCAATCCCCAGCAGATGTGCAAGAGGCAGCCTATCTGTGATTCTCTCTCATCATTGATGTTTCTATCTCTCTCCGTCTCCCTTCCTCTATGAAATCACTAAAAATATATTTTTTAAAAGACTAGAGAGGAAATAAAGAACATAGAGACAAAAAAACCCCCAAAAGATTAGTAAAAACAAGAGCTGATTATTTGAAAAGATAAACAAGATTAGCAAACCTTTAACCAAGCTCAAAAAGGAAAAAAAGAGAGAGGACTTGAAAAAAAATCAGAAATGAAAGGGAAGTGATAATGGCATCATAGATACAAAGGATTATAAGAAAAGGATTATATTATAAACAACTATGCCAACAAATTAGGCAATCTGGATGAAATGGGTAAATTCCAAGAGACACAATCTTCAATAACAGAATGAGGAAGAATCAGATATGTGGATAGACCAATTACTACAATCAAAGCAGTATTCAAAACACTCCCAGCAGACAAAAGTCCTGGACTAGGTGGCTTCACAGATGAAATTTACAAAACATTCAAAGAAGAACTAAAATAGAGCCTTCTCATAATATTCCAAAAAATTCAAGTTTAGGGAGAACCCCTAAGCTCATTCCAAAAAAAAAAAAAAAGATAAAGACAATACAAAGAAATAAATATATATATAGGCTAATATCCCTGATAAATGTAGATGCAAAAATACTCAACTAAGTATTAGCAAACTGAATCCAGCAATACATTAAAAAGGTCATACACCATGATCAAGTGGGATTTATTCCTGGGATGCAAGGTTGATATAATATCTGAAAATCAATTAATGTGACATGCTACATAAACAAAATGAAGGATAAAATCACACGATCATATCAATAGATGAAAAAAAGCATTTGACAAAATCCAGCACCCATATATGATAAAAATTATCAGCATAACTCAGTATTTTAAAGGTCATATATGAAAAACCCACAGCTAACCTCATACTCAATGGGGAAAAACTAAAAATGTTTCCCTTAAGATCTGATATAAGACAGGGATGTCTGCTTTCACCACTCTTATTCAACATGGTACTGGAAGTCCTAGCCACAGTAATAGACAAGAAGAAACAATAAAAGGCATTCAAATTGGAAAAGAAGAAATAAAACTCTCATTATCTGCAGATGACATTATAATATATATAGAAACTCCACCAAAAAACTACTAGAATGGATAAATGAATTCAGTAAAGTAGCAGGATAGAAAATTGACATTCAAAATTGGTTGCATTTTCATATAACAATAATGAACTATCAGAAAGGGAAATTAAGAAAACAATTCCATTTACAATTCTATAAAAAAAAAAAATACCCGGGAAAATACTCAGAAAATTGTATGGCACTGAAGAAAGAAATAGAAGATACAAATATACCATATTCATGGATAGAAAAAATTAATATCATTAATATGTTCATATTACCCAAGGTAATCTATAGAGTCAACACAATTTCTATAAAAATACCAATGGTATAGCTCTAACTGTTTTGGCTCAGTGGATAGAGCATCAGCCTTTATACCCAAGGGTCCCAGGTTTGATTCGGTCAAGGGCATGTACTTTGATTGCATGCACATACCCAGTAGGCGGTGTGCAGGAGACAGCTGATTGATGTTTCTCTCTCATTGATGTTTCTAATTCTCTCTCCCTCTCCCTTCCTCTCTGCAAAAAATCAATAAAATATATATATATATATATTTAAAAAACCAGTGGTGTATTTCACAGAACTAGAAATAGTCCAAAAATGTATATGGAACCATAAGAAAACCCTGAATAGCTCAGCAGTATTGAGAAAGAAGAATAAAGTTGGTGGTTTTCTGCTACCTGTTATCAAACTATACTATAGGGACATAGTAATCAAAACATCATGGTACTGGCATAAAAAAGGACATATAGACCAATGGAACAGACTAGAGAGACCAGAAATAAACCCACACCTATGTGGTCAATTGATATTTGACAATGGAGGCAAGAACATAGAATGGGGTAAAGATGATGTACTCAATAAACGGTGTTGGAAATACTGTACAGATACATGCAAAATAAATAAAACTAGGTCACCTTTTCACACCATATTTAAGAATAAACTAAAAGTGAATTAAAAACCTAAATGTAAGACTCAAAACCATAAAAATCCTAAAAGAAAACATAGGCAGTATCTCGGACATTTCTTATAGCAATATTTTTTTCTGATATGTCTCCTTGGGCAAGGGAAACAAATGATAAAATAAATGAATGGGACTACAGCAAACTAAAATGTTTTTGCACAGCAAAGAAAACCAACAACAAAGTGAGAGATAGCCTAAATGAAACAGCATATTCAGCAATGATACATCTGATAAATGGTTAATGTGCAAAATTTATAAAGAATGCTTACAATTCAACACCAAAAACAAACAAACAAACAAACAAACAAACAAACCAATTAAGAAATGGACAAGGAACCTGAGCAAATACTTCTCCAAAGAGAACATGCAGATGGCCACTAGACATACAAAAAGATACTCAATGTCAAATTAAAACTGCAATAAGATCAAAACCATAATGCAAATTAAAATCACCTCACACCTGTCAGAATGGCTAACATGAATAAATCCACAAATGATAAGTGCTGGTGAGGATGTGGAGAAAAGGGAACCCTCATGCACTGTTGGTGGGAATGCAGACTGGTGCAGCCACTGTGGAAGACAGTATGGAGTTTCCTAAAAAAATTAAAAATGGAACTGCCTTATGATCCAGCAATTCCACTTATGGAGATTTGTCCAAAGAAACTAAAAACACTTATTGGAAAGAATATATGCACCTTTATGTTCATTGCAGTATTTTTTATAATAGACAAAGTATGGAAGCAACCTAAGTGACCATCAGTAGATGAATGGATAAAACGTTGTTTATATATATATATAAAATCTAATATATATATATATATTAGATTATTACTTGGCCATAAAAAAAGAAGGAAATCTTACCATTTACAACAGTATGGATGGATCTAGAGGGCATTAAGCTCAGTAAGACAAGTTAGTCAGAGGAAGACAAATACCATATGGTTTCAGTTATATGTGGAATATAAAGAACAAAATAAATAAATAAAATTTCAGCAGATTCATGGACACAGAGAGTGAACTGGTTGTTGTCAGAAGGGAGGGGCGTCGGGGGTCTGGGTGAAAGAGGTGAAGGGATTAAGACGTTCAAATTGGTAGTGACCAAATAGTCATGGAGATATAAATAAAACATAGGGAATATAATCAATAATGTTGTAATAACTATGGCACCAATTGGGGTACTAGAAATACTGATGGGAATACTATGTAAAGTATATGATTGTCTAAATATTTAAGCTGTGCAACTGATACCAATACAAAATAAAGTTGGAAAAAAAAGAATGTATTTTAAAAATCTAAAAATGTAGGTCAATACATGTTTAAAAAAAACTTGTATATTGTATGATTCCATTTATAGGGAATTCCCATGAAAAGCAAGATTGTAGGGACACTAACAGATGGGTGGCCGCCTGAGCTGGGAGTAGGAATGAGGACTGAGTGTAAGTGAGCATGAGGGATGTTTTGGGGTGATGTACATGTTCTAAAATTGGAATATGATGATGATTACACAATTCTGTAAATTTATGATCATTGAATTGTCTACTTAAAATTGATGAGTTTCACAGGATGTAAGTTGAACCTCAATAAAACAGCTTTAAAAATAGACCTCTCCAGGGAACTAAACTAGTTCTGAATTTTTTGGCAATTATTTTCAACCTTTTAAGCCTAGGTAACCAATATTATATTCAAGACTTGGGTATAAGTTCGTGGAAAATGAAAAATTAAATGTGTCCCCGAAACACTCCAGGTGAACGCAGCAGTCCTCTGTATTGACGCATGGCGTTCCGGAAAGAAAGGGTCCAAGTTCAGTGCCATCCGTGCTCCTGGCGGCGGTCCAGGAGGGAGGCTGGATGAGCTTTGCCCTGGTGACACTCTCCTGGTCACTGATTAACCAGCTCTGGAGGAAGCTGCTCCGCCGGCACCCTGCTCTGCCGGAAGGACACCTGGCCAGGCGCTGGTGAGCAGGAAACATGTCCTCTCGCTACCACCAAGCCGCCAGTGACAGCTGCCTGGAGCTGCTGAAGGAGGCCACCAGGAGAGACCTGAACTTCTCTGACGAGGATGGCATGACGCCCACGCTCCTGGCCGCCTACCACGGGAACCTGGAAGCCCTGGAGGTCATCTGCAGCAGAGGGTGAGCCAACCTCTAGTTCCCTGGGACCGTTCACACGGGATCCGGCAGCCAGCAGCCAGAGCGGGAACTCTGTGAAAATACTGTATCTTCTTCTTCTTTTTCTTAAAAATATATTTTATCGATTTTTTACAGAGAGGAAGGAAGAGAGATAGTTAGAAACATCGATGAGAGAGTCATCGACCAGCTGCCTCCTGCACACCCCCCACTGGGGATGTGCCCGCAATCAAGGTACATGCCCTTTTCCGGAATCGAACCCAGGACCCTTCAGTCCCCAAGCCGACGCTCTATCCACTGTCCTTTTAGAGGAAGGGGAAACATCGCCTAGAGATGCTCTCTCTGCTCAGAGAACTGGCAGTGTGGGGCTGGCTGGTCCCCTGTGGGCGCATACAGGGGAGAAACCCTGCACTCCACCGCACGTTGTCACCCTCCTGGGGGGGATATTTTAATTCTGTGCCTTAAAGAATGCTGTCCATAACATACATGGTTGCCCCTTTAAAAAAGAGATCGCTGTTTTACTTGGTTTTAAGATGTCAGCCCTGGCTGAAACCAATGACGTAATTTTATTTTATTATCTGTGCCATTAAAATCCCACAGACTTCTGTGGACTCTTAATCCTAGGGCAGGTCCGTGATTCTCAGGTGAAGTTGCTGACTTTACAGGCTGTCGAAGGGACCTTAAGTCTGTCTTACCTTCATTACCTTTCTGGCAGTCAGACACACACAGGCACGCCCCCTCCTGCCTCCTGCAGATTCTGGCTCAGGAGCCAGCGGGCTCCGTTCTTCTGTGTGTTAGCAGAGGGGCCAGGCCGGGTTGGCAACTGTTAATAGCATGACATTTCACAACATTTTTCTTTTATAATTTTCGTGCAGATATGTGATTTATTTTTAAATCACATTTATGCACAAAAATTGATATAATCACCCAAGAGGGGTAAAGAAAGAAAGAAGTGCAATCAAAGGAGCCCAGTGAGTTTACACATGTTTATGTACACATGTCGGTATGTGTCAGCCACTCTGCTAGCTGCTGGGATGCTGCCATCAACAGGACACATACTGTCCTCAGGGGGATGGATTTGAGAGAGAAACCAGAAAGTAAGTCATGTATGACATGTGCTACAAAGGAGGTGAACAAAGGCTTTTCTGGGACATTCCAGCGGGGATTTGAAGGCTGAGCAGGAGTTGGCCAAATGGAGGAGGAAGGAGTGTCCCCGCATGAAAGCACTGTGCCTTCTGGGAACTGAAGGAGTTGAGTACCGCTGGTCATGTGTGAGTGAAAGGGGCCAAGCTGTAGAGACAAGACTCAGCTCACAGAAGCCTCCCACGCTGTGACGGAGCACGGGCAGCACTGCCCAGGTCTGCACAGGCCGCCACCGGGAGACCAGTGTTTGCCAGGTGTGCTCAGGCAGCTGTGCAGCCAGGAGAGAGAGCTGGCTGCTCCTCATGGTCCAGACAAGAGATGAGCTGGGGTAGGGCAGTGCTGACGGGAGACACGGATGGATTTGATGAGTTTGGATGTGCAGCTCATTATGACTGACTAGGTGTGGGGCAGGTGGATAGAGGAGCAGGAGGACCAAGGCCCCAGGTTCTGGCTTCATCTTGGGAGTGCCGGCACCTTCACTGAAGGGGGAGCACTTCAGGACAAGTTAGAAGAACTGGAGGCTGTGGACAGAGGTTCAAGCTGAGCACTGATTGAGGAAGTTCCCAGTCCTCTGCTGATGACACCCTGCCCCACCTGTCAATCAGCCGTCTCCGATCATAGCACCCTGCCAGCTCCCCCTCTCAACCTCCCAATGTTCTCAACGCAGTGCCCCCCTCTGCTCCAAACCACAGGGGCAGCTCCTTCCCAATGTGGAGGCCCTTGCTCCCTCTGAGGTCCAACTTAAATGACAACAGCAATGCCTAGGTCCTCTATCTCTCTCCCTCCCTCCCTCTCTCCCTCCCTCCCTCCCTTCCTCTCTCCCTCCCATCTGCCCTCCCTTCTTCTCCTTTTCCCTCCATCTCTGTCTCTCTCCTTTGTAGCTTAAAACTTTATCTTGCTCTTATTATTCTGCTGGTCTTTATTTATGACAAATGTAACTTAAGCTGAACCTAGAAAATAAATCATATATATGCACAAAAATTATAAAAGAAAAATGTTGTATAATGTCATGCTATTAAAAGTTGCATGTTTTATATACATAGTGTATATACATGTATAGATATTATATAAATGTGTGTATATTTATACTCACACACAAAATGATATCTAAGTAGACATTTTTGGTAGTATCATTTTTTTTAACCCTCACTATATAATGACAATTTTTCTGTGCGACTATATATTCTTTTATAATTTAACTAGAGGCCTGGTGCACGAAGATTTGTACAAGAGTGGGCCTTCCTTCCCCTGGTGCTGCCTGTACCATCTTTGCTCCATTTGGAGCCTCCTTTCCACCTTCCCACACTGCCTAGAGGCCTGGAGCAGCTGGGGGAATGTGGAAGGTGACAATGCAAGCATCCCACCCCACCCCCAGCTGCTCGGCACCTGTGTATGTCAATTAACCCACCATCTTTGCTGAGCTAATTTGCATACACACTCCTGATTGGCTGGTAGGCATTGTGAAGGCATGGTCAATTTGCATATTACCCTTTTATTAGTGTAGATTTTCAGAAACTTGTTATTCAAGGTAATAAATATATTTCTTACTAAGTCTCTTTTTTGGATAAGTAATCTGTTTCCCAATATTTAAGCACTGCTGTGATGAGTACATTTGTACATAAATCTTTGCTCTAATTTTCTTGAGGATAAATTCTCCAAAATGAGATTTAAATAGTTTTTTGTGTATATCGACAAATAATTCTTTAGAAAGTACACATTTTTGTCAATATTGTAGGTCCAAAATGATATATCACATCATATTTAATGCTCCTTTCTTTGGTTACAGTGAAGTTGAAAATTCTTTTTATGTTTAGTAGCCATATTTCTACTTTTGTGAAATGTGTGTTTATAACCTTCTCCCACTTTTTAAACAATTTTTTTCCATTACTTTTCAGAGAGAGTGAAAGGGAAGGAAGGAGGGAAAGAGAGAGAGGGGGAGAGAGAAAGAGACATTGATGTGAGAGAGACACTTTGAGAGAGTGATGAGAGACGCATGTGCCCCAGCCTGGGCGGGGAGGGAGCCCGCAGCCCACTGGGCCTGTCCCGTGTTTTTGTTGAGTTCTCCAACATTTCTCATTGATTTGTAGAAATTCTATTTAAAGTTAGAATACCAGTCTTTTGTCATGATGTTACCTATATTTTCACAATTCATAATTCACATTTTTACAACAAATATTTTAAATATAAGTGAAAAATATATCTTAGCAGTTTTTACATTTTATTTATTTTGTGAAGTATTTATTTTAAATACTTAATTCATATATTATTTATTTTGATTTACGAGGTTTTGATCTCACTATACCTTCCCCAAATAGTTAATCATTTATCCCAACACAATTTGCTATATAGTTCACCCTTCCCTCATTTATTTG
Organism: Pipistrellus nathusii; assembly: GCA_963693515.1. Classification (NCBI taxonomy): domain Eukaryota; kingdom Metazoa; phylum Chordata; class Mammalia; order Chiroptera; family Vespertilionidae; genus Pipistrellus; species Pipistrellus nathusii. Next base: position 100,940,742 of record OY882861.1, on the reverse strand, counting down.
ACAAGGTAATTTCTCTCAATGCAATCTCAAAATTCAGCCCATTAAGTTATATTTATTAAACACTGTGGGCAAATTCTTCTGACCCTACTTCTCCTAGTCCTTCCTTCTCAACTCTTACCTTCTGATTGGTTCTAGCACATATCAGATTCTGCTTCCTTTTCCCAGAAGCTTTTAAGACTGGTTGTGTTGAGTTGGCCTGGTATAAGCTGGAAAAAAAAATGGTTTTTGAGGGTTTTCCTAAGTCACCTCCCATTTTGACCATAGTCAATCTTCAGGAACCTGTGTGAGATCCAACTGCCAATTAGATTTAAAGGGGATAAGAAGGGAAACCAATTAAAAATTGAATTTAGAAGTTAATCAGTCACTGAGGTCTATTCCAGTGTGATGATTTCAGTGTTTATCTGTCACTACCCAATTGAGACCATAGACCATGTGGTGACCACTAATATCAAAACTCTGCCTTTGTTAAAACTGTTTTCCTTTCTTTGTTAAATTTAATGATGGCAAGTAATAATTACATTTGTCATTCTATACTGGAAAGATGGTCCCAATTACACAAAATGTTACTTTGTTTTTAAAATGTTCATGAACTTTTTTTTAGTTCTGTTTCATTTTATAAAATGGAAACATTTCCTTTCTCTCTGATTTTTAAAGGAAAACTACTTATTGTAACATTTTCTATTCTATTGGAAAGGTACATTTAATAAAATAAAAACCCGCATTAATCCTTACAGTCATCAAAATGTAAATGTATGTCCTCCTGGACTTTTCCCAGTGAGTACAAGCCATACCTGTATGCTCATCCCAAGAAGAGGACAATCAGATTATACAAACTCCTCTAAAACCTGCTTCTAACTATTGGGCGATGCATCGTAGACCACTTGCACTTATTTTTAATGGCTGCCTGGTGCTTGTTTTATGACTTCCTCAGAGTTTGGTTAATCAGTTGCTTGTTCATGATGTTTAGTTTGAATCCAGTCTTTGTTGTAAATCATTTAGAACAATTCTTCTTCTTCTTCTTCTTCTTCTTCTTCTTCTTCTTCTTCTTCTTTTAATAAATCTTTATTGTTTATATTATTACAAATGTTCCTCTTTCCCCCCCCTCCATTGCTCCCCTCCACCAGGTTCTCACCCTACCCTCTGCCCTTTCTCCACCCCCCATGTCCTCATCCATAGGTGCACAGTTTATGTTCAGTCTCTTCCCACACTCCCCACTCCCCTTTTCCGCAAGAATCGTCATTCCACTCCCCTTCCATACCTCTGATTCTATTTTATTCACCAGTTAATATTGTTCACCAGATTTTTTTAATTCCCTTGGTTTTTGGTTTCACTTGTTGGTAGTTACGTATTTGTTGTTCATAATTTTAATCTTTATCTTCTTCCTCTTCCTAAAGAACTCCCTTCAGCAATTCATATAATTCTGGTTTGGTGGTGATGAACTCCTTTAGCTTTTTTTATTTGTGAAGCTCTTTATCTGGTCTTTGATTCTGAGTGATAGCTTTGCTGGGTAGAATATTTTTGGCTGTAGGTTCTTGTTACTCATCACCTTGAATATTTCTTCCATTCTTGTCTGTCCTACATGGTTTCTGTTGGGAAATCAGCTGACAATTGTATGGGTGCTCCTTTATAGATAACTACCTGCTTTTCTCTTGATGCTTTTAATATTCTGTCTTTTTTTAAAATATATATTTTATTGATTTTTTACAGAAGGAAGGGAGAGAGATAGAGAGCCAGAGATGTCAATGAGAGAGAAACATTGACCAGCCACCTCCTGCACATCCCCTACCGGAGATGTACACGTCCTTGACTGGAATCGAATCTGGGACCTTTCAGTCTGCAGACCGATGCTCTACCACTGAGCCAAACCGGTTTCAGCATAATATTCTCTGTCTTTTGCTCTTGGAATTTTCATTATGCTGTGTCTTGGTGTGGTCCTCTTTGGATTCCTTTTGTTTGGGGTTCTGTGAGCTTCCTGGACTTGTAAGTCTAATTCTTTCACCAGGTGGGGGAAGTTTTCTGTCACTATTTCTTCCAGTATGTTTTCGGTATCTTGCTCTCTCTCATCTTCTGGGACCCCCATAATTCTGATGTTGGTTCACTTGAAGTTGTCCCAGAGGTTTCTTACATTATCTTCAACTTTCTGGATTCTCTTCCCTTCTTGCTTCTGTGGAGGAGTGTCGTCTGGCTCTTTGTGTTCCAAGTCTTTGACTTGATTCTTGCGATCTTCTGGTCCATTTTTAGGACTCTGTATAATTTTTATTTTATTTTATTTCAGACAATGTATTCTTTATTTTTAGTTGATCCCTTTTCATATCCTCAAAGGTCTCGTTTATTTTATCAGCCTTTTCTAGGAAATTCTTGAAAAACTTTCTAACCGTGGTTTTGAACTCAATGTCCATTCTTTTACTTTCCTCCATTTTCTTCCTTTGTGTCCTGCCTCTTCTCTGCATTTTAGCTACTTTCCTGATTTGATATAATATTTTTGTGTGCTAGGTGTCCTGATAGAGCCCAGTAGCACAGCCTTCCCAGTTATCTGAGGTGGACAGTCTTGGTGCAGCCTGTTATGGCTGTGTGTGCAGTCTTGTTGTTAAGCCTAGCTTGTTATTGGTATCACTGGGAAGCGTTGATTTCCAAGCCAGTTGGCTGTGAGGATCAGCAGTGTCTCAGCTAGGAGGGCTCTTGTGCTCCACTTGAATGGGTGGAGTCTTGGGGTGGCGCAGACAAGCTTTGGTTCCCAATCAGTCCCGCCTTAGAAAAGTCCTATTCGCAGCGAGTCCCACAAGATTGGTTGCAGGTGCACGCACCTCTTGGGTAAAGGCTGTTCTCGAGTTTTGTCTGCTCCCTGACAGCAAGTTTTTTTCCGGCTCAGAGTTGTCTCTCAGTGCAGTTGGGAATTTTTTTTTTCCTCCCAAAAAAGAAAGCCAGCCTTCGAGAGAGGGCTTCTGTGTTCCGCTTGGATGGAGTGGAGTCTCAGGGAGGTACAGACAAGCTTTGGTTTCCCATCAGCTCCTCCCTACCAGGGTCCAGTTCCTGAGTCCCACAGTAATGGCTGCTGGCTTCACCCACCTCCTAGAGAGCTTTACCCACTGCCTGACAGTCTGTCTATCAGAGCAATAGTGCAGTTCTGTTTTCCTCCCGAACAAGAAAGCCAGCTGCACATTAGCTGTCTGCCCTCTCCAAGCGCTAGGAGTAAGCCAGCAGTGAACTAGGCCCACCCTCTCCACGCACCACGAGTAAGTCAGCGGCAAACTCAGTGGCCGCCTTTTCTGCATGCACAGTTCTCCGAACCAAACCTTCATAGTTCCTGAGACTCTGCATCCCTTCTCTTCCCTTCCTAGATGGTAGAGCCTCCACTCAGCCAGTCGTCTGGTGTTTCAGGGCAATGTTTCCTCTGTTTTCCTGTTGTAAATTTAAAATTGTTCTGGTAGGCTGCATTTAGGTGTCTACTCTATGCCGCCATATTGGTTTCTCCCAGGACAAACGTTCTTGATGTTCATCATTACATGAGGATGTGGTGTTTCCTTAGGAAGAATTCCTAGGGGCAGCTCGTTGTTTTAAGAGCGTGCCCGGGGCTGGAGGCTGTGCAGGTGCTGGGCTGGATGAAGGCCTTTGCGAGTCCTCCAGCCTGATCATCCCCCTCCTGCCCTGGGGACTGCTGTTCTTAATTGCTGCTGTCTGGTAGGTGCATACATGATAGGGCATTGTTTTCATTTGAATTTCTTTCCTTATTAGTGAGTCTTAATGTTCCTTCTTATGTGGAAAAACACCTTTGAAAGAATTTTTTTTTTTCTGAGAAAAAAATTCACACAAAATTAAATCAGTTTCCAAAGGGGAAATTGAAATGGAACAAATGTTCACAGTAATTTAATATTTAGTGACAATAGGAGCAATCCAGCAGTAAAACATATCGCCCCAATGCACTGATCTACCAAAGTGCAAGGGCAACATATGGTTATTTAAAAACCTTTTTGGTGAGTTTCTCTTTTAGAAAAAAAGGGGAGATAGGAAAAAATCAACATGACTAAATGCATCCCCAGGAAACCTTATAATATCAGCATTGGACTCACTGAGGTGGGAGCAGTTTGTGAATTCCTGGATGGATGGTGAGAAATAGAAAGACACCCAGGGCTGAACGACAAAGACTGAGCTCTGAAGACCCCAGGAAACCTGTCACTAGAAAACATTTTGCTCTAAGTTGCACATTCATTTGGAAAGTAGTTCATCAGTAGAATTTCTTCAAGTAGACACATCCGAATGCACTGAGACATGAGTCACTTCACTGACAGCTTCATCTGTAAATGTGGAATTTTGCATTCAAACTAGTCTAAACAGAAGACCCATTTTTAAAAACTATTGATTCCAGAGAGGAAGGAAGAGAGATAGAAAGAGAAATGTCAATGATGAGAGAGAATCATGGATGGCTGCCTCCTGCATGCCCCCTACCCAGCATGTGCCCTTGGCCAGAATCGAACCTGGGACCCTTTAGTCTGCAGGCCAGCACTCTATCCACTGAGCTAAACCAGCTAGTGCAGAAGACCCATCTTTGCTGTCACCTCAGGTTTTCTCCATGTTACGCCTCCTATCTTGAGAGGATCATTTAAAGTCCCTTGAGATGGAAATCCCACTCCTCTCTGGCTGGAAGTGTGTAGATTTAACCCAAGCTTCTTTGCTGTTAATTCTTTGTTAATCCTCACCAGGGGCTATATTTTCCCACTGATTGTTAGGGAGAGTGGAAAGGGGGAGAGGAGACAGAGAGAGAACATTGGTGTGAGATACACCAGTTGGTTTTCTCTCACACACGCCCCCGCTGGAATTGAAGCTGTCATCCAGGAGGTGCGTGCCCTTGACCATAATTGAGCCCGCGATCCACCAATCCGCAGACAGAAAGTCTAACCTCGAGCCAAACCAGCGAGGGCTAACCCGGGCTCCTTACTATCTTTAACCCCCCACCACAGCTCCTTCTCTCAATAATTTCTCTTAAAATTTACTCAATCCTAAGACTAGTGTCAGACAAATTGCTCAGTATGCTTTTGATATGTTTATGTAATGTCTTCAGCATTTCATCGTCTCTTTTTTATCTTTTAAAGAGGTTCCTTTGGTCCAAGACAAGTACCTGGGGCTGTGCCCAGAGCCTCTGCCCCCGGGGAGGCAGCCACCGGCACAACTGTGTCATCTCCTCCTCTCTCCTCTCAGAACAGCTCCCTGCACTCTGCTTACGTGTAGGAAATGCGGGGTTCCCCCCGTGGCGGTAATGTCACCCGCGGGTGCCTGCTCCCAGGGCTCTCTGCTCAGGAGGCTGCCGCCGCCAGCATAGCCCAGAGATGGTTCTATTTGCACATCACCATCTTTTCCTTTTCAATTTGAGCCAACATTTAAAAATCAAAAAGTTTCTCATGAAATCCTGGGTTTCTGGCTGAAACACTGGAAGTTCTGGCAACACTGTGCCTGCTGCTCCCAAGTAGTGCTCAGCTCAGCCACAGCGTCTCGGAGGGGGCTTGGCAGGACAAAGCGGCCCTGTTCTGCCTCACACCCCGCTCTGCCTCTGCAGGGTGAGGCTGACTCCTGCCAGGAGCTGTGGATGCCACAAAGGACAGAAAGACACAGGCCCGCCCTGGCCGGGCGGCTCAGCAGGTCAGAGCATCATCCCCCACACCGAAAGGCCTTGGGTTCAATCCCCAGCCAGCGCAGTTCCCAGTGTCAGACCCCAGTCGCTCAGGAACTAGGCGCGTGCAGGAGCAGAGGGAGTTTGTTGGAGGGAATGGGGATGGAGCCACACCCGGCCAGAAGGTTAGGGCTCGGCTCCGCTGTCCTTGGGGCTGAATTTTATGCGCAAAAAACGCAAGGGAGGGCTGGGGATGGAGTGTTCCAGTCTGACTGGGTGGAGTTCCTGTCCTTCAGCCCGATGGGTGTGGCCGTGAGGTGTGGGCTGTGGGGCTTGTCACCCTGGCCTCTGCTGGCCCTATGCGCTGCCTCCTGTTGTGCGGGATCCGCTGGTCAGGCTGTTCCACGAAATGAGGTCCTTTCTCCTTCGGGGCTTCCTAGTCCGTCTGAGCCAAGTGTCCTCTGTTGGCTGTCACCCAGCTTGCGGGTTTGATGCCCTTTCACACACACCTCTCTCTCTCTCTCTGTCTCTCTGTCTCTCTGTCTCTCTGTCTCTCTCTCTTCTCTCTCTCTCTCTGTCTCTCTCTCTCTCTCTCTCTGTCTCTCTCTCTCTTCTCTCTCTCTCTCTCTCTCTCTCTCTCTCTCTCTGTCTCTCTTCTCTCTCTCTCTCTCTCTCTCTCTCTCTCTCTCTCTCTCTCTTTCTCTCTCTCCCTCCCTCTCTCTTTCCTCTGCTGTAAAAAGGAAGAAAGTTTTACCTTTTGCAACAGCATAGATGAAAAACATTAATGGAGGCAAGATAAGTCAGCCAGAGAAAGACAAATACCATGTGACCTCACTTGTATGTGGAGTTAATGAACAAGCTGAATGAACAGCTGAACTACCAAGCAAAACAGAGACAGACCCATAGACAGAGGCAGGCAGGCAGCCCAGGCAGGGGTGGGTGGGAGGTGGGGGGAAGGGTGCTGGGGGGTAGAAGTATTGAGCAAAAGTGAAAAAGAGAGAGAGGTGATTGTGGAATGAGAGGAGGGCAGGGGAAGTGGAAGAGGGCATAGAGAGAATAAATGTTGATGGAAATTTTAATTTAAAAAAGTTAAAAAGCCAATAAAATAAATCAATAAAACCATATCCTTGGGCAAGGAGTGCAAAAAGGAAGAAACAAAGAGGGCCGCAGGCCTTGCCCGCTGAGGAGTGCTCTCTCCTCGGGGGCAGACACACACCTGCCAGCGGCTCTGCGTGCGGAGAGCCCGGGCTGCAGGGGGCCCGGGCGGCGGGGAAGCGGCCGCATCGGGTCAGGAGTTCCGGGACCGGGCAGTGGTAGTGGGTGATGTTGCTGATGCTCACTTCTCTAGTGATTGGACATGCACTCACACGGATGCTGTGAGGATGTCCTGCCGTCCTCAGGCTGAGAGGAGGAAGAGCAGCAGAGCCATCACTGGGAGCGTGGGAAGCTGAGGTGTGGGCAGGCTGCGTGGTGCTGGCGGTTCCGTCGCCTGCTCTGGTCTTGTCTCACTCCTCTGTGATGTCCTCTTCCTGCTCTCAGAGGAAGGAAGGTTGGGCTGGTTGCTAGGGGCGGCGGGGGGGACGGGGACGGGGGGGACGGGCAATGAACGTATAAAAGCTTGTAACTGAAAGGCATGAAGGGTCCAGGGTTCTCACGTGGGAGCTGGGACTCTGACTCATCAAGTTGATTGAGTCTGGTGAGGCCTCATGAACTAACACAACTCTTCTCAGCCCGCAGAGAGCTGGGATCGGAATCCAGATTCTCATCTAGGAAGTCAGGCTGGGGCCTGTTGGCCCCGCATGATCGATTTCTCTGTGTGAAGTGGGGCCAGGGCCGTGGGCAGCAATTGGTATCACTTTACCTTCCACTGGTACCTGTTTGTGACTCAGGCCCGGGGCGGGGCAGGTGGGGTACCAGGTGCAGGACCTCAGGAGGCAGCATCGCCTCCACAGATCTCCTGTGAGCACCTGCCATGCTGTCTCTGTGCCAGGATGGGTCCCTGGCCTGACCACCATCTCCTGGTGCTCCAATTTCACCTGCACCACCGCAGACCTCCTCATGTGTGACATGTGACTGCACGGGGCTTGTTCCTGTGGACAGTGGCTGCTTTGCTTTGTTCTATGGACTCGGGGAGGGTGGGATGGTGTGTGGAAACCGCCTAGTAGCTCATGAAAGATGACTGCTAAGTTTCTGGGAAGTTTGAGAGTAAAACACAAACATTATTAATAAAATTATATAAATCCAAATTTAAAGAATTATATTTAGAAATGCTAAAAATGATTTGTTTCCTAATTATTTTACTATTATTTCTTCTCTTAAGATTGCACATGCCTATTCTATCTCTATGGTGGGGACAACATATAGCGGTGTGCTATGGCACATCCTCCCAATTCCCCATCCAGGAATGTTGCATAAGTAGCTTAAAACTCACCCTGGCAGTTGTGTTTGCACCACGTAAATGGGCACAGGCCATCAGTCAGGGCTTTGGTTGTTTCCTGAGAGAGTCAGTTGCGAAACGTTTGCTGGGGAAATCTTAATCTAAGTCACATGTCCCAGCTCTTTTCCTCTCATTAGGCACGTGACCCAATTCCGGCCAATGAGACACGAAGGCTGCTTTTTGAGGGGGTGTTTTGGAAATATTTTCTTGATTAAAATGAAGGAGACCCAGGTCAGAAACGGGCTCTGTGTCTGGCCGTGCGCCGCCCAGAGCTGACATGCCTAGACTTTCCGTGGTTTCCTCTAAGGCTGCCAAGGTGGGATTCACTGTCCATTTATTCGCTGGTTTGGGCCTTACATCCTGAGAGAACAATGCGCTGTATCTCCGACACTTTCTCTTCCAGGGGGGACCCCGACAGATGCGACATCTGGGGGAACACGCCTCTGCACTACGCCGCCTCCAACGGCCATGCCCACTGCGTGTCCTTCCTCATCAACTTCGGCGCCAACATCTTCGCCCTGGACAACGACTTCCAGTCCCCGCTGGACGCCGCCGCCGGCAGAGAGCGGAGCGAGTGCGTGGCTCTGCTGGACACGGCGGCCACCGCCCAGGGCATCTCGAACCCCAGGAAGGTGGCCAGGCTGAAGGAGCAGGCCCAGAAGAACGCCCGGCGGCAGGTCCGAGAGTGTGAGCGGCGCCAGCAGAAGCACCAGAGCAAGATGGCCCGCGCCCCCACCAGGGAGGAGGCGGGCACCCTCTCCTCTTCCAGGGGCATGCTCGCCGGGTCCTCCCTCTCCGGCGCCGCTGCCGCCAGCGTGCTCGGGTCGCTGTCCAAGGGCATTAAGGGCACCTTCAAGATGCAGTTCAGGAAGAACAAGGGCACGGCACCGAGCGGGCTGGGCGGCCGGGACGGGCAGAGGAACGTGATGGAGGTGTTCGGCGAGGAGGAGGAGGGCGCAGTCTCAGGGGAGGCTGGAGAGAAGCTCCCGGCAGAGGACAGCTGTGCCCAGCACGAGTCCATTCTCAGCCGCCCAGGTCTCGGCAATCTCGTCTTTAAAAGGAACAGGCTGGCGAGCCCAGAAGACATGTCAGACGACAGGAGGGAGCTGGGGTTTAACGTGGTCAGTGAGTTGTTTCGGCAACAAGGAGCGGCGCAGGCTGAGGACGCAGCGGCCGATGAGGAGGGGGACGGAGACAGCTGGGAGGGCGCCTTGCCGTGGGAGGAGGAGGCGGTGGAGTGGGAGGAGGACGTGGTGGACGCCACGCCCCTGGAGGTGTTCCTGCAGTCCCACCACCTGGAGCAGTTCCTTCCGTTCTTCATGAGGGAGCAGATGGACCTGGAAGCTCTGCTGCTTTGCTCCGACGAGGACCTTCAGAGCATACAAATGCAGCTGGGCCCCAGGAAGAAGGTTCTGAACGCCATAAACACAAGGAAGCAGGTGCTCCAGCAGCCTGGCCCACTGGTGGACACCAGCCTGTGATGGGGCGCTGGGCCAGCAGGGGGAGTCGCAGGGGGCAAGGCAGTGCCCCCTGGGTGCACCTGCAGTGCCTGCTCTCCACTGAGAGCCACAGCTGGGGCGGTGCGGGTTTTGTAGGTGCCCACCTAAAAGTTTGAGGCTAGACTGTACTCAGAGAAAGTCTATAGAAATAAGCCACCAGGAGAAACTCAAGGAGACCTGGGAATAAAAAATGGCGTTTCACTTCAGTTTTATTTTTAATATTTATGAATATGGAAAGGGTTAAATGGATGGCAGAAAAAAAATACTTTACTTTTCCAACTCTAGATTTAAGATTACAACCCTCATCACACTGCTTTTTACTTTCTGACTCTTGTGGCCTGGGGATCCTAATTCCAGTTCTGTCCTTAGCCCTAGACATTGTTTATTGATGAAGATCAAAGTTCCTTCATTGGTGTGAGATCTGACACCCAACTGAAATGTGTCAGTGGTTCCCAACATGGGTACCTGCCCCACAGGGGGGCAATTTGATTTTTAAGAGGGGCAGTTTGCGAATGAGTCATTAACAGTGAGTTTTTGCACTTCTACGGTTCTAGGGGCCTCACATACAGCATACAAATACATATTGTGACATATTTATGCACTTCAGTTCTCTATTACATGTTTTGAAACGGTATTTGCTATTTTTTCCATATCACATCATTAAACAATTTCTCAGTGATTTCTTCCTCAGTACCTCCACTGTCCTTCGGTTCTTTTATTCTTCTCTTTCATGGAGGCCATGTTCATTGGCAGCTTGTTTAGACCACGTTCATGGCCGTTTAGGCCCCCTGCATGTGAATAGGAGCCCGCTTTTTGAGTAATAAGAATTCTGTGTCACGGGGGCATCAGGATTTTAGAGATGCTTAGGTGGGACATGGCCGAAGAAAGGTTGGGAACCACTGCTCTAACAGAAGTTATATGCTTGCAAGTAAAGAAAGTGGGTCTACAATACTTCTGCCTGAGTACCCAGACAGGGTGTCAGGCAGGAAGAGTGAAGAGAGAACTAGAATATAGAGTACTTGCTATGGACTGAAATGTGTTTCCCCCAAATTCATCTACTGATGCCCTACCCCGCAATGTGGCTGGATTTGGAGATAGGACCTTTATCAAAAAGGTAATGAAAGTTAAATGGGGTCATAGGATGGGGCCCTAGTCCCACATGATTGGTGCCCTTAAAAGGAGAAGGGAGAGACACCAGGGGTGCACACGCACAGGGAAGAAGCCAGTGAGGGCACAGCAAGAGGACGGCCATCTGGACCCAGAGCGTGGGGCCTCAGGAGGAACCAGGCTGCCGACACCGGGTCCTGGACTCCCAGCCTTCAGAGCTGTAGGAAATTCAAGTTCTGTGTCTACACCGCCTGTCTGTGGCATTTCGTTATGAAAGCCTGAGCAAGAGGGTGGGAAGAGGGGAGAGAAACGCACAGGGGACAAAGGCTGGCTGATTTGATGGTTTTTCTAAGAGTGCTTACCCTCTGAAACATAAAAGGAAAAAATGCCTCGGTTCTCTGTAAGGAAAATTTGGTTATAAAAGTAAACTTTACATTTTCTTGCTCACTATCTGCCTCTTTCATGTCCTGCTATCCATCCCCGTTGGTGCATGTCTGAGTCCATGCAGCTACTGTAACGTAAGTGGGCAACATTGCTCTAACATTTTTTTGAGTGGCAAGCTCAAATTCAAACCAAAACCTTACTGAATGGTTAAGCTTCACCGAACTTTTATGGCCAGACTTACATCAGGTGACACTGACCATGGATTACATGTGTGAAGTGGAAACAGCGGTGTCTTTGGCGTGCTTCCTGGCTCACACTCCGATTTGGCCTGGGTGTTTTGGGAGGCATCGCTGAGGAGAAAGCACAGGGAGGGGTCCTGGACAGGTGGGTGAATTCAGATGGGTGTCAGTCTTCGATAGATAACAATGTGCGAAGGGATGGTGTTTACAAATACTGCATGTTGTCGGTCCGGAGCAAACTGATGTTGTATTTGCTTTCCATAATGTGCACGAAAGCAGTGGCCGCCTGGACGGCACTCGCGCCCGAGCCTGCCTCTGTCGGGACTTGTATTGCCGGTGCTGGAGCCTCTCCCCGTGTCCCCGTTGTAGAGGGCCACCCGAGAAGGCACGTGGAATCCTTTAAATTGTCAGCTGAGCCCGAGGCACTGGCAGAATCCGTGTCCCGGTCATACCTCCCGCCCACGAAGAGGACAGGGAGGTGTTATTCAGTTCTGACTCACCTTTGTCCAGGTGTCAGCAGGGGCAGGTCTAGACATGTAACTCTAGTAATGCTAGTGCCTAGTTAAGAGTGCAAATAAGCTCCTTTGAGCCTATAAATAAACCTGCTCACTGCCTCTCCATCAGAGAGGTTGGCCCAGCTCGATGAATCTATTTCTGCCTCTTGGTCTCTTTCTTTAATTTCTTAATCCCCAGCTCCTCCACTCAGAAATCTGACTGCTTCCCTTTCCGTGATGGAGATGGACACGGAAAACAGAGAAACAGCTCTGCCGAGGCCTGCTGCTGGGCGGTAGCAGAAGCGCTCGGAAATGCTGCCACTGACAGGTGCTCCCCAGGGTGTGCTGTGCACACTCCTCAGAGTAGCATGAGCTGGGAGCCTCCTTGCCACTCGCAGAGTGGGACGCCTGGTGCTTGAGAGACAGGGAAAGGCAGGCAGCGGAACGCTGCTGGAACTCAGCCTGCATGACTTTGTCCTGCTGCCTCGTCGAGGAGATCCTTTCCAGGTGGGATGGTCGGTGCTGCCCTGCTGGCTCAGCAAATATGGGGGAGGGGGTGTATGTTTGCCCAGAACTGAATGCTCTCACCTTGGTGTGGACTCTGGGGTGAGACAGGAGGGTGTGGCCTGAAGCGCACATGGGTTTCAGTGAAAACCCCATCCAGGAGCGTTAGAAAGGGCAGTGACTGCCTGAGCCTCATGCGGCCAGGAGGGCATCAGTGTGTGTTCTGAACAGCTGCATCTTCCTTCAGTTACAGTGGCCCAGCTGGTCGAGTCCATGGCTTATGGACTATTCCCTGAACTAAGGCTAATGCCACGTCTGTGATGAACACAACAGGATAGCCCGCTGGGCACAGCTCACCATGTATGAACAGAACTGGCAGAAGGAGTGAGGGCCTACATGTCAGGAAGTAAAGGGTTCCCTCTCCCCGTCCGGGAGGCCGGCCGGCCGACGCCGGTGCAAGCCGTGCAGGACACTGGCCTCTCAGCCACAGTGCCGGGCTCGGGCGGGGCACGGGACGCGATGGGCCGGTGCGCCTCGGTTCTGGGGAAGAGCCGTCTCTGCTGGGGCTGCTGGAGGGCCCCATGGAGGCAGGCGCTGCCGGCCACTGCCCGCCCCCCGGGGACCTGCTGGTGGCGGTGCCAGCCCTGCAGGAGCCCAGGCGAAGGGGGGGGTGGCAGCTAGCCGGCGTCTCGCTGGCACCCGGAGCCCAGGGGCAGCTGTGGCCGAGCAGAGCCTGTGTCCTCCTTACCACACCTTCCACCAGCGCCATTCCACGCGCGGCACTCAGCTTACGGCAGCTGGAGTTGTGGTCTCCACCATGACCTCCCAAGGAGTCCCGAGCAACGCAGAAGCCAACTGTCCCCTGGCCTCGGCTGGAAGAAGCAAAGGCTGTGAGGTCTGCGCCCACTTACAGGACAGCCCAGAGGGCGGGTCCATGGGAGGGAGCGCAGGCAGCGGTGGCCGGCGGGAAAGGAGGGTCTGGGTCTCCCTGGGTGATGGAAATGTCCTGGGATCACACGTGGTGATGGCTGACCGCTCTGCGACCATGGTTTCTATACTCACAGCCACTGACCTGTGCACTTTGGTTCTGTGGTGTCCACATTGCATCCCAATGTAAGAATAGAAAACACCAGTGGCCGTCACCGGCACGCCCCCAGCGAGCGAGTGGGGAACTTGCTCCCCTCACTTTCCCTGCCACGAGGGACAGAGATACCGAAGCAAAAATGGCAGGATAGGAAGTCGCTTTATTTCCAGGAGACAGAGCAGTGGGGTGCCCGGGGGAAGGGGTGCTGCTGCCACCGCCTCCCATCCCCCCTCCCCCCAGCCCCTCAGCCATGAACCCAGGAGGACTCCTGGCTGAGAGGAAGAGGCAGGACGAGCTCGGCAAGGCGCGATGGCTCCCTCGTCTGATCTGGAAACCACAGGCGGCGGAGGCGAGGCCTGGGTGCCGCGCCTCGGCTATTTCCCAGAAGCCCAGGAATCGTACACTAACTTGGCCACGACCGCGTCCTCCACCGCCATTCCTGGAAGGCACAGAAACTGGGGTCACTTTTGTCAGAACAGCCGTCTGGAGCAGCCTTGTCCGTGGTGCTGAGGGCGTCGGGCAGGAAGGCCGTGCCAGGAGGCGGGCTGAGGGTCCCGGCGGGAACATGGTGCTCCGCGGGGGAAGCCGCCAAACAGCGTGCACGTCCCAGGCTCAGCTCGGCGGTGACCGCGGGGGCCGGCCGTGCTGCGCGGGCAGCAGTGCGGACACGAGGCCGCGGGAGCGGCCGTGCACCAGCCAGCCTTCCCTGCAGACACGGGGTCGGAACTTCACGCAACACTCAGTCCCGCAATCCCCGCCCGCCGAACACCGGAAAACGCAAACACCATCGGGCTGCAGTCGGACAGAGGTGGGCGGCTTGGCCAGGCCGGCCCGGGCCCAGGGCGCCGGCCGCTCTGCCCACCGGCCTTCGCCTCAGCGGCAGGTGGGCCCAGTGACGGGCGCCGCAGAGCCTGGCATCGCCGTGACAGAGCGCCGGGGCGGAGAGCTGGCCGGCGGCCCCGGACTGGCTCCCCTCCGTCTTCTCACGTGCCCCCACCTCCACCTCCGCAGCCGTGAGGAGACCGCTGGCGCGTGCTGTGCCCACCCACACGCCCTCCACACGCGCCACCGCCGGGCGCCAGGCGGGGCCCTGCATGGAGAGGGGCCCCGACCCAGGGCCCCCGGCGGCCACCCCGCCCCCGCGGCCAGATGGTGAGGCGCCGGTTACCCAGAGACTTGAACACGGTGGTCTCCGTGCAGAGCGCCGGCTTCACGCCCGCCACCACCTCACCCAGCTCAGCGAAGATCTGCGCCTGCGGGGGAGCACGGGGGGGGGGGGTGTGAGCACGGGGGTGTGAGCACGGGGGGGGGTGAGCACGGGGGGGGGGGTGAGCACGGGGGTGTGAGCACGGGGGGGGGGTGAGCGCGGAGGGGGTGAGCATGGGGGTGTGAGCGCGGGGGGGCGTGAGCACGGGGGGGGGGGTGAGCACGGGGGGGGTGAGCACGGGGGGGGGTGAGCACGGGGGGGGGTGAGCACGGGGGGTAGGCACAGGGGGGTGGGCACAGGGGGGTAAGCATGGGGGGTGGGCACAGAGGGGTGGGCACAGGGGGGTGAGCATGGGGGGTGGGCACAGGGGGGTGGGGACAGGGGGGTGGGCACAGGGGGGTGAGCATGTGGGGTGGGCTCAGGGGGGTGGGCACAGGGGGGTGGGCACAGGGGGGTGAGCACAGAGGAGTGGGCACAGGAGGGTGGGCACAGGGGGGTGGGCACAGGGGGTTGAGCACAGGGGGTAAGCACAGGGGGGTGAGCACAGGGGGGTGGCACAGGGGGGTGGGCACAGGGGGGTGGCACAGGGGGGTGGGCACAGGGGGTGGGCACAGGGGGGTGGGCACAGGGGGGTGGGCACAGAGGGGTGGGCACAGGGGGGTGGGCATGGGGAGTGAGCATGAGGGGTGGGCACAGAGGGGTGGGCACAGGGGGGTGGGCACAGGGGGTGGGCACAGGGGTTGAGCACAGGGGGTGGGCACAGGGGGGTGAGCACAGGGGGGTGGGCACAGGGGGTGGGCACAGGGGGGTGAGCACAGGGGGGTGGGCACAGGGGGTGGGCACAGGGGGATGGGCACAGGGGGGTGGGCACAGGGGGGTGAGCACAGGGCCCTATGAACAGTGTGGCCAGGAGGACCCTCCCCCTCGACGGCTCGGCCCTCTGCCTGGGCCCGTGACGCCCGTGGTGGGGTCAGCGAGATGGCATTTCCGCTCTGACTCCCAAAGAGCTGGCCGGCTGAGGCAGCCCTCCGTCGCCCTCTGTGGTTGGCAGCCTTGGAGGTTCTGGCGCAGCAGTCCATCCCCAGGCCTCTGGTGTGGCCACAGGGCAGAGCCAGGCCACCAGGGAATGGCCCTGCCACTCTAAAGGGACCAGCAGTGAGTGAGGGGTTCAGGCTGTCCCCCCACACCGAGGTGGGTGGATGGGGCCTGGAGCAGGCCAGTTGGGGGGAGGGGAGGGGAGGGGAGCAGTGGGGGGGAAGGGGAGGGGAGGGGAGCAGGCCAGCGGGGGGAGGGGAGGGGAGCAGGCCAGCGGGGGGAGGGAAGGGGAGCAGGCCAGTGGGGGAAGGGGAGGGGAGCAGGCCAGTGGGGGGGGGAAGGGGAGGGGAGCAGGCCAGCTGGGGGGAGGGGAGGGGAGGGGAGCAGGCCAGCGGGGGGAGGGGAGGGGAGCAGGCCAGCGGGGGGAGGGGAGGGGAGCAGGCCAGCTGGGGGGAGGGGAGGGGAGGGGAGCAGGCCAGCGGGGGGGGGGGGGAGGGGAGCAGGCCAGCGGGGGGAGGGGAGGGGAGCAGGCCAGCTGGGGGGAGGGGAGGGGAGGGGAGCAGGCCAGCGGGGGGGGGGGGAGGGGAGCAGGCCAGCTGGGGGGAGGGGAGGGGAGCAGGCCAGCTGGGGGGAGGGGAGGGGAGGGGAGCAGGCCAGCGGGGGGGGGGGGGAGGGGAGCAGGCCAGTGGGGGGGGGTGGGGAGGGGAGCAGGCCAGTGGGGGGGAGGGGAGGGGAGCAGGCGGGGGGGGAGGGGAGCAGGCCAGCGGGGGGAGGGGAGGGGAGCAGGCCAGCGGGGGGAGGGGAGGGGAGCAGGCCAGCGGGGGGAGGGGAGGGGAGCAGGCCGGGGGGGGGGAGGGGAGCAGGCCAGTGGGGGGAGGGGAGGGGAGCAGGCGGGGGGCGGGGGGAGCGGGAGAGGGGCTCACTCCGGACAGCAGCACGTCCCCGGACTCCTTGAGGGCCGCCTCCCGGGAGTCCACGTACAGCACGGCCTGCGCCAGCAGCCGGTCGTCCAGCTCCCTCCAGTCCGGCCTGCTGGCCCCCACGGCTGCGAGACAGCAAAGCCGCCTGAGCCGGGCAGCCTCCCGTCAGCAGGACTGACTGAACACCTGGGCCCGAGCCCGCCTGCCGCACGGCCCTGCCCTGTCCTCCCCTCGCTCCCTGGGGAGTGTGAGGCACGGGCGCCCGTCCACGGGGTCCGCTGTGTCTGGCCTCCAGTACAAGATGCCCCTCGGAGGCTCAGAGGCTCGGCGCTCACCAGGCACGTCCCTCCGTGTCCTCCTTTGGGGGCAGGGACGTCCTCACCCAGCCTGGGCGCTTCCTCAGACCTGCTGCCCGTCTGGCCTTCACCACCCTGCCCACACCTCCAGCCACTAGTCTCCGCCTGTGAGGAGCCTGCTGCCAGGGTCTGGAGGAGCAGACAGAGCACGCCCTCTGCAGCCAGATACACCAACCAAGCCCACTCAGACAGCGCCTCGGAGCGAGGCGGCCGGGCCCTGGGGCATGGAGACTGCACGTGTCCGCCGAGGCCCAGCACCAGCGAGCTCGGCGAGAATGCAGGCCCCCTGGCTGTTCCACTTCCTTCGAAGCAGACCGGGACCTCTGTTCTCAGGGGCTATTTCTCGATTTTTAGAACATTCAACGGCCCAAGCAAAGCCCCTCTGCTAGGCAGCGTCACTGCCACCGCTCTCCCTGCCACCCCCACTCCGGTTCTCCCTTGCCCTAATGTCAGAGTAAAACACGTGCATCCTGACACAGCCTGTGAGGTCCTGCACAAAGGAAAGGAGCCACAGAAGGTGGGACCCTGGCCTCCCGGGCCTCTTCTCAGGGCTCTGCTCCTGTTCTGAGTGGGCCCAGCCCTCACAGGCCGTGAGGCGGGGCAGACGGAGTGGGCCAGGCAGCAGAGCGGCACTCAGGGGCTCTGGCTCTGCTTCAGAGGGGCTAGCCGGGGGGGGGGGGGGGGGGGGGGGGGGAGGGGGCGGGCAGACCCTGGTTGGTGGAGTGAGAGTGAAAAGAAAATGGGGGAGGGGGAGCTTGCAACCTAGCTCAGTACCTGGTTGACGCTGCAGTCTGACTCCCCCTCTGACCTGGGGCCGCCACTGCAGGAGCTATAGAGGCCGGAGCCTCCTCAAGAGCTCAGGTCAGGCTCAGGTCAGGCTTTGGAACCAGAATTGCCCCGGACCAGCAGATCTGCGAGGTAAAGGTCAACGTTCCTCCCTCTGAGCTGGCTGGTCACTCTCTGTGCATCCGGCCACGAAGGGCAGGAGGAGGGGGATGGGGGAGGCGGAGGCTGAGTCTGGCTCTCAGCCAAGCCGGGAGCCTGTGCCATCTGCTGGCTGCGCCTGCCTGCACCCTCTCTGTGGGCCTCCCTGGCTGCGCCACGCTGCCGGCGGGGAGCGTCAGACATCCCGGCTCAGAGGCAGCCGGGAGAGCCCAGTGCGAGCGGCTCTCAGTGACTGGCTTGGAAGTGGAGCGTCATGCGGCAGGGAAGGTGGTTTGCTTCCGGGAGCCGAGAAGGTCCCAAGAAGCAGATGCCAGCTCCCCACAACAGAAGGAACCGCCGCCTGCCTGGCAGAGGCCGCCCGCCCGTGTCCCGAGGCTGCAGCCTGGACAACGC
The DNA here is from genome assembly GCA_963693515.1 of Pipistrellus nathusii. Classification (NCBI taxonomy): domain Eukaryota; kingdom Metazoa; phylum Chordata; class Mammalia; order Chiroptera; family Vespertilionidae; genus Pipistrellus; species Pipistrellus nathusii. The sequence goes on along the minus strand of OY882861.1, from coordinate 100,922,536 downwards.
CAGATTCCAGCGTGGGCAGAAGAGGCCCCGTGGCCACACTCAGAGGCCGAGATCACAAGCACGCGCTGTTTTAAGCCGGAAAAACATCAAGTCTGCCTTGCTGAAGCTCGTGTTCATTTCACCAAGAAGTGGTTTCTCTTGTTTCTCAAATCCTTTCAGGAATGTTCCACTGCCCACAAAGCCAGGCTCCGTCCACCTGCCTACCACCGCCTGCTTCCCAGGGGCCCACACCCCCCACCTGACCGACCAGCTCAGGCCTTCAGTTTGCTCTGCCCCTTCCTCACACCTGCGTGCTTGCTTCCCTTCACAGAGCTGTCTGCAGCATGACCACCTATTCACTGACTGTCCACTCTCTGTTGTCTCTGTCCCCTCAGGAGAGCGCGGGGCCTCGGTGTGGTTCAGGGACGGCAGCCTGTGTGGCAGGCCGGACACAGGCCGGGCACAGGGCAGGCTCCCAATGGCTCCGGTAGGTGAGTGGGAATCATGACGCTCGGCTCCTGCAGGCTCACCTGCCAATGTGCACAGAGAGCTCAGGTTTGAGCTCATGCCTTGTGCATGTCACTAAGACAGGGCACCGAGGGCCTGTTTAAATGCCCTGGTCTTGGCCTGCACATGCACCAGAACCCAGGCTTCTTCCTGAGAACCAGAGCAGTAGTGAAGAGCTTCAGCTCGAATCCCAACTCTGCCGCTAAGGACCTCTGACTTTGAGCAGGTTAGCAATAGGCTTAATTTCTCTGTGCCTTAGTTTACCCACCTATAAAAAGGGAATGTAATAATAATAGCTCCTTGCCCTAACCGGTGTGGCTCAGTGGATAGAGCGTCGGCCTGCAGACTCAAGGGTCCCAGGTTCGATTCCGGTCAAGGGCATGTACCTTGGTTGTGGGCACATCCCCAGTGGGGAGTGTGCCGGAGGCAGCTGATCGATGATTCTCTCTCATCGATGTTTCTAACTCTCTATCCCTCTCCCTTCCTCTCTGTAAAAAAAACAATAAAAAATATTTAAAAATAATAATAGCTCCTGCTTCCTGAGGTGTTGAAAGGATCGAATGACGGGCAGCACCATAAAGAGTTTAGAACAGCTCTTACCCCAGGGCCCTATGTTCAGAGACCACGGGAACTCCTATGCTTAATATTTATTTTAGTTTTTTATTCTGTTTTAGAGAGGTAGAGTGAGAGGGATAGAAAAAAACATCGACAAGAGAGAAACATCATAGATCAGCTGCCTTCTGCATACCCCTACTTGGAATCAAGCCCACAACCTGGGTATGTGCCCTGACAGGGAATCGAACCAATGGCCTCCTGGTTCATAGGCTGACACCCACACTGAGCCACACCAGCCAGGCAGGAACTCCTATATTTAGAGTTGCACCTATCCAATCACATACCAGAAAGTATTCACATTTCACATTAAATGTCTTCTGTGTTATAATTACTCTTTTGTAGTTCTAAATGTTAAAGATAAATGAGCCATTTGGCTTTATCATTTAAACTTCATTACATGAAAAAACTGAGCTGTGACTGGCCAATTGCCATACTGTTAGGTCATGTAGAAATTCTACTAGTTTCCGGTTTGCAGATTTCGCTTGGTGTTTTGGGTGAATACTGCTTATGGCCACACGTCTCCGAGGGCTCGGAGGCGTGGCCTGTGGCAGAGCAGCCCTGCAGCTGTGGCCCTGGCCCGCCTCGGGGCCGGCCCCGCACCAGCCACCAGGACACCACGCCGCTTACCATTGATGTGAGCCCCCGGCTTCACCCACTCGCCAAACAAAATGGGCTCTGTTGCCATGGTGACTGTGATGATCACATCGGCACCGGTCACAGCCTCCTGGACGGATGAGCAGACCTGCACCTCTCCCGCCACGGAATCTGCAAACTTCTGGGCCTTCTCCTTAGTGCGGTTCCAGATTCTCACCTCGTGGGGGCAGCAAAAGGGACACGGGTGCCATGATTGCCTGGCTACTGACGTGTCAGCCAGCCCAGACACCCAAGGAAAGGGGAACCCCTTGGGTCAGGCTGTGCTTATGTAAATCACCCCCGGAAGGAAAGGCATTCATCAGGGAGGCAGCATTAACCTGGGCAGACACCCGGGCAGATGTTTAAAAATGACCGTCCTTTACAGAAGGGGAGTTCCTCTTTGTTTCTTTTTACTTGTTTACTAGAGGCCCATCTGTGCACCAGCGGGCTCCCTCTGCCTGGCCTTGCCCTCACAACCTGGGACCCCTCGGGGATGTCAGACTGCCTGCCTTGGGGGATCGGCTGAAACTGGCAGTCCGACATCCCCCGAGGGACTTAGTGCGCAGAGCAGCCAGAGGCCGGGGAGCTGCCTCAGCGGCAGGAGAGGCTCACGCCTGCCACAAGCCGGGGTGGTGTCTGTCGGTCAGGGTAGCAACACTCCTGCTGTGGAGCTCACTGACCAGAGGGGCAGCCCCTACATTGAGCATCTGTCCCCTGGTGGTCAATGCGCATCATAGTGAGCGGTCAGCTGGTCATTGGTCGTCTGGTCATTTAGGCTTATATATATATTATATATACAGAGAGAGAGAGAGAGAGGGAGATCTTTTTGCTGAGAGTATTACAGATGTCCCCCATCTTAGGAGAGATATTCTTCACGTCTGCGTAGGACATTCAACATCGTTAATGTGATAGCTACCACCCAGCCCAATGATTAGCGGAGCAAGTTCTGGACCTGTTAGGCATAGACTCAACCCTGCTCCTCACGTACTTCCTGGAGCAACTCAGCCTCAGTCAGCCTCAGTTTCCATGTCTATAAAATGGGGTGATGAAGGAGTCGTGGCAGTGCGGGCTGTCCATGGCATGGCTTTGGGGGAATAACTTGATCTCTGAAGGGCCTGAGGGAGCTCAAGAGCAAAGGTCTGAGGATAGAGGAAAGGGCCGGAGCAGTAGCTACAGTTAAATCCTTGTGGTGGGCCTGGATAGCTTGCCTAGCAGACAGCCATGTCAGAGCGGGACTGGCAGCCTTCAGCTGAAAATGAGGCCTATGCAGTCTCTCATAAGGAAATGTAACGTGGAAACAGACCTCTGTCTGCGTACCTTTATCAGCCAAGGTTCTGTGCACCCAAGTGCAAACCCAGTACAGCACGCCCGGTCATGAGAGAATGGCTGACCACACCGCCCCTCTGACAGAAAGCTATGCAAAAATTATACAAAAAGGAAGGAATCTATGCAAGCAGTGATGTTAGAACATTCAATGGAAAGGCGGATATGTAACTGTATATCTAATAAGATTAAAACTTATAAAGTGCTGGTGAAGAAGGAATGGAAACTGTGAACTGTTGCTGGTTTTTAAAATAGACTTTTCTGTCGTCTTCTTCCTGATAGTCCACATTTCCCAATTATCCTAAAAACATCACACTTTAAGTTTGCCCTGGCCCTCTCACACGTGTGCAAAAAACAAAAGCAGAACCAAATGGTCCCGGGAGGAAGGTGAGCCACATCTGGGGAGAGGTGGGCCCACATCTGGGCTGTAGAAAAAGTGCTGTAAGCTCCTGTTCTCTAGGCCTCACTCCCAGTTCCTGAATCCATAACCCCGAAGACTTAGACTCCCAGGTCTCCCGCGAGACGTGTGTGTGTGTGTGTGTGTGTGTGTGTGTGTGTGTGTCTGTGTTTGTGTGTGTGACTGTGTGTTTGTGAGTGAGTGTGTGTGTGTGTGTGTGTGTGTGAGTGTGTGTGTGTGTGAGTGTGAGTGTATGTGACAGTGTGTGATTGTGTGTGTGTGTCTGTGTTTGTGTGTGTGACTGTGTGTGTGAGTGTGTGTGTGTGAGTGTGTGTGTGAGTGTGTGTGACAGTGTGTGTGTGAGTGTGAGTGTATGTGACAGTGTGTGATTGTGTGTGTGTGTCTGTGTTTGTGTGTGTGAGTGTGTGTGACTGTGTGTGTGTGAGTGTGTGTGAGTGTGTGTGACAGTGTGTGTGTGAGTGTATGTGACAGTGTGTGACTGTGTGTGTGTGAGTGTGTGTGTGTGAGTATATGAGTGTGTGTGAGTGTGTGAGTGTGTGTATGTGTGTGTGTCTGTGTGTGTGAGTGTGTGTGTGTGTGACAGTGTGTGTGTGAGTGTGAGTGTATGAGTGTGAGTGTGTGTCTATGTGTGTGAGTGTGTGAGTGTGTGTGTGTGTATGTGTGTGTGTCTGTGTGTGTGTAAGTGTGTGTATGAGTGTGTGTGTGTGTGAGTGTGTATGTGTGTGTGTAAGTGTGTGTATATGTGTGTGAGTGTGTGTGTGTGTCGGTTGGGGAGCGGGGGCGGGGGCGTGCAAAAGGACAGGTGAAGGGCTTAGACCACAGATATCATAGAGCCCTTTAGACTAACTGCTAGGCTGGCTGCACCCTCAGACAAACCCTGTGAACTGAGACACTCAAGAGGTGCCAGGCCTCCCTGCCTCTGTCTGTCCCAGGGATTCTGGGAAGTCATTAAAGGATGGTCATGATAGGACCCTCCCTCACTGTCCAGCACGCCCTGCTGCAGTGAGGAGCAGACCCCGGCCAGAGCCCCTGTGCCCAGCCCCCGGGACTCACCTCCTTGTAGGAGAACTGCTCCGTGAAGACCTCATAGTGGCTGTAGGCCTGGACCCCAGCCCCCAGGATGCACAGCACTTCACTGCTGGGCGGCTTCAGAAACTATTGGAGAGAAACAAGAAGGAAAGGCTCACGAGTGAGGAACACGGGCAGCTTGAGCCAGTGGCTCCGCCCCTTTTTGCTCCCGCAAACTCCCGCTGGCAGCACCCGGCCACCCCCGGGAACCACCATTCAACGCTCTGTTCTCATCGGCATTTTTATATTAAGCCCTAGAGAGCTAACACCTGGTACAGTGTATATAAACAACAACATGGTGTTATAATCAGCAAACTTGCTTAAAAACTAGAACTTAATCACTGTAACCACTAAAAAGAGAGGATCTACATATATAAAAGCCAAGTGACCAGAACAGAGCGACCAGAACGACTGGAACAGCCGGTCACTGTGATGAGCACTGCTGCAGTCAGCCAGCCTGATCGGGCCCTAACTTCCACCCCAAACCCCCAAGGCCCCTCTCTCCAGCTGGCACTACCCTGCCCCTGATTGGATCCCCTCCCACTCCCGATCAGGGGCAGGGCTGGCAGCAACCTCTGACCTCTCCTCCCAGCTGCCCTGGCCCCCATCGCCCCCACCCCCCATCTCCCACCCTAACTGAGGACAGGGACAGCCAGCCAACCTCCATGTCCCCTCCCACCCCTACCCCCCAGCCTGGCCCTAATGGCCCCCATTGGGACAGGCCAGCCAGACCCCACCCGTGCACAAATTCATGCACCAGGCCTCTAGTAACGATATATCAATAACATGATAGAGATGCTATCAGGAGCTGGGTAATGTTACTCCACGAAATGAACTGTTTTCTGTTCTCAGTTAATAGCAACCTCTTTCTGGGAGTCCGCCCTGGCTTCAGAAATGGTTCATGTACTGTAAACGTGACCCCCATCCTCTGAAACTAAATGTCCAACTTTGATGGGCTCTGGCGGGGAACAAAACCTAACATTGTCACTGGAGATAAAATGTAAAAAGAGCTAGCTGACCTTGAGGGCTCTGAATGGTCAGAGCTATTAACTCATTGTCTAGTTGAGATAGTGGTGCTTGAGGCAACTTTAATTTGTTAATCATATGTAAATGTAAATTCTTGTTGGAACTTCAGGCCTAAGAGATGTCTTTGTTTCAGAATCTCAATAAAAGGAATGGTGAAAGGCCAGATTAGTCTTCCCACTAGAGGTGGACTCCCACCTGGACCCCATTTTCCAAATTAACTTTTCCAGTCTCTCTCTTCATTTTAGTGTGCGGCCTTCTCCAGAAACCGGACCCTGAGTGGGCCCTGAACCACGCGGGTCGTGTTAAGGGAACCCACAGGCTATTACCTTAAAGGTGATGCCATAATTGATAACATTTTGTAAACAGCATAACACTCATAAGACTTATTAAATCATAGCAGGATTTCCCACACCCTGCCTTTTCCTGTAAAATGTGGATAATTAAAAACACGTGTGTGAATCCCTGCATTTCTCCCTCACAGAGCTGGCAAGCCTGTGCTCCATCTGCATTTGCCAAGGTCTCTCAGCCTGGCCCACCCCCTCCCCAGCCCCTCCTGCCATGGGCGTCTGACCTCCAACCGCACCAGTTTCCCAGGCCCCTGTGCCTCTGACCCCACAGGGCGGTTCCGTCCTCTTCCTGCCCCTTGGGAGGAATTCCTTTTCTCCTTCCAATCTCAGCCCAGAGACCCTCCCACAGGAAAAGCCCCCTAGCCCACGCCATTGTCCACCCTCACAGCTCTCCCTCCCTCCGCTCGGTGTCCGCAGGGCGGTAGCTCACGCTCATTGGTGTGGTCTGTGCGTTAATGTCTGTCTCCCTGAGTGGACTGGAGCTCCGTGTCCACTTTTCCTTAACCACCGGGGCCGGGCGGAGCACAGGCCAGGCCCGGGGGCACGCTGACATCTGGTGAGCAAACACACGCCAAGCCGAAGCCTTGCCGGTGCCACCTTGGGAACAACGCTGAAGCGTCCGGCGGCCTGAGCACGCCGATGCGTCTCCCCCAAAGCGCTCGGTGAGGGCGGAGGGGAGGGAAACCGGCTCGCACAGAGCATCCCCAACATGCCCCTGCACTCCTCAGAGTGAACTGCCTGCCCGGGAAGAGCCAAGAGGCTTGGGCGCAGGGTTGCACCTGGCCCGGGAGGGGCGGAGAGCCCTTTGGCTCCCGAGCCCGGTTGGCCGTCAGCACGAACGGGAGGCTTTTTAGAAGCGAGGTCCTCGGGCCGTCCTCAGCGCGGCGACCAGGGCTCAGGGGACACAGCCCCGGCGCAGCCTGGGCTGGGCACCACTGACCGGGCAAGACCCGGCAGCCTGGCAGGCCTACTGTGACGTGCGTGGGGGGGCCGTCTCCACCCCGTGACTCTGCGAGGCCGGGGATGCCCGCTCTGCCTTCCTCACTGACCCCCGAGCGAAGGCGAGACAGCGGGGTGGCTTTGGAAAGACGCTGGCAGCGGGTCACTCTGCTCCGAAGTCAGCAGCAGGCATCGCCAGGGAGCCCCGGTGCAGTTTCGGTTTGAATTGGGTCCGGATAGAATTTCTAGAAACCAGCTTAGCAAGGTGTGTGCTCAGGTTCCTTCCTGAATGTACAGTGGCCAGTCAGTCCTCCCTCTTCCCTCCGTCTCCACATGCCCAACCTGCATGCCCGGCCTCTGCCGGCCCGGCCGCTGCCAGATCCGTTTCCGTCACACTCGGGCTCCGAACCCGGTTCCCAGACCTTTTCCCCTTCACGTGCCAGTCCCCACAGCCCTGTCCAGGCGGCACCTCCCTCCAAACAGGCTGCTTTGGCTGTGGGGGCTGCAGGAACAGCGCCCACAGGGCCCAGGGCCCTCCTTTTCCTGCCCCTCACCGGGAACTCCCTTCTCCTTTAAATCTCAGCTCAGGCCCCCAACACAGGAAAGCTTTCCCAATCCCCGCCCCCCCCTCCCCCCGCTTCCTTCAGTCTTCACCCCATGGCGCCTCCTCCGTGAAGTCTTTTCTGGATAATTTAAACTGTCTGTAACCCTTCCCTGTAATGTTGGTTCTGCTTTAGTTTCAAATACTAATGCACTTTTTGTTGCTGGTGGCAGTGCTGTCTTTAAAGCAAATCAGGGCGTGTTGTTAAACTCAAAAGAGGCTCTTGTTTGCTCATTATCTCAACGCTCTCACTCTCTGTGTCTGCTCTGTGCTGCCCCCGCCTGCACAGGCGCTCGCTCTCTGCTCCCTGGCAGCACTCTCTGCCCTCTGGGCAGCCTCAGGTTTGCCAGAGTTGGTAGTGCAGGGGCAAACGCAGTCTCGGGAGTTAAAGGGTCAAGTTTTAAATTCTTTCTCTGACATTTAGCAGCTCTGTGATCCTGAACAGCTCACACATCCTCTGCGAGCCACCTTCCCCAACTGGAGATGCAACCTCATCTGCTGGCAGGACTGAGGGGAGCGTCTGGGACAGTGCAGTGGGCACCGGGGAATGGCAGGCTCAGTGAGTGGTAGCTAATAACGTGTGGATCGCTGCGCTCACTGACACCCATGTCTGGCGTGCAGAGTCCCAGCTACGTTTGTGAGAAGACCAAGGTAAGACCCCACTTCTCCCGTAGACACATGAGCCTGAAGCACCCCGCCTCCCCATGCTGCCCGGCACCAGCTCACCTTGGTGGCGATGGCGGACACGGCTGCGGTTCTCTTCGCGGTGATGACGTTTCCGTCCATGACCTTGGGAGGAAGGACAGAGAGCAAGCACGGAGCACCCACCCACACGTACACCCTAAACCACAGCCCAAGAGGTACCATCGTGCCCACAGTGAAGGCTGTGTTACCCCTGGACTTCACTCTCCCACTTCTGAGAAATGCGACTTTGAAAGACACCTTCACTCCTCAGCTCCCCTCCTCTGCCCGCATCCCTCCCTCCTCACAGGCAGCTCCAGGGTCTTGTTTTATAGACAAGAAAGGAACCGCTACTGAGGCAGCCAGGACGGGTTTAGGCCTTGACCTGTGAGCTGGAAAGTCTAGGCAGGTCCCGCTTCCCCAGAAACCATGGGGCAGGCAGAGTGGGATCAGCCCCATGGGCCGGGCCAGATTCTCTTCTCAGGGGAGCAGTGAGCAGTTAGGTTCCTGTGAAGGTGGAGGTTCGGGGGGAAGCTAAGGACCCAGGGCAGGTTTGGATGGACCATGGAGCGTCTGCTGAGGCCTCTGCTGCCTGCCTGGCATCACAGCGCCTGCGGGCAGGGCATGGCCTGTGGGCCCAGGGCTGGGTGAGAGGCTGCTCCACAGCAGGCATCGCTGGGTCTCTCAGGAACCGGCTATGAGGCCTCAGACAGAGCTCCCGACCTCAGTGGGACCTGGGGGGGGGGGCGGTATAACAAGAACCCCCAGAGGAAGGCAGCAGGATGCCTGCACGGATGGTCAGTGCTCAGTAGGTGGTTCCAAAGGCGATGAGGGACAGGCCCTGGACTTGCTCTGAGTGCCTCTGGAGGCCCTTACTGCCCCCTCTGACAGGGAGGCTGAGCCTGGTGTCCTATGACTCAGTTTCCTCCTCTGCAAAACGGGGCCCTTCTAGAAGGGTTCGCGTCACCAGTGGTGCAGGCGGGCTGTGGGCCACCTCTGCCTGTGCCCCCGGGAAGCTGACAGTGTGGGGGTGTGCCTCGCAAAGGCTCCAGGGGCAGAGGACACCCCTCCCCCATAACGCGGGCACAGGACACCCCTCCCCCATACCGCGGGCACAGGACACCCCTCCCCGACAGCCGCGGGCACAGGACACCCCTCCCCGCATAGTCAGGGCACAGACACCCTCCAGGTCACAGGGCATGGGCACAGGGCACAGGCACAGGGCACGGGCACAGGGCACAGGCACAGGGCAGGGGCACAGGGCACAGGCACAGGTACAGGCACAGGGCACAGGGCTTGGGCACGGGCACAGGGCACGGGCACAGGGCACAGGGCACAGGCACAGGGCACAGGGCAGGGGCACAGGGCTCAGGGCACGGGCACAGGGCACGGGCACAGGGCACAGGGCTCAGGCACAGGGCACAGGCAAAGGCACAGGGCACAGGGCTCGGGCACAGGCACAGGGCACAGGGCAGGGGCACAAGGCACAGGCACAGGGCACAGGGCAGGGGCACAGGGCTCAGGGCACGGGCACAGGGCACAGGCACAGGGCACAGGGCTCGGGCACAGGGCACAGGCACGGGCACAGGGCTTGGGCACAGGACACAGGCATGGGCACAGGGCAGGGGCACAGGGCACGGGCACGGGCACAGGGCACAGGGCTTGGGCACAGGGCACAGGGCACAGGGCAGGGGCACAGGCACAGGGCACAGGCTCGGGCACAGGGCACAGGCACAGGGTTCGGGCACAGGCACAGGGCACAGGGCAGGGGCACAGGGCACAGGCACAGGGCACAGGGCAGGGGCACAGGGCACAGGGCTCGGGCACAGGGCACAGGGCAGGGGCACAGGGCACAGGGCTCGGGCACAGGGCATGGGTACAGGGCTCGGGCACAGGGCTGAGGCATAGGGCACGGGCACAGGGCACAGGGCTCGGGCACAGGGCACGGGCACAGGGCACGGGCACAAGCACAGGGCTCGGGCACAGGGCTTGGGCACGGGCACAGGGCACGGGCACAGGGCTCGGGCACAGGGCACAGGGTTCGGGCACAGGGCATGGGCACAGGCACAGGGCACAGGGCTCGGGCACAGGGCTCGGGCACAGGGCACGGGCACAGGGCACGGGCACAGGGCTCGGGCACAGGGCTCGGGCACAGGCATGGGCACAGGACAGGGGCACAGGGCACGGGCACAGGGCACGGGCACAGGGCTCGGGCACAGGGCAGGGGCACAGGGCACGGGCACAGGGCTCGGGCACAGGGCACAGGGCTCGGGCACAGGGCACGGCACAGGGCACAGCCGGTCGCTCACCGCCAGGAGGGCTCCGGAGCGCGGCTCCAGCAGCAGCACGGTGGCCTGGTGCGAGGGCGCGGCGGGGGCGGCGCGGGGGCGCTCATAGAAGGTGACGAGCTTCGTGGCCAGGGCGTCCTCCGCGGCGCTGTAGGCCGGCATGACCCCCAGGAACCTGCGGGGAAAGGCTTCAGCCCCCTCTGCCCCCCGGCCCCGCCCCCTCCTCCCCCTCACCACGCTCACCCCCGGTGCGGCGCCACGGGCACCACGGAGCGCACGGGCTGCGCCACGCCACCCGCGGGGCCGCGGGAGAAGGCGGCCAGGGCGGCCTCCAGCGCCGCGAGGAGGCGGCCGCCGCCGCGGAGGTGGCGCTGGACCTCGGCCGCGCTCAGCAGCACGGGCGCCGCGCTCATCCCGCCCGCTCATCCCGCTCATCCCGCAGCCGCCCGCCCCTGCCCGGGTTCCCCCGCGGCCCCAGGCGCTCCGGGCGGTCACTCCCCGGGGCGGGGCCGGCCAGTCCCACCCCCGCGGCCCGGGGCGGGGCCTCCCGCGGGGCCTGCGGAGGGCGGGGCGGGGGCGGCGGGGTCCGCCCCGAGGGACGGGCTCTCTGTCCAGGAAGACCTCTAACCAAGGCCCCTCCACCCGCAGGTAACCTGGGAGGAGGGGTTGGATGGAGTATGGAGGAGGGTGAGCCAGGGCTACCTGTAAGCGAATAATGAGAACTCATTACATGTAAGTGAATGGTGCAAACTCATTACATGTAAGTGAATGGTGCAAACTCATTACATGTAAGTGAATGGTGCAAACTCATTACCTGTAAGTGAATGGTGCAAACTCATTACCTGTAAGTGAATGGTGCAAACTCATTACCTGTAAGTGAATGGTGACGGCGGGGACGGTACAGGCTGTGTGCTCCGGGCGGCGGTGCGGTCCTGGCCTCCGCCCTCTGCGCTGGGAGCGCGCAGGAGGCTCCATGCAGCCGCCCTAGAGCCGCAGAGGCGGGAGCGTCCCCGAGCTTCCTCCCCAACTGGCTCCCAACACCCCTGGTTGGCAGATGGAGGAGCGGAAGGCGCTTCCAGGCGGGGGAGCGGGTGGATGGGGGGAGGCATGTCGCCGTCCGATCCTCCGCAGCCTGTCCCGCCAGGCAGAGTCGGGCTGGAACTCCAGCTTCAGCGCCCCCTGCGCCGCAGCCCAGGCCGCCCCCTGCTGGCCAGACCCTCTCAGCACGGGGTGTGTGTGGGGGGCGCCAGGGCCCTGGGTTCAGGCCACTCCGGTGGGTGTGTAAAGTATCTCGTCGATTTAATTTGCATTTCATGTAGAGCGACTTTTTCATATGCTTATTTGCCATCTTCTTTGGTGAGATCTGTTCAAACTTTTGCCCATTTTTAATTGTTTTTTTTTTTTTCTTTCTTCCTGTTGAGTTTTAAGAGTTGTTTGTATATTTTGGGTATCAGTCCTTGATCAGGTGTGCTTTACAGTTCTTTTCTCCTGGTCTATGATTTGTCTTTTCAGTCTCTTAACAGTGTCTTTGCAGAGTGGAGGTTTTAATTTTAATGACATCTAGCTTATTGGTGTGTCTAAAAGGTCATTGCCATGCCCAAGTCTGTCTAACATTTCCTACTAGGATGGCTTCCAGTTTCACAGTCTGCGTTGAGGTCTGTGATCCACTTGGCTGGGGTTTTGTGAAGGAAGTACATTCTGTGTCGTCCAGTTCATTCTTTTGTGTGTGGGTGTCCAGTTCCAGCACTACTTGTGGAGAAGACCAGCTTTGCTCCATTGCAGTCTCTTCTTTGTCAGACGATATTTATGTGGGTTTTGCTCTGTCCCATTTATGTCTGACTTTTCCTGATACCACACTGGCCAGATGCGGTGCTGTGCTAAGTCTTGCTGCAGGGTAGAGACAGTCTCCAACTTTGTTCTTCTCCTTCAACATCGTTTTCACTATTTCGTCTCCTTTGCCTCCAAATAACTTGCCAGGGATTGCATTGAATCTAAAAAGCAAATGGAGAAGAATTGCATCTGCATATTCCTATCCATAAACATGGAATATTTCTTTTAATTTTGGGAAATTCTCAGGCTTATTGCTTTACATATTTTCTTTCTTTTCTTTTCTTTTCTTTTCTTTTCTTTTCTTTTCTTTTCTTTTCTTTTCTTTTCTTTCTTTCTTTCTTTCTTTCTTTCTTTCTTTCTTTCTTTCTTTCTTTCTTTCTTTCCTCTTTTCAGTACTCCCATTACACACGTTATACCTTTTGTTGTTGTGCCATAGTAGTTGAATATTCTGTTTGGTTTTTACTTCAACCTTTGTTCTCTTTGCTCTTTGTAGTTTTTAAGGATTCTGATAACATATCCTCAAGCTCAGAGATTTCTTTCTCAGCTAATAATAAACCCACCTACCAATAAGCCCATGAAAGGCATTCTTCATTTTTGTTATAGGCTTTTTTTAATCTCTACCGCTTCTTTTCATTTTTTCTTTGGGATTTCTAGCTCTCTGCTTACACTGTCCACTATAGGGACTCCTAACCCAAGCCCCTGGGAGATGGTACCACTCGGGTGAAATGACTCACCTGGGACCAGTCCAAAGGTGGAAAGAAAAGGGTGTCTCAAGACGCGTAACTCTGGTGACAGCAGAGAGACTGACGAATCTCAGAGGGAAGGTGGAAAGTAGGGGGAGATTAGCCAAAGCTTTCTCTCTCTCTCTCTCTCTCTCTCTCTCTCTCTCTCTCTCTCTATATATATATATATATATATATATATATATATATATATATAAATCCTGGACACAACCTGTGCAGTGAAGGCCTGTGTGGGGGTGGTGTGGAGTAGAGGGGATTTTTTAATCAATGGGGATTTAAAAAATACTGTAATTCTTTCAACAATAAAGACAAAAATTTAATAACTTTCAACAGAAGAAAATAGAGTTTTCCTGGCTCCACCTAAGCTCCTTCTTCCTGCCTGCAGCCTGGAAACTCCCTCATTGCCATAGGTGTGCACAATGCAGAGTGCTCTGAGGACAGAGCTGGGAGCACCATGCCTGCCTGTGCAGAAAAAAATCACCAGGCACACCTCTGAGGAGACAGAGCATCTGCACCAGCCATGACAGCAATGCTGGTGTTACCAGATTGGACAATTAAACTGTGATTGCTATACTAAGGCTCTAATGGAACACGTAGGCAGCGTGCAAAAACAGAAGGGCAGAGTCCCATTCCCATACTACCACTGGCCGCCCAAAGCCATTTCAGTAACCGCAGAATCTGTCCCGGCTAGCTGCCTCTCAAAGGGAGAGAAGCTACTTAGTAGCTCTTGGCTCTGGTCTCCCAGTTGGCTTCATCACTGGCCCTTTAAGACATTCCTTTACTCTGGCAGTTTCTTCCACTGTCCCCCAGCTCACTCTTCATCTTCCAGAAGAAACACAAAATCCTGTGCCTCGGTCCTCTCTGAGCACGGCACAGGCTGGCCAAGGGGCTCAAGGCAGAGCAGCCTGTGGCTGCGGGCGTCCCCAGGAGGAAGCAGGTGGAGAGGAGGTGCAGTTCTGGCTCCTCGGATGGGGATGCTGAGCGCCTGGGCGGCCTGTTCCCACCGGCCAGCACCGGCCATGCCCTCGGGCGGACGCAGGGCCTGGCCTGGCCCATAGGAAGCCCTTCTCGAGGTGGATGGAGACCAGAGGCAGGGGCCCTGCGTGGATCCCTAGGAGCCCGTCAATGGGGGTGGGACGGGCCTAGGGAGGGGAGGAGGGATTGTGCCCAGGCTGCCTGGACCCCAGAGCAAGGCCCTCAGCAGCCATGGGGCCCGTCCGGCCTGCGCCCGGCCTCTGGAGCCTGGCCGGGGTGCCAGAGCCCAGCGCCTGGGCCCGAGGCCCACATGGCACCTGCGGTTCAGCGTTCGGACCTGAGCCCGGCCCGTTACCCGCCGCCTTCCTCCCCCCCCCCCCCCCAACGTTACCCGCCGCCTTCCTCCCCCCCCCCAACCCCCCCGCCCAGGCGCCTTTGCAGACTTGGGGGGCGGGAGGAGGTGTGCAGGGGGCACCAAGTGGCGTTGGCAGAGGCCCAGGTGGGGCCTCGGGGTCCCCTGGGGGATAAGGGGGTAAGGTGGGGGAGGGGGGGGAGAGGGGAGGGGGCACGTGCTGGGCGGGGTGTGTCGGGAGGGGGAGGGGAGGAGGCGGTGCCGTTGGGCCGGCTGTTGGGCGTGGCTCGCGGTGTCTGAGGAGGAGGTGGAGGGCAACGGCCTGCAGGGCAGGGTGAGTGTCCAGACCTCCGGCCCCCCAGTTACCTCCCACCCCCGTCCTCTGCCCTGGCAGCTGTCCCCAGGCCCCCGGAACCTCCCTCCCGCAGACACCGGTCTCCGGCTGATCTTGGCGGTTCCAGTGTGAGTGATGCCCAGACACCAGGCTGCGCCTGAGCCAGAGCCACGGGGAGGCAGGCTCCCCTCCCGGCCAGGCTGGTAGGCCGCTCCTTCCGGAGGTCCCAGTGGAGGCTCTCTCTCTGGTCCTTTCCCCGAGGGCGCAATCCACCACGTGGGCCTACCCTGATGCCCCAATCATCCCCATTACCCCCATCACTTCCCAATCACCCCAATCACTCCCAATCACTCCCCAATCACCCCCCAATCACTTTCCAATCACCCTCAATCACCCCCTAATCACCCCCAATCACCCCCAATCACCCCCCAATCACTCCCCAATCACTCCCCAATACACCCCAATCACCCCCATCACCTCCTAATCACCCAATCACCCAATCACCCCCAATCACCCCTCAATCACCCCCAATCACTCCCCAATCACCCCCCAATCATCCCCCATCCCCCATCACCTCCCAATCACCCCAATCACCCCCAATCACCCCAATCACCCCATCACCTCCCAATCACCCTAAATCACCCCCATCACCCCCAATCACCCCCATCACCTCCCAATCACACCAATCACCCCCCAATCACTCCCCAATCACTCCCAATACACCCCAACCACCCCCCAATCATCCCCCAATCATCCCTCATCACCTCCCAATCACCCCAATCATCCCCAATCACCCCAATCACCCGATCACCTCCCAATCACCCTATTACCCCCAGTCACCCAGCAATCCACCCCCAATCACCCCCATCACCCCCAATCACCCCATCACCTCCCAATCACCACCCAACACACCCAATCAACACCCAATCACCCCCCATCAACTCCCAATCACTCCAATCACCCCACAATCACTCACCAATCACCCCCCATCACCTCCCAATCACACCCCATCACCTCCTAATCACCCCAATCACCTCTAATCACTCCCAAATCATCCCCCATCACCTCCCAATCACCCCCAATCACCTCTCAATCACCCCAATCACCTCTCAATCACCCCCAATCACCCCCCAATCATCCCCCATCACCTCCCAATCACCCCAATCACCCCCAATCACCCCATCACCTCCCAATCACCCCAACCTCTCCCAATCACCCCCAATCACACCCCAATCACTCCCCAATACACCCCAATGACCTCCATCAACTCCCAATCACCCCAAATCACCACCATCACCCCCAATCACCTCAATCACCCCCAATCACCCCATCACCTCCAAATCACCCCCAACCACCCCCAATCGCCCCCAATCACCCAAAATCACCCACCAATCACTCCCCAATTACACTCCAAACACCCCCATCACCTCCCAATCACCCCCAATCACCCCCAATCACCCCCAATCACCCCCAATCACTCCCCAATCACCCCAATCACCCCATAACCTCCCAATCACCCCCATCACCCCAATCACTCTCCAATCACTCCCCAATACACCCCAATCACCCCCATCACCCCCATCAACTCCCAGTCACCCCAATCACTCCCCAATACACCCCAATTACCCCCATCACCCCCAATCACTCCCCAATACACCCCAATCACCACCCATCACCCCATCACCTCCCAATCACGCCAATCACCCCAATCACCCCGAATCATCCCAATCACCCCAATCATCCCCAATCACCAGCAAATAACTCCCCAATCACACCCCAATCACCCCGAATCACCCCATCACCCCCAGTCACCCCCAATCACCCCATCACCTCCCAATCACCCCCAACGACCCCAACCACCCCCGACCAACCCCAACCACAACCAATCACCCCCAATCACTCCCCAATACACCCCAATCACCCCCATCACCTCCCAATTACCCCAAATCACCCCCGTTACCCCCAATCACCCCAATCACCCCCAATCATCCCATCACCTCCCAATCACCCCCAACCACCCCAATCACCCCAATCACCCCCAATCACCCCAACACCTGCCAATCACCCCCAATCAGCCACAATCAACCCCAATCACCCCATCACCTCCCAATCATTCCCCATCACCCCCAATCATTCCCAAATCACTCCCCAATACACCCAATCACCCCCATCACCTCCCAATCACCCCATCACCCCCAATCACCCCCAATCACCCCAATCACCCCATCACCTCCAAATCACCCCAATCTCCCCAAATCACCACCATACCCCCAATCAGCCCATCACCTCCCAATCACACCAATCACCCCCTATCACTCAACAATCACTCCCAATACACCCCAATCACTCCCCAATCACCCCCAATCATCCCTCATCACCTCCCAATCACCCCAATCATCCCCAATCACCCCAATCACCCGATCACTTCCCAATCACCCCATTACCCCCAGTCACCCAGCAATCCACCCCCAATCACCCCCATAACCCCCAATCACCCGATCACTTCCCAATCACCCCATTACCCCCAGTCACCCAGCAATCCACCCCCAATCACCCCCCATCACCTCCCAATCACCCCAATCACTCCACATCACTCCCCAATCACCCCCATCACCTTCCAATTACACCCCATCACCTCCCAATCACCCTAATCACCCTCTAATCACTCCCCAATCATCCCCATCACCTCCCTATCACCCCCAATCACCTCTCAATCACCCCAATCACCCCAATCACCTCTCAATCACCCCCAATCACTCCCCAATCATCCCACATCACCTCCCAATCACCCCAATCACCTCAAATCACCCCAATCACCCCCATCACCCCAATCATCCCCAATCACTCCCCAATCACCCCCCATCACCTCCCAATCACCCCCCATCACCTCCCAATCACTCCCCAATCATCCCCCATCACCTCCCAATCACCTCTCAATCATCCCAATGACCCCAATCACCTCTCAATACCCCCAATCACCCCCCAATCATCCCCCATCACCTCCCAATCACCCAATCACCCCCAATCACCCCAATCACCCCCAATCACCCCATCACCTCCCAATCACCCCCAACCACCCCCAGTCACCCCTAATCATTCCCAAATCACTCCCCAATCACTCCCCAATACACCCCAATCACCCATCACATCCTAATCACCCCAATCACCCCAAATCACCCCGTCACCCCCAATCACCTCAATCACCCCCAATCACCCCATCACCTCCCAATCACCCCAACCACCCCCAATCACCCACCAATCTCTCCCCAATCACACCCCAATCACCCCCATCACCCCCATCACCTCCCAATTACCCCCAATCACCCCCAATCACCCCCAATCACCCCCAATCATTCCCCAATCACCCCCAATCACTCCATCACCTCCCAATCAGCCCCCATCACCCCCAATCACTCTCCAATCACTCCCCAATACACCCCAATCACACCCCATCAACCTATCACCTCCCAATCACCCCAATCACCCCAATCAACCCAATTACCCCCAATCACCCCCAATCACCCCATCACCTCCCAATCACCCCAACCACCCCCAACCACCCCTAACAACTCCCAATCACCCCCAATCACTCCCCAATACACCCCAATCACCCCCATCACCCCAATCACCTCCCAATCACCCCAATCACCCCAAATCACCCCCATTACCCCCAATCACCCCAATCACCCCAATCACCCCATCACCTCCCAATCACCCACAACCACCCCAATAACCCCCAATCACCCCAATCACTCCCCAATCACTCCCCAATCACACCCCATCACCCCATCACCTCCCAATCACCCCCTAATCACCCCTAATCACGCCAATCACTTCCCAATCACCCATTACCCCCTATCCCCCCATCACCTCCCAATCTCCACCCAACACCCCCAATCAACTCCAATCACCCCTTCAACTCCCCATCACCCCCCATCACCCCAATCACCCCATCACCTCAAGTCACCCCCTAATCACCCCCAATCACCCCCTAATCACCCCCATTCACCCCCAATCAACCCCCTAATCATCCCCAATCACCCCCATCACCTCACAATCACCCCATTACCTTCTATCACCCCATCACCTCCCAATCACCACCCAACACCACAATCAACTCCTAATCACCCCATCACCTCCCAACTCACCCCCATCCACCCCCATCACCCCAATCACCCCCAATCACTTTCCAATCACCCCATCACCTCCAAATCACCCCAATCACCCTCCAATCACTCCCCAATCATCCCTCATCACCTCCCAATCACCCCCAATCACCTCTCAATCACCCCAATCACCTTAATCACCTCTCAATCACCCTCAATCACCCCCCAATCATCTCCCATCACCTCCCAATCACCCCAATCACCCCCAATCACCCCAATCACCCCAATCACCCCATCACCTCCCAATCACCCCCAAACACCCCCAATAACCCCATCACCTCCAATCACTGCCCAATACACCCCAATCCACCCCCATCACCTCCCAATCACCCCAATCACCCCAAATCACCCCCAATAAGCTCAATCACCCCCAATCACTTTCCAATCACCCCCTTCACCTCCCAATCACCCCCAGATCACCCCCTAATCACCCCAATCACCCCCAGTCACCCCCTAATAACTCCCAATCACCCCCCTAATCACCCCCATTCACCCCCAATCACCTCCTAATCATCCCCAATCACCCCCATCACCTCCCAATCACCCCATTTCCTTCTATCACCCCATCATCTGCCAATCACCACCCAACACCCCAATCAACTCCCAATCACCCCATCACCTCCCAATCACCCCCATCACCCCCATCACCCCAATCACCCCCAATCACTTTTCCAATCACCCCAATCACCCTCCAATCACTCCCCAATCATCCCCCATCACCTCCCAATCACCCCCAATCACCTCTCAATCACCCCAATCACCACAATCACCTCTCAATCACCCCCAATCACCCCCCAATCATCCCCCATCACCTTCCAATCACCCCAATCACCCCCAATCACCCTAATCACCCCCAATCACCCCATCATCTCCCAATCACCCCCAACCACCCCCAATCACCCCCAATCACTCCCCAATACACCCCAATCACCCCCATAACCTCCCAATCACCCCAAACACCCCAAATCACCCCCATCACCCCCAATCACCTCATTCACCCCCAATCACCCCATCACCTCCCAATCACCCCAACCACCCCCAATCGCCCCCAATCACCCACCAATCACTCCCCAATCACACCCCAAACACCCCCCATCACATCCCAATCACCCCCAATACCCCCAATCACCTCCAATCACTCCCCAATCACTCCCCAATCACTTCCCAATACACCCCAATCACCCCATCACCTCCCAATCACCCTCCATCACCCCCAATCACTCCCCAATCACTTCCCAATACACCCCAATCACCCCCATCACCTCCCAATCACCCCAATGACCCCAAATCACCCCCATTACCCCCAATCACCTCAATCACCCCCAATCACACCATCACCTCCCAATCACCCCCAATCACCTCTCAATCACTCCAATCACCCCCAATCACCCCCAACCACCCCATCACCCCCAATCACTCCCCAATCACTCCCCAATCACTTCCTAATACACCCCAATCACCCCCATCACCTCCCAATCACCCCAATCACCCCAATTCACCCCCATTCCCCCCAATCACCTCAATCACCCCCAATCACCCCATCACCTCCCAATCACCCCAACCACCCCCAATCGCCCCCAATCACTCCCCAATCACCCCCAATCACCCCATCACCTCCAAATCACCCCCCATAACCCCCAATCACTCCCCAATACACCCCAATCACCCCCATCACCCCCATCACCTCCCAATCACCCCAATCACTCCCCAATACACCCCAATCACCCCCAATCACCCCCAATCAATCCCCAATACACCACAATCACCCGCCATCACCCCCATCACCTCCTAATCACCCCAATCACCCCAAATCACCCTCATTACCCCCACTCAACCCAATCACCCCCAATCACCCCAACACTTCCCAATCACACCCCAATCACACCTCAATCACCCCCATCACCTTCCAATCACCCCCAATCACCCCCAATCAACCCTAATCACCCCATCACCTCCCAATCACTCCCCATCACCCATAATCACTCCCCAATCAATCCCCAATACACCCCAATCACCCCCAATCACACCCAATCACTCCCCAATCACCCCCCATCACCCCCATAACCTCCCAATCACCCCAATCACCCAAATCACCCCCAATCACCCCAATCACCCCCAATCACTTTCCAATCACCCACATCACCTCCCTTTCACCCCCAACCACCTCCAATCAACCCCAATCACCCCATCACCTCCCATTCACCCCCTAATCACCCCCAATCACCCCAATCACTTCCCAATCACCCCATTACCCCTATTACCCCATCACCTCCCAATCACCACCCAACACCCCAATCAACTCACAATCACCCCATCACCTCCCAATCACCCCCAACCACCCCAAATCGCCCCCAATCACCCACCAATCACTCCCCAATCACCCCCCATCACCTCCCAATTACCCTCAATCACCCCCAATCACTCCCCAATCACCCCCAATCACCCCATCACCTCCCAATCACCCCCCATCACCCCCAATCACTCCCCAATCACTCCCCAATACACCCCAATCACCACCATCACCCCCATCACCTCCCAATCACCCCAATCACTCCTCAATACACCCCAATCACCCCCATCACCCCAAATCACTCCCCAATACACCCCAATCACCCACCATCACCCCATCACCTCCCAATCACCCCAATCACCCCAATCACTCCAATCACCCCATCACCCCCAATCACCCCCAATCACCCCATCACCTCCCAATCACCCCCAACCACCCCCAACCACTCCCAACCACCCCAACCACCCTCAATCACCCCCAATCACTCCCCAATACACCCCAATCACCCCAAATCACCCCCATAACCCCCAATCACCCCAATCACCCCCAATCACCCCATCACCTCCCAATCACCCCCAACCACCCCCAATCACCCCCAATCACCCCCAATCACTCCCCAATCACCCCCATCACCTCCCAATCACCCCCAATCACCCCCAATCAACCCCAATCACCCCATCACCTTTCAATCACTCCCCATCACCCCCAATCACTCCCCAATCACTCCCCAGTACACCCCAATCACCCCCAATTACCCTCAGTCACTCCCCAATACACCCCAATCACCCCCATCACCTCCCAATCACTCCAATCACCCCAAATCACCCCATCACCCCCAATCATCCCAATCACCCCCAATTACCCCATCACCTCCCAATCATCCCCAACCACCCCCAATCACTCCCAATCACCCCATCACCTCCCAATCACCCCCATCAACCCCAATCACCCCAATCACTTACCAATCACCCCATTACCCCCTATCACCCCATCACCTCCCAATCACCACCCAACACCCCCAATCAACTCCCAGTCACCCCATTATCTCTCAATCACCCCCATCACCCCCCATCACCCCAATCACCCCCAATCACTTTCCAATCACCCCCATCACCTCCCAATCACCCCCTATCACCCCCTAATCACCCCTATCACCCCCAGTCACCCCCTAATCACCCCCAATCACCACCTAACCACACCCAATCACCCCCAATCACCCCCTAATCACCCCCAATCACCCCCATCACCTCCCAATCACCCCCATCAACCCCAATCACCCCAATCACTTCCCAATCACCCCATTAACCCCTATCACCCCATCACCTCCCAATCACCACCCAACACCCCCAATCAACTCCCAGTCACCCCATTATCTCTCAATCACCCCCATCAACCCCATCACCCCAATCACCCCCAATCACTTTCCAATCACCCCCATCACCTCCCAATCACCCCCTATCACCCCCTAATCACCCCTATCACCCCCAGTCACCCCCTAATCACCCCCAGTCACCACCTAACCACACCCAATCACCCCCAATCACCCCCTAATCACCCCCAATCACCCCCATCACCTCCCAATCACCCCCATCAACCCCAATCACCCCATCACCTCCCAATCACCACCCAACACCCCCAATCAACTCCCAATCACCCCATCACCTCCCAATCACCACCATCACCCCCATCACCCCAATCACCCCCAATCACTTTCCAATCACCCCATCACCTCCCAATCACCCTCAATCACCCCCTAATCACCCCCATCACTCACAATCACCCCACAATCACCCTACAATCACCCCCCAATCACCCCCCAATCACTCCCGAATCACTCTCCAATCACATCCCAATCATACCCCAATTACCCCCCATCACCCCCATCACCTCCCAATCACCCCCAATCACTCTCTAATCACCCCCAATCACCCTCAATCACCCCCATCACCCCCAATCACCCCATCACCTCCCAATCACCCCAAATCACTCCCCAATCACCCCCAATCATCCCCATCACCCCCATCACCCACAATCACCCCACAATCACCCCCAATCACCCCCATCACCCACAATCACCCCACAATCACCCCCAATCACCCACAATCACTCCCATCACCCCAATCATCCCCAATCACCCTGCAATCACCCCTAAGCACCCCCAAACCCTCATCCTGACACCAGCATGTTGTCTAGGATTTCTCACATAAGGGGGGAGTTCAGGAAGAAACAGGACACTGCCACCTACTCAGGGGGTCACAGGGGTCAAATGGCCAGAATCAGCACATTCACTGGGGGCTGGAGGGTGGGGGGTTTGGTTCTGTCAAAGCTGAGGGAGCAGGTGGACTAGGCGGGGCTCAGGGGGGCCCTGCAGGGCCCAGGGAGGGGGTGGGACCGGGTGGGGCAGGAGGGAGCTTGCCTTGGGGCAGTTAGTGGAAAGTCTGCTCTGGGACCAGGAGCTGGGCAAGGAGAGCCATTTTTCTGTGACTGCATTTCAAACATCACTCCCAGGTCCTTGAGAAAGGCATTTCTGGGTTGTAAACTGGGAAACAGGGCTTTTTAAAAAGCTGTGCTTTCTTTTAGTTGATTTCAGAGAGAGAGGAAGGGAGAGGGAGAGAGGAACCTCCATCGTTTGCCTCTGAAATGCACCGACCAGGGACCCAGCCTGCAGCCTGGGTGAGCCCCTGCCAGGAGCACCAGGGGCCTTGGTGCAGGGGGTGATGGTCCCTGGGCAGCACTGGCAAGGCAGGGAGGAGGGCATACAGAGTCCCATTCTCCCAGGGTTCTGGCTGGTGACGGGCTGTGGAAGAATTCCCACCTGGAGGAGGAGAGTGTATTTTACTTGCCCGAAGGGACAGGGTCGCCCTGGCTCTTGCTGGCAGCAAGGATAGGAGTGGGCTGTTTGGCTGGAACTGAGCAGACACCAGCCTGCAGATGTTCCTTCTCCAGGAGACTGCGGGCAGAAAGAGGGGAGCCCCAAGCCAGGCCCTGGCAGGACACAGGCCGCAGCGGGAGCCCATGGCAGGCAGCAGCTTTCCTCCTGCAGGAGCAACTGGGGGTCCGCTCCTGATTGGTCAGAGCCTGGGCTCCCAGTCTATTGGCTACTGGCTACTTTAAAGGAAAAAGGGCGGGGTTGGCCTTTGCTGTAAGGAGCGGTAAGCCATGGAGCCAAATGCTGGCTCCCCCTTCTTTGACTGAAAAGATTACTGGTGTGTTCTCACAATTCCCCCCTTCTCATGTTTAATTCTCTTCCTCAAACCTGATTTGCATTTGCTGCTTTCCATGCTCTGGGTCCAGGAGAAGGAGACTCTTGCTGTTTGGTCAGTGTGGTTCCATTACCCTCTGATAACACCCCTTGTACATGATGGTCACATAGAGCCGCTCTGGCTGCAGAGGGTTTTTGTGTGTATTTGAGCCAAACTGTCCACAATGGCCGGGAAGCAGGGTCTCAAGGGTCTCTGGAGGATGGCGGCTTTTCACTTTGTTCTGTACAATCCTGTCCAAGGAGGAGACGAAGGTGGGATACGAAATCCATTGGCAACGGATGAGGGTGCTGGAGAAAGCAAAGTAGAGAGACCCCTGGGATTGGGTGAAAAGTAAAATGATTGGCACATCCTTTATGGATGCAGGACAGTCAACAGTCAGCAATTAACACAATAACAACAATGAAGGGATTTGTGGTCTCTGTCCTGGAGCCCAGGGCATTTGGTTGTGCCCTGAGGACCCTGGGGGAAGGGAGGTTACAAGTTACTCTGACACTTCAAGGGTATCTATACTAATAATAGAAGCATATGTCCAGGACTCCATCACAGTAACAGTAACAACCAAACAGCAGGCTGCCTGGGGCAACAAGGCCGGCGGGGGGGTGGGGGGGGATGGTTAGTGAGGGACAGACCAAACGACTGAACAGTAGGCTGCTAGGGGCAACTAATGGGGGGGTGTAGTTAGGGGTAACTAGGCAGGCAGGCAGGTGAGCAGTTAGGAGCCAGAGGACCTGGATTGTGAGAGGGTTGTCCGACTGCCAGTTTAGGCCCGATCCCTGAACTGGTAGTCGGACATCTTTCGAGGGATCCAGATTGGAGAGGGTGCAGGCTGGTCTGAGGGGACCCCTCAACCCGTGCACAAATTTCATGCACCGGGCCACTAGTGTTATAGATGCAAAAGGACAGATAGGCTCAGGTAAGGTAAAGAGTGACCTTGTCAGGGAAGATTTCCGTCTAAGAGGTGACTACCCACCATCACTGTTTTTGTTTAAAGTTTAATTTTAGTGCCCCTTGTCCTCACTTTAGGTCTGAGTTTGCAAGACCCGACCACCACAAAGGCCTCCCCTACGCTGTCAGGTTCCCTGTGGCCGCTTTTGCCCACATCAATGTGGGAACAAGAGAAAAAAGTTCTTTATCTCATGCACCAGGTGGTTATTTATTCATCCCCATCTGAAGAAGCAATTAGAAAATGACACCTAAGAGTTTGGGTCATATTTTTGTATCCATTCAGCTACTATATGTCTTTTGATTGGAGCATTGAATCCATTTACATTTAAGGCTATAATGCATAGGTACTTATTTATTGCCATTTAAATCTGTATGCCTAGGTTTCTCTTTATTTCGTTCTCTCATTACATCAGTCCCTTTAGTATTTCTTATATTGCTGGCTTGGTGGTGATGAACTCATTTAGCAGCTCCCCCCCACCCCCCCTCCTGAAGCTCTTTATTTCACCATCTATTTTGAATGATAGCCTTACTGGGTATAGTAATCTTAATTTCATATCCTTGCTTTCAGTTACCTTGAGTACTTAATGCTATTCCATTCTGGCCTGTAGAGCTTCTGATGAGAAATCAGGTGTCAGCCTTATGGGAGCTCCTTTGTAGGTAATAGTTTGCTTTTCTCTTGCTGCCTTTAAGATGTTTTTTCTTTACTTTTGGCATTTTAATTATGATGTGTCTGTGTATGGATGTGTTTGGGCTCTTCTCAGTTGGGACTCTGTGCCTCCTGACCTTGTGTGACTTTTTCCTTCACCAGGTATGGGAAGTTTTTTTTGCCATTATTTCTTTAAACACTTTCTCTGGCCCTTTCTCCCTTTCTGTCTCTTCTGGCACACCTACTATGAGAATATTGTTATGTGTCATATTGTCCCATGGTTCTTTTAAGCTGTCCTGTTTTTTAATTGTTTTTTTTTCTTTTAGTTTTCTGATTGAGTGACCTTTTCTAAACTCTTTTCTAAATCACTGATCTGATCCTCAGCTTCCCATTTCTGCTGTCTGTTCCTTCCAGTGTGTTGTTTATTTGTGCTACAATGTTCTTTATTTCTATTTTCTTTTAAAAAATTTTTATTGATTTTTTACAGAGAAGAAGAGAGAGGGATAGAGAGCTAGAAATGTGGATGAGAGAGAAACTGTGCCAGGAGCACTTCAAACCTACTGCCCTCACCGTTGCCAATCATCATGTTCCTGGCTTAGGGTCTGGACTGATGTGTGAATGCAGGAGGGCCTGTCACTCTGTTGACTTAGGTAACAGAGGATAGTGACAGCATTTCTTTTTTCTTTTTTTTCTTTTAAATATATTTTATTGATTTTGTACAGAGAGGAAGGGAGAGAGATAGAGAGCTAGAAACATCAATGAGAGAGAGTCATCGATCAGCTGCCTCTTGCACACACCCCCCTTTTGACCAGAATCGAACCCGGTCCCTTCATTCCCCAAGCAGACACGCTATCCATTGAGCCAACCGGTTTCGGCTTTAATATATTTTTATTGATTTTTTTACAGAGAGGAAGGGAGAGGTCTAGAGAGCTAGAAACATTGATGAGAGAGAAACATCGACCAGTTGCCTCCTGTACACCCCCCACTGGGGATGTGCCTGCAACCAATGTACATGCCCCTGACAGGAATCGAACCTAGGACCCTTCAGTCTGCAGGCCGACGCTCTATCCACTAAGCCAAACCGGTTTCAGCAAGAGTTCGTTTATTATAGTTTTGTAGGAAACCACCAACCTGTCTTCTCAAGTGGCTATACATGTCACAGTCCCACCAGCAATGAATGAGAGCTTCTGTTGCTCCAAATACTTGCCAGCATTGGTGTCAGGCTTTATATTTTGGCCGTTCTGATAGTGGTCATATGGTATCTCGTTGTTTTAATTTGCATTTCCTTGATGACATATGATAAAGAACAGCAGTCACCAACCTGAGAGGCCTAATGGGCCACTAGGGTCCACGGACCACCAGTTGGCGACTGAGATATAGAGCATTTTTTATATGCTTATTTGTTATCTGTATATCTTCTGTGGTTGAGGTGTCTCTTAAGGACTATAGTCCATTTTAAAAAATGTTTCCTGAACTTTTTAACTACATATATTTCTTCCTCCCCCCGATTTAATAGATATAATCAATTTATGTAAAAGCCTAAGCGACTATTATGACTGGAACGACTGGTCACTATGATGTGCATTGACCACCAGGGGAAAGACACTCAATGCAGGAGCTGCCCCCTGGTGGTCAGTGCATTCCCACAGCTAACCTCCATGGCTGGCCAAACTCCTGTGGTCTCTTCCCCCTATCCCCTGACCCTGTAAGGAACTTATGCACAAGGTCTCTAGTTGACATATAATATTGTATAAGTTTAAGGTATACAATGTAATGATTTGAGGTATGTATATATTAAAAAATGATTTCCAAAATAAATTTAACACATATATTCCTCACATAGTTACAATTTTTTTTTGTGTGATGAGAACTTTCAGATTTATTCCATTAGCAATTTTTAAACATACAATATAGTATAATGTACAATAATAAAAGAGTAAGATGCAAATTGACTGTACCTTTGTGATGCCCACCAGCCAATCAGGAGTGAGTATGCAAATAAACCCAACAAAGATGGTGGATTAATTTGCATATGCAGGCACCAAGTGGCTGGGGGCAGGGCAGGATGCTTGCATTTTCACCATACCAATAACATAGGTGTTCTGCACTGCCCCAGCCACTCCAGGCCTCTGGGCAGCATGAGAAAGCAGAAAGACAGCTTCAGGCCAGAGCAAAAAGGCAGCTCTGGTTGGAGTGAGGGTGGTACCAGCAGTCAGGGAAGGAAGGCCCATTCTTGCACGAATTTTTCATGCTTCAGGCCTCTAGTTAACTATAGTCACCATTACTTATTAATCTTGTAACAGGAAGTTAGTACTTTCTTACCACTTTCACCCATGTTCCCCATCCCTGGCAACCACCAATCTATATCCTGTTTCTGTGAATTCAGTCTTTTAGATTCCTCATTAAACGATATCACACAGTATTTGTCTTTCTCTATCTGACTTAATTCACTTAGCATAATGCCCTCCAGCATTATACATGCTGTTGAAAATGGCAGCATTTCCCTTTTAATGGCTGATGGGTGTTCCACATGAGCTTTCCCTGTCTTGGCTAGGGCACGTAATGCTATTGTGAACGTGGCTGTGAGTGCATATGTCTTTCTGAGATAACCTTTCCCTTCAGTAATGTATGCTGCAAGTGGAATTGCGGCATCATTGGTAGATCTATTTTTAATTTTTTGAAGAATCTCCATACTGTATTCCATAAGGGCCGAATGAATTTGCCAACCTGCATAGATTGGGTCATAAAACAGACTCTATGGCCTTGGGCTCTCTGGCTGTGGACCCAAATCAAGCAGGAATGCCCACTGAGCTTGGCCAGATGGGGCCACCCACTCAGCTCAGCCATGCTTTGGGGTTTTCATAATGGTGTCTTGTGTATGGAGTGTTGCTAGTAGATCACCTGAGGATATTTTTTCCCATTAATTTTTAGAGAGAGTAGAAGGGAGGAAGGGAAAGAAAAAGAGAAAGAGAGAAACATTCAAGTGAGGGAGACACATAAACTGATTGCTTACCACACATATCCCAACCAGGGCCTGGGATTGAACCTGCAACCTAGGTACGTGCTCTTAACAGGAATCGAATCATTGACCCTTTAGTGCACAAGTAAATAATCTAACCACTGAGCAATACCACCCAGTGCTGTACCCCAGCTTTTCTTTCATTCATCCGTGATGAGCACTTGGGCTGCTTGCTGATCTTTGCTATGGCAAGTAATGCCCCAAGACATTAAGAATGCATAAGACTAGAGGCCTGGTGCACAAAATTTGTGCAGGGGTGGGGGAATGGTGTGTGTCCCTCAGCCCAGCCTACACCTCTCCAACCTAGGACCCCTCAAGGGATGTCCGACTGCCCATTTAGGCCGGATCCCAGTAGGATTGGACCTAAATGGGCAGTTGGACATCCCTCTCACAATCCAGGACTGCTGGCTCCCTAACGCACAACTGACTGCCTGCCTGATTGCCCCTAACCACTTTTGCCTGCCAGCCTGATCATCCCCTAACCAGTCCCCTGCCAGTCTGATTGATGCCTGACTGCTTCCATGCCAAGCTGATGGCCACTAACTGCCCTCCCCTGCCAGCCTGGTCACCCCTAACTTTTCTCTCCTGCCAGCCTGGTCACACTCAATTGCCCTTCCCTGCTGGCCTAGTCACACCTAACTGCCCTCCCCTGCTGGCCATCTTGTGGCAGCCATCTTCAGTCTACATGGGGGCAACCATATTGTGTGTTGAGTGATGGTCAATCTGCATAGTACTCTTTTATTAGATAGGATAGAGGCCTGGTGCAAGGTGGGGGCTCACTGGTTTGCCCTGAAGGGTGTGCAGGATCAGGATGGGGGTTGTCTTGGGGCATGGGTGGCCTGGGCGAGGGGCCTGTGGTGGTTTTCAGGTTGGCCACCCACCCCAGCAACCCGAGAGGAGGCCCTGGTGTCTGAGATTTAGTTATCTTCTATAATTGAAACTTTCTAGCCTTGAGTGGAGGCCAGTGCAGGTCAGGGCAGGGGAAGCTTGCCCAGCTTCATGGCCACTGCCATCTTGGTTTGGTTAATTTGTATACTCTCTCCTGATTGGCTGGTGGGCGTGGCTTGTGGGAGTAGTGGAGATACAGACAATTTGCATGTTTTTCTTTTATTAGATAGGATCTGCTTTATCTTCTTGGCCCCAAATTTAAGCTCTCCTCCTGGTAGCCCCCCAAAATTGGAGTTAAGTGTTCAAGGTCACACAGATAGTGGTAGAACTAGGAAATCAATCTTGGCTGTCTGTCCTTATATCTGGGATATAATAACCTACCAAGCCACCCACCCACACCATGAGGGAAGGGTTTCTTTGTTTTGTTTCCCATTGTACACCCACAGTTAACATGGCACATGTTAGATATTCAGAAAATGATTCATTAAATGTAAGAATGAATCTGCTCCCATTAGTAATGTTGTTAATATAGGTATTTCCAATCTCACAAATTGTTTTATTCTTTTTTTAAAATTAAATTATTATCTGTGTACATATCTTACCATTGCCACCCCCCCCCAATCCCATACATGCCCTCCCTCCCCAGAATTTTGTGTCCATTGGTTGTACTTATATGCATGTGTCCTTCGATTGATCTCTTATCTCCCCCAGATCTCCCTACCCTTCCTGCTGTAATTTGACAGTCTGTTTGTTGCTTTACTGTCTCTATATTTATCTTTTGGTTCTTCAGTTTATAATGATGTTTATTATCCATAAATGAGATGTTTCTCTTTCATTGACTGCCTTATTTCACTCAGCATGATCTCCAATTCTATCCAGGTTGCTGCAAATGATGAGAATTCCTTCTTTTTTGTGGAAGCATAATATTCCATTGTGTAGAGGTACCATAGTTTTTTGATCCAATCATTTGCTGACGGGCACCTAGGCTGTTTCCAAATCCTAGTTATTGTAGATTGTGCTGCTATGAACATAGGGGTGCATATATCCTTTCTGATTGGTGTTTCTAGTTTCTTGGGATATATTCCTGGGAGTCCATTTTGTTTTTTTTTTTTTTTTTTTTTAAATGCTATTTCTTCTTCTTCTTCTTTTTTTTTTTTTTTTTAAATATATTTTATTGATTTTGTACAGAGAGGAAGGGAGAGAGATAGAGAGTTAGAAACATCGATGAGAGAGAGTCATCGATCAGCTGCCTCTTGCACACCCCCTACTGGGGATATGCCCGCAACCAACGTACATGCCCTTGACCGGAATCGAACCTGGGACCCTTCAGTCCCCAAGCCGACGCTCTATCCATTGAGCCAAACCGGTTTCGGCATGGGAGTCCATTTTCAGTTTTTTGAGGAAGCTCCATACTGTTATCCACAGTGGTTGTACCAATCTGCATTCCCACCAGAAGTGCACGAGGGTTCCTTTTTCTCTGCAACCTTGCCAATACTTGTTTGTTGATTTGTTGATGTTGGCCATTCTGACAGGTGTGAGATGGTACCGCATTGTTGTTTTGATTTGCATCTCTCGGATAATTAGTGACTTTGAGCATGTTTTCATGTGCCTCTTGGCCTTCCTTCTGTCTTCTTTCGAGAAGATTCTATTTAGGTCCATTGCCCATTTTTTAATTGGCTCATTTACCTTCCTTTTATTAAGTTGTATAAGCTGTCTGTAGATGTTGGAGATTAAACCTTTGTCAGTGATAACATTTGCAAATACGTTCTCCCATACAGTGGGCTTTCTTGTTGTTTTGTTGATGGTTTCTTTTGCTGTAAAAAAGCTTTTTATTTTGGTGTAATCCCATTTGTTTATTTTCTCTTTAGCTTCCATTGCCCTAGGGGCAGTGTCAGTGAAGAAGTTCTTTTGGCATATGTCTGAGGTTTTGCTGCCTGTGGATGCCTCTAGTACTTTTATGGTTTTCCGTCTGATGTTTAAGTCCTGTATCCATTTTGAGTTTATTTTTGTGTATGGTATAAGTTGGTGGTCTAGTTTCATCCTTTTGCATGTATCTTTCCAATTTTCCCAAGACCATTTATTGAAGAGACTGACTCCATTGTATGTTCGTGCCTCCTTTGTCAAATATTAATTGAGCATAGTGATTTGGGTTGATATCTGGATTGTCTCTTCTATTCCATTGATCTATATGTCTGTTATTGCTCCAGTACCAGGCTGTTTTGAGAACAGTGACTATGTAATACAGCTTGAAATCTGGTATTGAGACACCTGATTTTTAAGTGGGTTTAGCTTTGATTATTTATTACACTAGGGTCAATTTGTGATTTAGCCTCTGGGTGGCAGTGTTTCTGGGTTGACTTCCAGGGCTCTAAAGCCTCTTTTTCTTTTTTTTTTTTTTTTCTTTCTTTCTTTTTTTTTCTCTCTCTCTGTGACATTGATCTGTGGAGTGGGGGCAAGTCAGAGCCAACTGCACTCCCTGTAATTCTCCGGATATGCCTTTGAGTCAGATCAAAACGTGTTGCTCTTTAGATATCTCCTCTATTAGGAGCCCCGTTCACAGTCATGGTGACATCAGCCCAACAGCTCCGAGCTTCCTGTAAACACCGCCCCAGTCCTCCAGCTTCCACTCGCCCCCTCAGGGACCCACCCTATCTCCGTGAAATCTGACCTTTTCATCCTGTGGTGGAGTGCTCCTTTGAGTCCAAGTGTTCATGCCGCCTGGGACCAGCATTCTGGGGCTCACAGTTACTCTGCGGTCGCTGTAGCTGTGGGTATTCAGGCCTCTGACAAGATCCACTCTTCCTTTAAAGATGGTGAGATTTCCCCATCCAAGCCTGTAGGTACCTCCAGGCGGGGGCCCAGCCCTGCCGTGGGTGATTCCCTGCCAGGGGCACCCTGATCAGCAGACCCCCACTTTCTCCTAGAGTTCGCCTGTCTCTTAGCTTGCTAATAAACACTCCCAGCGTGACCCTCAGCTACTCTCTCTTTCTGCTTCGGGACAAGGCTCAGAACCCGTCCATCTATTCTTCCACCATTTTGTCTCCTCCTTTATTCAATTTGAAATCTCACAAATTGTTGAGTGGCATGTTGGGCTTACAGGTGGGATATTATTTTATGTTTGCTTTTAATTTGCTTTTTGCTGATGGCGATGATTTGTTCAGTATTGTTTCTGAATTAGTTTTTTCCTGAGAACTGGAAACTTGCATCAGTAACTCACTGACCATTTCTTGTACATTTTTAGAAGCTCAGCGGATGCTCAGAAAATTAAAAATGTAAGGAGAAAAAACTTCTCGAATATTTCAAATGTTTTTTGTTTCTGTTGTCATTCTTTAAGACTGATGAGAAAATTAAGTATTTCAAATTTAAATAATTGTCTAAAATTTACCTTTTTTAGAGAATCTTATTTTTAAAAAACATTTACTTCCTCCTTAGAGTTGAAGAATGTATTCGTCGAGGTTGAACAAACTTGTGGCTCTTCTGTGGAAGAATTTTATTTTAAAGGTAAGTTGAGATATTTATAGGATTATTGCAACATCTAAGAGATGGTCTTGGGAATAATCTGACAGTCCAGTCACTGCCTTTCATTCATACTGTGGCAGCTTCTGGAGTGGGGTTATCTCTTGCACTTAAGTGGGGTCCTCAGAGAGTGAAAGAACAGCTGAATGACTCACAGTCCAGGGAACTGCTGCTAGTGTACTTGTATAATTAGTCTCCCCCCCCCTTGCCATCTATATCTTCTTTTATGAAGAGGCTGTTAATATCAAATAGCCGGTCATTTGAAAAGTTAATATGCCCTTCCACTAACAG
The DNA here is from genome assembly GCA_963693515.1 of Pipistrellus nathusii. Taxonomy (NCBI): domain Eukaryota; kingdom Metazoa; phylum Chordata; class Mammalia; order Chiroptera; family Vespertilionidae; genus Pipistrellus; species Pipistrellus nathusii. Next base: position 100,888,853 of record OY882861.1, on the reverse strand, counting down.
TCTTTTTCCTCTCACAGCGCCGGCAGTGCTGTGCTCTGGTTTCAGAGTTCTTCCTGGTGGTCCTGCTTGTGGGCACGCTTCTGTTAATACGCAAGGTTATATCTGTCAAGAAGATTGGGCCCTTCAAGTACTCTCAGCAGCCTGTTGATCAAAATTTGCCTGCATACATCAAAGAATTCCCTTCTAAGATGTGGGAAATGGCTTTTGTACCTTCCAAAAGTGTTGTGGTGAAGGATATTGTTGAAACTGTGAAAAGAGATTTACACTACAATTTTAAAGGTTAGAAATTAAGGTTTTCTGGGGGAGGAGGTGTGTGAAGCATCATTAAATTATTTCAGTGAAGACACACTTGCAACCTTTTCACTGGGCATAATCTTCCAAGTAAAACATTGTAGGATGTCATCATAACCAGGTAATAATCTCCTAAGTATAATAACATGGCTTGGTTAAACTTGAGAGTTAAATTTTTGGATAAAAATATAGTTTCCTAGATCTCAAAGCAAATAGTAGTATTTAAAAACTAGATGATCAATTTATTTTATTCTAGATTATTGTCCAATCCTGTGATGCTCAGTCTTCCTTGTTTCTAGTTGTGTGGTTTAAGCCCTGGGAAGTATAACTCCGGGGTGCATGATGGTGAGTCAAAGGGACAGCATGAGCAGCAGTCCTCCTCCTGGAACCATATAAAGTTGTCAGTTATATTGCTTAGATAAAAAGATTGCCCGGGTCACAGAGAAATGCTGTATAGAAGACTGGCTATTTAGAATTATTATAAAAGCTCCCCATTCTTCACTTATCCTCACATTCTTTTTTTCTTTTTCTTTTTTAAAAAATCTGTTGATCTCTTATCTCTCCCAGATCTCCCCCCTTCCCACTGTAATTTGACAGTCTGTTTGTTGCTTTACTGTCTCTATATTTATCTTTTGGTTCTTCAGTTTATAATGATGTTTATTATCCATAAATGAGTGAGGTCATGTGGTGTTTCTTTTTCATTGACTGGCTTATTTCACTCAGCATGTTGTTCTCCAATTCCATCCAGGTTGCTGCAAATGATGAGAATTCCTTCTTTTTTGTGGAAGCATAATATTCCATTGTGTAGAGGTACCATAGTTTTTTGATCCATTCATTTGCTGACGGGCACCTAGGCTGTTTCCAAATCGTAGTTATTGTAGATTGTGCTGCTATGAACATAGGGGTGCATATATCCTTTCTGATTGGTGTTTCTAGTTGCTTGGGATATATTCCTGGGAGTTCCATTTTCAGTTTTTTGAGGAAGCTCCATACTGTTATCCACAGTGGTTGTACCAATCTGCATTCCCACCAGAAGTGCACGAGGATTCCTTTTTCTCTGCAACCTCGCCAACACTTGTTTGTTGATTTGTTGATGTTGGCCATTCTGACAGGTGTGAGATGGTACCGCATTGTTGTTTTGATTTGCATCTCTCGGATAATTAGTGACTTTGAGCATGTTTTCATGTGCCTCTTGGCCTTCCTTCTGTCTTCTTTCGAGAAGATTCTATTTAGGTCCATTGCCCATTTTTTAATTGGCTCATTTACCTTCCTTTTATTAAGTTGTATAAGCTGTCTGTAGATGTTGGAGATGATAACATTTGCAAATATGTTCTCCCATACAGTGGGCTTTCTTGTTGTTTTGTTGATGGTTTCTTTTGCTGTAAAAAAGCTTTTTATTTTGGTGTAATCCCATTTGTTTATTTTCTCTTTAGCTTCCATTGCCCTAGGGGCAGTGTCAGTGAAGAAGTTCTTTTGGCATATGTCTGAGGTTTTGCTGCCTGTGGATGCCTCTAGTACTTTTATGGTTTTCCGTCTGATGTTTAAGTCCTGTATCCATTTTGAGTTTATTTTTGTGTATGGTATAAGTTGGTGGTCTAGTTTCATCCTTTTGCATGTATCTTTCCAATTTTCCCAAGACCATTTATTGAAGAGACCGTCCTGACTCCATTGTATGTTTGTGCCTCCTTTGTCAAATATTAATTGAGCATAGTGATTTGGATTGATATCTGGATTGTCTCTTCTATTCCATTGATCTATATGTCTGTTATTGTTCCAGTACCAGGCTGTTTTGAGAACAGTGACTTTGTAATATAGCTTGAAATCTGGTATTGAGATCCCTCCTACTTTACTCTTCTTTCTCAGGATTGCTGTGGCTATTTGAGGTCTTTTATTGTTCCAAATGAATTTTTGGAGAGTTCTTTCTAGGTCTGTGAAGTATGCCATTGGTATTTTAATGGGGATTGCATTGAACCTATAAATTGCTTTGAGAAGTATGGACAATTTGATGATGTTGATTCTACCAATCCATGAACATGGTATGTTCTCCCATCTGTTTATATCTTCCTCTATCTCTTCTTTTCAGTGTCGTGTAATTTTCTGCGTATAGGTCGTTTACCTCCTTAGTTAAGTTTATTCCTAGGTATCTTAGTTTTTTTTGGTGTGATGGTAAATGGGATTGCTTTTTTAGTCTCTGTTTCTGTAGGTTCACTGTTGGTGTATAGAAATGCCATAGATTTCTTGGCATTAATTTTGTATCCTGCTACATTGCCAAATTCATTTATTAAGTCTATTAGTTTTTTGATGGAGTCTTTTGGTTTTTTTATGTACAATATCATGTCATCTGCTAATAAGGATGACTTTACTACTTTTCCATTTTGGATGCCTTTTATTTCCTCTTCTTACCTAATTGCAATGGCTAGTACTTGCAGTACTATGTCAAACAGAAGTGGCGAGAGTGGGCATATCTGTCCTGTTCCTGTTCTTAGAGGGGATGGTTTTAGTTTTTGCCCATTGAGTATGATGTTGGCTGTGGGTTTATCATATATAGATTTTATTATGTTGAGGTATGTTCCTTGTACTCCCACCTTGTTGAGAAATTTTATCAGGAAAGGGTGTTGGATTTTATCAAATGCTTTTTCTGCATCAACTGATATGATTATATGATTTTTATCTTTCAATTTGTTTATGTGATGTATCACATTTATTGATTTGCAGATATTGTACCATCCTTGCATTCCTGGAATAAATCCTACTTGGTCATGGTGTATGATCTTTGTGATGTTCTTCTGGAGCCGATTTGCTAGAATTTTGTTGAGGATTTTGGCATCTAAGTTCATGAGGGATATTGGACTGTAATTCTCTTTCATTGAGTTGTCTTTATCTGATTTTGGTATTAGGGTGATGCTGGCTTCATAGAAGGAGTTTGGAAGTGTTCCTTCCTCTTGAATTTTTTGGAATAGTCTGAGGAGGATAGGTTTTAGTTCTTCCTTGAATGTTTGGTAAAATTCTCCTGTGAAGCCATCTGGCCCTTGGCTTTTGTTTGCTGGAAGCTTTTTGATGACTGTTTCAATTACTTCCCAAGTCACTGCTCTATTGAGATTTTCAGATTCTTCCTGATTGAGTTTTGGAAGGCTGTATATTTCTAGGAATATGTCCATTTCCTCCAGGTTGTTCAGTTTGTTAGAATATAGTTGTTCATAGTATTTTGTTACAATCCTTTGCATTTCGGCAGGGTCTATTGTTATTTTCCTTCTTTTGTTTCTGATTTTGTTTATTTGGGTCCTCTCTCTTTGTTTCTTGGTTAGCCTGGCTAGAGGCTCATCAATCTTGTTTATGCTTTCAAAGAACCAGCTCTTCGTTTTGTTGATCTTATATGTTGTTTTTTTTTTTTTTTTTTTTGGTCTCTATGTCATTTATCTCGGCTCTGATTTTTATTATTTCTTCCTTCTGCTTACACTGGGCTTTTCTTGTTGCTTTTTTTCTAACTCTTTCAGTTGTAGAGTTGTATAATTTGTTACCATTTTTTCTTTTTACAATAGGCTTGTAGAGATAAGAACTTCCCTCTCAAAACTGCTTTTGCTGTGTCCCATAGATTTTGGATTGTTGTGTTTTCATTGTCATTTGTTGCTAGGATGTTTTTAATTTCTTCCTTGATTTCTCTGGTAACCCAGTCCTTGTTTAATAGCATGCTGTTTAATCTCCATGTGTTTGATTTCTTTGGATTATTTTTATTGTAGTTAATTTCCAGTTTTATGCCACTATGATCTGAGAAAATGCTTGATATGATTTACATCTTCTTGAATTTGAAGAGACTTTGCCTATGTCCCAACATGTGGTCTATCTTTGAAAATGACCAATGTGCACTTGAGAAGAATGTATATTCTATGGTTTTAGGGTGGAATGTTCTGAAGATGTCGATTAATTCAATCTTGTCTAGTGCGTCATTTAGGATTGATATTTCTTTGCTGATTTTTTGTTTAGATGATTTGTCCAAATGTGACAGTGGGGTATTAAAATCTCCTACTATGATTGTATTGCTATTAATCTCTCCCTTAATGTCCTCCAGCAGATTTTTGTTTGTTTTTTTTTTAAATGTATTTGGGTGCTCTTAATTGGGTGCATATATGTTTACCAGGGTTATTTCTTCTTGTTGGATTGCTCTCTTTAGTATTATGAAGTGGCCTTCATTATCTCTTGTTATGTCCTTCACTTTGAGATCTAATTTGTCAGATATAAGTATTGCTACCCCAGCTTTTTTTTCATTTCCGTTCTCCTGGAAAACCTTATTCAATCCCTTCACCCTCAGTCTGTGTGTGTCTTTTTTTCTGAAGTGGGTTTCTTATAGATAACAGATATATGGGTCTTATTTTTTTATCCAATCTGTTACCCTATGTCTTTTGATTGGAGCATTTAGTCCATTTACATTTAAAGTTATTATTGATAGATACTCATTTGACACCATTTTTATTCTATACCCGTGTTCCTTCTTCACTTACTATTTCTTTATTTTTACAGTAGACCCTTTAGCATTTCTTGCATTGTTGGTTTGGTGGAGATAAATTCCTTTAATCTTTTTTTGTCTGTGAAGCTCCTGATTTCACCTCCAATTTTGATTGATAGCCTTGCTGGGTACAGTATTTTTGGATTCAGACCCTTCTTTTGCATGACTTTCTATATTTCATGCCATTCCCTTCTTGCCTGATGGGTTTCTGTTGAGAAATCAGTTGCTAGTCTGATGGGGGTTCCTTTGTATGTCACTTTCTGTCTCTCTCTGGCTGCTTTTAAGATTCTTACTTTGTCATTGTTGTTTGCCAATTTAATTATAATATGCCTTGGCGTTGGTCTTTTGGGATTCATTTTGCTTGGGACTCTGCGAGCATCTTGGATTTGTGTGGGGTTTTTTCTTCTCTATCTCAGAAAAGTTGTCATTATTTCTTGAAATACGTTTTTCATGTCTTCCTCAGTTTCTTTTCCTTCTGGATCCCCTATTATTCTAATATTGTTTTGTTTTGTATTGTCCCGAAGCTCCCGTAGGCTCTCCTCCTGCTTTTTAATTTTTTTTTTCTAGAAGCTGCTCTAATTGGGTATTTTTTTCCATCTTGTTTTCTATCTCACTGATGTCGTCCTCTGCTTCTTCTAGTATGCTCTTGATGCTTTCTATTGAGTTCTTCATAGTAGCGATGTCATTTTCCTTTTCTTCTTGATTCATCTTCACTTCTTCTTGGTTCTTCTTCCTTTCATCTTGGGTCTTACTCATATTGTCAAATTTGTCTTCCGTTCTTTTTAGCCATCTTATGATCATTACTCTGAATTCTTACTCTGTTAAGTTGCTTGCCTCTAACTCGTTTACTTCCTTTTCTAGTGATGCCTGCTTTTCTTTCATTTTTGTGCTATTTCTTTGTCTCCCCATGGTGTCTCTTTTCCGGATGTCTGGTTATGTAGATCTCTCTCTCCTGCGTTGATTTAAATGCACAAAATACAACACAACCAGGTACAGAACACAAAGCACTGAACAGAAATGTATTTGTGATGTTAATAACCTCTAATAAAGGTGACAACTAGGGAAAGGCAAATTAGGGGATAGGAGAGAAAGAGGAAGAGTAAAAAGAGAAGAGGGAGGGAGCAAAAGAAAAAGTTAGGAAAAAATATATAAAAGGAGTGTCAAAATGAAATTGGGAAACAGGGACAAGAAAAGAGAGAGAGAGAGAGAGAGAGAGAGAGAGAGAGAGAGAAGAGACGAGACTAAGAGATAAAAGGGCAATAACCTATATATATGAGGAAAGAATTTCAATAGAACAACCACTAACCCCAGAAAATGCTGGCAGCAGTACCTGGAGAATAATACAATCTACAACACCCCCTAAGGGAAAGGGAAAACCGAAGTAAAAAAAAAATAAACAAAAAAAAATCAAATAAGAAAATACCAAGCAACAGCAACAACAAAGGAATAAGCAAAATACTCTCACTAAAAAGCATAAAAATACAATATATTCAACATTCCCCCAAACAGCATGAAAAGGACAGTGAGGAAAACAATTTTTTTTGCTAGTTAATACAGCTCAGAGAGGGGTGTGTATGCACTTGGCACAGGGGATTAGAAATTATATATATAAGTAGGTTAGAAATTTTAGCAGGTGGGAGACAGAAAGAGTAGGGAAAAGGTTAAGATAAGGGTTAAGATAAACAGGATAGCAAAAGGAGGAAGGTTAGAAAGAGAGTGATGGTGTAAGGGTTGTGTTGAGATAGGGTTAAACAATGTTAAAGGAGAAATGAAAATAAAACGAAGAACACTAATTCCAATGTAAACTACAGAGAAAATAAAATGGCACTTAAAAAAAATTAACATAGCAGTAGTAATAATGCTAATTGAAAAATGTAATAAATCAGTTAAAATCAAGTGAGGAAAAAAGGAAAAAAATTGTTTCTTAAGTAAAAGATGCAAAAAAAATGAAAATAAAATAAAAAATAAAAAATTTAGCAAAAAAAGTGTGCAGTTGTGAAAGCTATTCACTTCTTCTGTTATTCTGTTTGGCACGCTTGTTTCTCAGTACAGACAGTATTGCAGTTCCCTGCGTTCTGCTGCACCTCAGTGTTGTAAGGTGGCGATTCCTTAGTTTCTTGGTTTTTGATCAAATAAAAATAGTAAAATACACAGTCAGTTTGTACTCCAGCCCCTAGATGGCAGTGTTTCTGGATTGATGTCCCCGTCTTTTTGGCTGCTCTAGCCTTCTTTTTCTATGGCACTCAATATCATTGTTTTTTTTGTTTTGTTTTGTTTTGTTTTGTTTGTTTTTTTTTTTTTTTTTTTTTTGCCTGGGAACTGAATCCTGCATGATTTCTCCTGGCTCTGCTTCTCCCTGCTGTCTCTTAGGGCCAGCCAATCTGGGTGATCTCTCCTTTGTAATCAGAAGCAAAGGGTTGCAGGGGAACCAGCCTAGGTGCACGATGGGCCAGTCTGCATGCACTTACAAACAGACTGCTTTCCAACTCCTATGTTCTCCTTCCGTGTCAGATCAGAATGGGTTGCTCCCTAGAGAACCCCACTATTAGCAACCTTGAGGACCCCCATCCACTCTCTCGAATCACACCAGACCCAACAGCGGGAGGCTTTTGTGGACACAGATTTGCGCACTTTTGCCTCTGCTGCCACAGTGGCCTCAGCTTCTGCAGCTACCGCTTTCGCTGTTGGGACACAGACATACCACATTATCCCCGGCAAAATCCAACCTTTCTGTGGAATCCGTGTGTCTGCACCGGTTGGGGCCCCCACAGTTGTTATTTTTTCAGGTCTCAGATAAGATCCCCAGTTGCAGCACTGATGTTTACCTTGCTGCCATCTTCCAGGAAGCTACCCTCACATTCTTAACGCAGTTTCTCTCCTCCACCTCCCAGAAATAAAAATCACCAGAAGTTTGGTGGACGTCTCTCCAGTGCCCCACCCTTTATTCAGCAGCACATTTTTTTTTCAATCTTTGTTGTTGTTGTTTGTTTGTTTCTCAGTGGATTTGAGAGTCCTTGAGAGTAGGTGACATCTCAAAAACATTTTTTATTAAAAAAATACCATTGAAGCTGAAGAATGCAAATATACACCACAAATATTCTAATAAATTTAGTGTCTTACAGGCTACTCTGGGTTAACCCAAAATATTCTGAAATTCCCTTTCTGATTCCTTCTTTGATACATGGGATTTTTTAGAAGTATATTATTTAACTTCCACACATCTGGGGATTAGTTGTTATCCTTCTATTGTTGCTTTTATTTTAATTTTCTTGAATAAGAGCATACACTTTATAATGTCAGTTTGAAATTTAGAGAGTTGTTTATGGCTAGTTTATAGAATATTTTGATAAATGGCCCATGTGCATATGTAACACTGTGTTCCGCAGCATTTGTTTGTGGTGTCCTATGAATGTTACCTAGGTCATGTTGGTTAATCATCACGCTTTCCAAACTTCTTGTGTTCTCACTATTTTTTACCTATTTATTCCATTAATTGTTGAGGAGGGTATTACATTTTCAATGAGGTGTCATTAATACTTAAAAGGTTATACATATTAAAATAATATTAAAATTTCCTTTCCTTTTTTGCTTATATATTTTGAAATTATGAGGTCATGGAATCTTTCTGTTGAATTGCTTTAAAAATATTTCTCAATGCTGAAATTTTCCATTTCTCTCTAAAAAATATTTTATTTTAAAATTTATTAACTATATTAACTATAGTAACTTTAGAATCCCTATCAAAAAGGATTACTTGTGTACATTTTTTCTCTTAAGTCATTGAGTCCTGTTTTATAACATGCTAGAGGCCTGGTGCATGAAAATTCATGCACTGGAGTGGGGGGCCTCAGCCAAGCCTGCCCTGTCTCACAGTCCAGGAGCCCTCAGGAGTGAAAGGATCAGGGGAAGGCGATGCCCTCATCACCCCTCTGCTGCTGCCACAACCAGCAGCACAAGCCTGGACCGGTCCTGGTTACCTGAGCATTGGGTGGCTTGGGCGGCTGTGCAGCCGCCTTCTGAGGCTTGCCAGCACCCTGGGCTGGCCCTGGGCAGCTGGGGGGCTGAGGGAAGGTCCGGCCAAACCATGTTCCTGCAGCCCCTGGCTGGACTGAAAGGACTGGGGGACTCCAGCAGGCCTGAGGGGACTGGGCACCACCATCTTGTGGCTTATGGACACTGCCATCTTTGTGATGGAGTGAGAGTCAATTTACATATTTCCTCTTTATTAGATAGGATCTTATATGTATTTATTTTACTTTATTTATGAACCTTTTTTATTTTATTGTTGACAGTATTACAGATGTCTCCCATCCCCTCTCCCCCTCTTATCTTCCTATATATCTTATATTTTAATGACAGAAATTGTGGGTCAAAAGTATTAGAGGCTTTTTAGGGTTTAAGTTTTCTTCTGGAGGGTTGTCAACTTGATTCCAGTCAAGACTGGTCTAAGTTCCAGTAAGGACTGCTCTATTCAGTTTTCTCTTTGCTCCTGAGGGACACCTCTTCTCCTAGGGTGTGGTCATTGCTCCTAGGGTGTGGCCTGCCAAGGGGGTAGCTGGAAGTCTGGATGAAGCCTGCCTACCTTAGTGAGGCGTGAACTCCATTCTTGCTTTGAGCATTGCCCAGCTGCTGCAATGACTGCCCAGCATGGTGTACTGCCACCTGCTGGTTTCTTGCAATCTTACCCAGTACATGCCCAGGGTCGGAGCTGGCCATTGATTTCAGGGGAATATACATGCTGAATTTTCACCTCACTTCTCTACTATTCTCTTCTCTTTGGAATTTTGCCTCTTGAGTCCCATTCATTTTGGCAGCCTGAACTCTCACCTCTTTTTCTTCAACTCAGTAAATAAGCAACATTTGGCAATTGCTTTCAGGGCAATTCATCTTGTGCATTTCAAGCAGTTTTATAGATTTTGTTCAACTTTTATGCAATGGGAAAGTTTAATGTTATGTAAGCTACTCTATCATAGCTAGAATTGGAAGTGCTTATGTGAGAATTTTAAAATTTTTTGCTGGTTATTTCCAAGTATTTTACATTACTAGAGGCCTGGTGCATGAATTTATACACTGGTGGGGTTTCTCAGCCCGGTCTGCGGAGATCGGGCTGAAACAGGCTCTCCAACATCCTCTGAGGGGTCCTGGATTATGAGAGGGCAATTCTTGGGTGACACACCTGGAATCAGGCTGTTGAAGCCTTTGTTTTCCTCTTCACATCAAAAACATGTTTACAGGCTCCTACTGGCCAAATCTGTGATAATTTAAGAAAAAAAAGTATTTACTCCTAAGAAAATGTTTAGTGTACACAAACTTATATACAGATATTTAAAGGCCTAATTGTTATATCTTTGAACTACAATTGTTGTAACATTAAAAGAATTTCAATTATGTTAAACTTGATTTAGGCTAAATTCCTTGATGGATGAGCTCAAATATTGAAACATAATTGTGGCAAATAAGGATCCAAAATGGTGATGGAGTAGATAGAAGCTATGCTCACTTCCTCTCAGGTCCAAACTGGAATTATGATTAAGTTATAGAGCCTGAATAACCAACTTGCTGAAGACTAGCTGAAAACAAGTCACTGATACATCTGATAAGGGATTAATATACAAAATTTATAAAGAACTTATAAAACTGAGGGACAAGAAAAACTAATTAAGAAATGGGCAAAGGACCTGAATAGACACTTCTCCAAAGAAGACATAAAATTCCCAATAGACATATGAAAAGATACTCAGTATCACTAATCATCAAAGAGATGCAAATTTAAAAACTCAATGAGATGTCACCTTACCTGTCAAAAGGGCTATAATCAGCAAATCAACAAACAAGTGTTGGCAAGGATGTGGAGAAAAGGCAACCTTCCTGCACTGCTGGTGGGCATGCCAGCTGATGAAGCCACTGAGGAGAACAGTATGTAGTTTTCTCAAAAAATTAAATATGGAACTGTCATGTGATCCAGTGAGTCTACTTTTGGAAATATATTCTAAGAAAAATTAAACACTAGTCTGAAAGAATGTATGCACCCTGTGTTCATTGCAGGGTTATTTACAGCAGCAAAGATCTGGAAACAGCCCAGTGCCCACCAGGATATGAGCAGATGGAACAGCTGTGGGACCTCACACAGTGGAACACTCCTCCCTGTGGAACCTCACACAGTGGAACACTCCTCGCTGTGGGACCTCACACCGTGGAACACTTTTTCCTGTGGGACCTCACACAGTGGAACACTCCTCCCTGTGGGACCTCACACAGTGGAACACTCCTCGCTGTGGGACCTCACACAGTGGAACACTCCTCGCTGTGGGACATTCACACGGTGGAACACTCCTCGCTGTGGAACATTCACACGGTGGAACACTCCTCGTGGTGGGACATTCACACGGTGGAACACTCCTCGCTGTGGGACATTCACACGGTGGAACACTCCTCGCTGTGGGACATTCACACCGTGGAACACTCCTCGCTGTGGGACATTCACACGGTGGAACACTCCTCGCTGTGGGACATTCACACGGTGGAACACTCCTCGCTGTGGGACATTCACACGGTGGAACACTCCTCGCTGTGGGACATTCACACCGTGGAACACTCCTCGCTGTGGGACATTCACACCGTGGAACACTCCTCGCTGTGGGACCTCACACCGTGGAACACTCCTCGCTGTGGGACCTCACACAGTGGAACACTCCTCGCTGTGGGACATTCACACCATGGAACACTCCTCGCTGTGGGACATTCACACGGTGGAACACTCCTCACTGTGGGACCTCACACAGTGGAACACTCCTCGCTGTGGGACATTCACACCATGGAACACTCCTCGCTGTGGGACATTCACACCGTGGAACACTCCTCGCTGTGGGACCTCACACAGTGGAACTCTCCTCGCTGTGGGACCTCACACCGTGGAACACTCCTCGCTGTGGGACCTCACACAGTGGAACACTCCTCGCTGTGGGACATTCACACCGTGGAACACTCCTCGCTGTGGGACATTCACACCGTGGAACACTCCTCGCTGTGGGACATTCACACCATGGAACACTCCTCGCTGTGGGACATTCACACGGTGGAACACTCCTCGCTGTGGGACCTCACACCGTGGAACACTCCTCGCTGTGGGACATTCACACGGTGGAACACTCCTCGTGGTGGGACCTCACACCGTGGAACACTCCTCGCTGTGGGACATTCACACGGTGGAACACTCCTCGCTGTGGGACATTCACACCGTGGAACACTCCTCGCTGTGGGACATTCACACGGTGGAACACTCCTCGCTGTGGGACATTCACACGGTGGAACACTCCTCGCTGTGGGACATTCACACGGTGGAACACTCCTCGCTGTGGGACATTCACACCGTGGAACACTCCTCGCTGTGGGACATTCACACCGTGGAACACTCCTCGCTGTGGGACCTCACACCGTGGAACACTCCTCGCTGTGGGACCTCACACAGTGGAACACTCCTCGCTGTGGGACATTCACACCATGGAACACTCCTCGCTGTGGGACATTCACACGGTGGAACACTCCTCACTGTGGGACCTCACACAGTGGAACACTCCTCGCTGTGGGACATTCACACCATGGAACACTCCTCGCTGTGGGACATTCACACCGTGGAACACTCCTCGCTGTGGGACCTCACACAGTGGAACTCTCCTCGCTGTGGGACCTCACACCGTGGAACACTCCTCGCTGTGGGACCTCACACAGTGGAACACTCCTCGCTGTGGGACATTCACACCGTGGAACACTCCTCGCTGTGGGACATTCACACCGTGGAACACTCCTCGCTGTGGGACATTCACACCATGGAACACTCCTCGCTGTGGGACATTCACACGGTGGAACACTCCTCGCTGTGGGACCTCACACCGTGGAACACTCCTCGCTGTGGGACATTCACACGGTGGAACACTCCTCGCTGTGGGACATTCACACCGTGGAACACTCCTCGCTGTGGGACATTCACACCGTGGAACACTCCTCGCTGTGGGACATTCACACGGTGGAACACTCCTCGCTGTGGGACCTCACACAGTGGAACACTCCTCGCTGTGGGACCTCACACCGTGGAACACTCCTTGCTGGGGGACATTCACACAGTGGAACATTCCTCACTGTGTGAGAGAAGGAAGTCTCAACCTTTGCAATTTCACTGAGAGAGCATTATGCAAGTGAAATAAGAGACGGAAAAAGACAAGCACCACATTACCTCACTCATATTTGGAATCTAATGAGTAAACTGAAATAACAAAACAGAAACAGGCTAGAGAGCAAGCTGATGGCTGTCAGTGTGGGGGCTGGATGGTGGGCTGAGGGATTGGGAAAAAAGACAAAGAGCTCATGAGCAAGAGTGTGGTGGTTGCCAAGGGAGGAGGGTGGAGAAGGTGGGGAATGGTAAAAGGAGAATAAATGGTGATGGGTGGAGACTTGACCTGGGGTGGTGAACACACAATAAAGTGCACAGGTAATGTGTTGTAGAATTGTACACCTTAAGCTGTATGATCTTGTTAACTAGTGTTACTGCGGTCCTCATATATAAAAACCCTCATATATAAAAAGGGTCATAACGGCCAGTAATTACTGGAGGCTGACCAACTGGAAGCCAAAACAAGAGGAAAGGGGCAATCAGACTGGTAGGCAGAGGGGTTAGGGGTGATCAGGTAGGCAGGCCAGCAGTTAGAGGAGATCAGATAGGCAGACAACCCCTTATTGGGCTGGCTCCGCCCCCAAGCAAGCAGTTAGGGGCAATCAAGCAGGCAGGCAAGTGGTTAGGGGAGATCAGGTGGGCAGACAGCCCCTCGCAGGGCTGACCCCACCCCCAGCAAAGAAAGAGGGAGACCAAGTCCAGCCAAGCAAGCCATTGCACCTCAGTCTGCCACCTGCAGAGGGAGGGCACCGATGGCAGAGGTGGGGGCACAGCGCTGCACAGACAGCAAGCAGTGGCAGCAGTGGGGTGGGGCCAACTGCCTGCAGCCAAGGGAAGGAAAGCCCTGATAAGCTTTGATCTCAGGCCAGGACAAGGGACCTTACCCAAGGGGTCCCAGATTGTGAGAGGGTGCAAGCCAGGCTGAGGGTCCCCTGATTGCATAAAATTTTGTGCACTGGGCCTCTAGTAAATTTAATAAAAAAGAAAATAAACAATTGCCTCAAATATTAAAACTATAAAGTGGTTTTATTCCTCTATTTCTATTTTTTATTTATATATTAAAAATCACAATAGTATCAGACTGAATAGATTGCATAGATAAATTTTATTTATATTTTCCTTTAAGTTGGAAATTTCAAAACACAACATGAAACACCCTTTTCCTTACCATTTCTTCAATGTGCAGTTATAATGAGGAATTGTACTCTAAGTTTGTGATAAAACTTTGGCAACTCCTAAAAATTGTATGCACTCCAAATATGCATTAGTTCATTATACCAATGTTTTAGCAACAGTGGTTTGAAATTTATAATATTTTGATAGCCTTTCATCCATGTAAAGTGGTTTCCATTTTAAAGATAGGAAGGACTGACAGTCATTGAGCCTTTAAGTGATCAGCTTACATATTAGAGTTTTCTCTCTTTACAGTTCAAGGCTTTCCTTCAGAAAAAGATTTTGAAGATTATCTTATGCAAGAAAATAACTCTGAAAGAGTGATGGTTGCTTTTGTTTTTGACCATGAGTTCGAAAATAGCTATGATCCTCTGCCACTTAAGGTAAGAAAGTTTTATGTAGAAACTCTATGGCTATAGTTTCCAGGGACTTAATGAAGTGGAAGTATTTTATAATCTGGGAGACTGTAATTTACCCAAGATCATGCTCTTATACACAGCAGAGCAGGCATGTAGACCCAAATCTAACCACATCAGTGTCTCGGCCTTTATGCACCAGGGCTTTATGTTTGGGGGGAAAGATTTGAATTCACTGCCTACCAGGCCTTCATAAGTCAGTCATAGGCAACAATGGCCACCGAGGAGCCCTCTTGCTGCTGTGTCTGGCTCAGCAGCAGCCGCCAGCTCTGCAGGTGGCGGTGCGCGGTGCACATACCCTGGGCGGGGGACTGGGTGCAGAGCAGGTGCAGCTTGAGGTCAGGAGCATAGAACACAAGCAGGAAACTCCCCCCTTTCTTTTGAATGAGTCTCGTCATTTCTAAATCTAAACCCGGAAAACGGTGCTAAGACTTAGGCAGGCTAACTGAGAATCAGGACATATGTGGACTCTGAAGAGGAGTCTGGTGCCAGTACCCCAGGAGGAGAGGCAAGGACAGTGCTTTGAACTTAGTGTCTCTGGTGTTGAGAGAAGTAAAGTGTCCATGGAGCCATAGTTGCCATTTAAGACACAGATGGTTGACAATGGAATGAAAAGTAAGGAAAGCCCCCAGGTGTGAGTAGGTTGTGGGAAGCTTTTCATTCTGTCTTCCCACCCCTCATCTCTTTCCTAGATGCCAACTTTTCTCATGCCTGAGTGCTGCATAGTTTAATTGTTGAATGAAAGGTAGTACTAATTCTGGAGAACTGCATGAACCTCTATGTAGGACACGATGCAATAGTTGAGCAGCAGAGTCAAGACACAGAAACCAGTAGAATCAGGAGGGGCAAGCAGAAGACATAAATCAAGACCTAAGTTACTGATACTGGTGCGGGCTTAGCAGCTTGCATAGAGCCTGCTCCAGTGTCTCGGTGTGGGTTCAAGCTTCCCCTTATGCCTTGGATACCTCCCTGACCCTACTGCTCTCACTTGTCTGATTACTCTGACTTACCCTTAAGGTTGCTATCATGACTCACAGTACACTGTCTCTTCCAACCACACCCATTCCTTCCCTCCTTGGTACTTCCACATTTCCTATACATATCTCAGTCACTGATCTTACTATAGCATAAATAATACGTAATTTTCCTCTACTACTGTAGAATTTGAGCTCCTTGAGTAACAGGGGCTCTGTCTTAATCCTCCAATTCTATATAATAAGGAGATAATATGCAAATTGACCATCACACCCTCACAAAGATGGCTGCCTATGACCAGGTCATCAGGGGGGTTAGTGAAGGACAATCAGGCTGGTGGAGGGGGGGGCAGTTAGGCGTGACCAGGCAGGCAGATGAATGATTAGGGGCCAGTGGTCCAGGATTGTCAGAGGCCCCTGGATCAGGCCTAAACTGGCAGTCGGACATCCCCTGAGGGGCCCTGGATTGGAGAGGGTGCCGGCTGGGCTGAGAGGACACCCTTCTCCCCTCTGCAAAATTTCGTGAACTGGGCCTCTAGTATATGATAAGTGCCTAAAACTTCTGTCTTAATAACTGAACATATGAATATTTACCTTGACTTATGTCTTCTGCTTGCCCCTCCTGATTCTACTGGTTTCTGTGTCTTGACCCTGCTGCTCAACTATTGCATCGTGTCCTACATAGAGGTTCATGCAGTTCTCCAGAATTAGTACTACTTTTCATTCAACAATTAAACTATGCAGCACTCTGTATTTACATTTTAATATACTCTTTAATCCTCAGGCAGGATTCCTTTTTAAAATATATATATATTTTATTGATTTTTACAGAGAGGAAGGGAGAGGGATAGAGAGTTATAAACATCGATGAGAGAGTAACATTGATCATCTGCCTCCTGCACACACTCCTACTGGGGATGTGCCCACAACCAAGGTACTTGCCCTTGACTGGAATCGAACCTGAGACCCTTCGGTCCAAAGGCCAATGTTCTAATCCACTGAGCCAAACCCATCAGGGCTCAGGCAGGATTCTTATGTTAACAATCATTTCTAGGAAAGGAAGGTTTTCCTCATAGGAAACTTACCGGGCATAATGGAAAGAGGAATTTACAAAACCTTTTGGTATATTTCCTGTCAGTGCGCAAGCAGCTGTCCATCTGGGGCAAGTCCATCCACAGCCTTGCTCCAGATTGCTCTTGCCTCTGACTGCCACACCCACTGCGGCCGCCTCAGCCTGCCTTCGGCCACAGGCTCCCATTTGCACTTTAACATTCTTTTATTTCTCGTTCCTGCTTAATTATGTTTTTGTTTATGGATATTGTTTGTTTCCATTTGCTCCTTGTAGGTAAAATATTATTTGCGTTTTAGTTCTCAGAGGAACAACTATTCGGAGTCTTTCCAACCTAAAAGTTGGAATACAGATGTTCTCTTTCCAAGGCATCCTCTCGCAGGACCCAGAAATGAAGAAGACCCAACAGGGGGGAGTCCTGGTGAGCAGAACTTCGACCACACTTACTTAACTAATGCTAATTTTACAGCGAAAACAATCTATTTGTACATACATTTCCTCAACTGTTTTCTCTTCTTTGTTTCTTGTTGTTAATCTTCACTCTAGGATATTTTCCCATTGATTTTTAGAGACGGGGGTAAGGAGGAAGAAGTGGGGAGAAAGAGAGGAAGAGAAACATCCATGCGAGAGACACATTGACCGGTTGCCTCCCGCACATGCCCTGAGCGGGGTTAGGGATCAAGTCTGCAACCGGGATATGTGCCCTTGATCTGAATCTAACCCAGGTCCCTGCAGTTCACGGGCTCATGCTCTTTCCACTGAGCCAAACTGGCTAGGGCTATTTTTTTTCAACTTAAATATATATATTATTGATTTCAGAGAAGAAGGGAGAGAGAGATAGGAACATCAATGATGAGAGAGAATCATTGATTGGCTGCCTCCTGCATATCCACAACCCAGGCATGTGCCCTTAACCAGAATCAAACCTGGAACCCTTCAGTCTGCAGGCTGATGCTCTATCTACTGAGCCAATTTTCAACTTTTGATGAACATTATTTTTTTTTAACTTATTATACTAGTGTTGTTTTTCTTAATTTAAAAATTTTAGTGTCCCAAAACTCATGAAAAATCCTATAGATTGGAACAATGCATTTTTATCCTTTCTTGATCATTATCATTGTATATCCTTATATTTTCATGTAGATTTATTTATGAAACTTTGACTTTAATGACTTACTATATACATTTCCAAGTACTGACATAGAATAAGTAATTGTAGCTATGTGGTATTCTGTTGAGCTGATGAAAAGTTTTCAGTATAGCTATTGTAATTTAAAATTTACTACACATACTACCATTTTGCTTTCACCAAAAATAATGCACATTTATTGTTAGGAAATTATTCAGCAAGAGAAACAAGCTGTAACCAATTTAGCATAATTCTTATTTGAAATATTTCCTTTAAAATATTTTAATATTATTTTTTATGTAAAATATTTTTAATATTATTATTTTCTTTAAAATATTTTAAATATTTTTCAGTCATAAAATTTAAAGGGGAATCAGGTTTTTTTCAACTTATGTTACTTTATTATGAACTTTGGCCTAAGGTATTACTTCTTAAGGATTAGACTAGCGAAAGACTTAGAAAGCTAGATAATGATGATAGTTTCCATGGATGTGACATATAGAAACCCAAATGCACTGCTTTAGGGAGGGCCATTCTGGGTAGCTGTCTGGCAATGGCGGTTGTCTTAGTCTGTTTGGGCTGCTATAACCAAGTACCACAACTAGGGAGTTTATAAATAACAGAAAATTGTTTCTCCTGGTTCTGGAGGCTGGGAAGTCTGAGATGAAGGCACCAGCATGGCCATGTGGTCGTGATGGCTTCCTTCCTGGTTGTTGTGCCCTCACATGGTGGGAATGGCTAGGGATCTCTCTATAGCCTTGGTTATCAGAGCATGAATTCCATTCATGATTTCCACACATCACTTAAGCATCTCCTAAATAAACCACCTGTTAATGGATTATTTACCATCACCTTTGGGGCTAGGGTTTCAAAAATTTGGAGGGGAAAACAAACATTCAGACCATAGCAATAGCCAAATTAAAAATATGTTCCTGAATATAAACATATTTATAAGTAAAATTATTTTATGGATTTATAAGTAAATTCCTGACATTGTTGTTTGTAGTGGCAGGAGTAGAAGGCAATCAGGACAACCAATTAGAAAGACTGGACTAGATTTATGCATAGCAGAGTACATAAAGTCTATAACTCAATTTTATTTACATAAAATGTATGCAAACAGAATGCTCGTATAAAGTCTTAGAAGAACACATAAAACCGCATAAGGATACTCACTAAACACATTA
>OY882861.1:100034946-100264946 GCA_963693515.1 Pipistrellus nathusii | reverse complement strand
CGGAGGGCGGGCGGAGCGGCGGGCGCCCCGCTGGCTGTCGCGGAGGCACCGGGGTCACGCGCCAGCGGTGGCTCGGCCCTGGCCCGGGGCTCAGCTCCTCTGGCCCAGGGTCGCAGCCTCCCCCGCTCGTGGGAAGACTCCTCAAAAGTCACAATTGGAGGAGAGTAGACTTGGAAGTAATCATTAGTGTTTCTGATGGTAACATGCTTTACATGCGATAAATTTATTCCAATTTTGTTATTCAAATGACCTAGTGATTCTAGGGTGATTCTTTGCAACTGGTCTGGACGGGACAAGTAAGAAACAGCCTTTGAAGGAGCAGCGCCTGCCTCCCTTGGCAGTGGCCATGGGTTACTCGCATTTGAACTTCTGTGCCCACGTCTTACATTTTAACTCTTGGATAATTAAAAGCCAGGATCCCAAATAGGGCTAACGATGCCACAACCAGCAAACAAAACTGATAAAGCAAAGCTGATTGTAATTGATCACTACAAAGTCTGGCAGCAAAGGGAAACTAGGAACCAGGGCGGGCCCCGCTGCCGAGGGCGCCATACAGCGCCCTCTGTCGTTCACATTTGGTCATTTGATTTTGGCAGTACTGCGTCTCAGTCATTGTTAACATCCACTGGTGACCTGGAAATTTTAGGCATGGTCAGATAAATCTCGGTCTTGGTGTGTCATTTGTCCAAGAAAAGTTATACATTTTAGGTCATGAGGCAGCATTTCAGAGGACCCTTTACCTTTCCAGTGGCTGCATGTTACACACTGAGATTCTGCCGGGGAGGAGCGGTGGTTAATCAGGATGATGTGATTTGTATCAGCCAAAGAAGACACGGCCTTCATTGTGTCTCAGCACAGAGTGGGGAATACTTGGGGCCGGGTGGCAGTTTTCCTTGGTATACTTTGGCTTTTTAAAAGTGACTAAAATGATAAAAGAGATGTTATTTCAATTGGAAAATAGACTAAAAAGACGAGACTCTTTGAGCAGTAATTCTAAAATCTGTAAAAGGGTGTGGTTTGTGACAATGCCACTTTTTTTTCATTAAGGTATTATATGTGTACATATCTTACCATTGTCCCCCTCCCCCACTCCCATGCATGCCCTCCCTCCCCAGAGATTTGCATCCATTGGTTGTGCTTATATGCATGCATATAAGTCCTTTGGTTGATCTCTTATCTCCCCCAGATCTCACTACCCTCCCCTGTAATTTGACAGTCTGCTTGTTGCTTTACTGTCTTTATATCTACCTTTTGGTTCATCAGTTTATAATGTTCTTTATTATCCATAAATGAGTAAGAACATGTGGTGTCTTTCTTTCGTTGACTGGCTTATGCTGAGTGAAATGCCACACTTTTAAAATAATGTCAAAGCATTAGAGCTAGAAAGAGCCAATTGACACTTCAATAAGGTAATTAAAAGGTATAAGAAAACACAGTAATTCTTTACATAGTAAAAGCACTTGGTGTTCCTCAGGCTCTACAAATAAATAGAGGCTTAGGAGAGGCTTGGCTAACTGGTGGGCTCATAGTCCATCGTCAGTTCACCAGCCAGTCTTCCCAGGAGTTCCTTTACCGCTGAGCGCCGTCTCTTGCTGGGCACAGAGGATACGCTGTGCTGTGTTCCTGAGAAATGTGTGTAACCTTCCTTTTTGTGTTTTAGAGATTTTATTCCCTCAAAGTTGCTCCCAAACTGAAAGCCTCGGCTGCCCCTGCAGGAGCGCCCGTCCAGCCTCAGGACCTCGAGGTCAGTCTCACTGGGTGCTCCCTGGAACTACCCTGTTTCCCCGAAAATAAGACAGTGTCTTATATTAATTTTTTCTCCCAAAGTTGCGCTAGGTCTTATTTTCAGGGGATGTCTTATCTTTCCAAGCGCTAGGTCTTATTTGTGGAGGATGTCTTATTTTCGGGGAAACACGGTAGACGTGCCTTTGATCTGGGGGTAATACGAAGGCAGTGATCACATCTCTCCTTTATTTCAAATACAGTTCACCAAATTGCCAAATGGCTTGGTGATTGCGTCTCTGGAAAACTATGCTCCTGCATCAAGAATCGGTTTGTTCATTAAAGCTGGCAGTAGGTACGAGGACTCTAACAACTTGGGGACCTCTCACTTGCTTCGTCTTGCGTCGAGTCTGGTGAGCACCTTCACTCCCGTTGTTTAGAATTGCCGTGCTCTCTGGTCCTGCGGGAAGGACAGCGGTGTACCTGCATTCGCTCGCTAGGGCTTCCATACACATGCTTCAGCCTGAGCTGCTTCACCAACAGGAACGACCTCGGATTTCAGGGGCTCGCAGTCCCGCTCGGGTGTCGGTAGAGCCGCGTCCCCGCTGCCGGCTCTGGGAAGTTTCCCGCCTCTTCCTTCCGGTGGTGGCACAGTCCTGGGGTGCCTGGGCTGGCAGCTGCATCGCTCCGATGTCTGCCTGTCACACAGTCTCCTCTGTCCACCTTCCCTCTTCCTGACTCTTCCATTCCTATTGGATGTAGGGCCCACTCTGATCTACTATGACCTCATTTCACATACATTTGCAAAAGACACTATTTTCAGATAAGGTCACAGTCACAGGTTCTGAGTGGATGTGAATTTGGGGGGGACACTATTCAACCCTGTACAGTCCCCTAATGAAACATGAAAAACCACAGGATATTTACCGCAGAGAAGTATTAAATGAGTGTTCATCTGGACATTCATGCTAGAGCATAAAAGAAAAGGTTGTATGTTTTTTTTAATTAAATTTGTTTTAAAGTACAAAAATAAAATTATTCTTTCCCATATGCAAATCTCTTTCAGAAAATGCTGATGAATCCAGTAAGCTTGTATTTAATAATGGGATTTTTTCCTAAATGTACTTGATATAAAAAGTTATACTTGTGCTTTTGGTGAACTTTATTTTATAACTCTTAAACTAAAAAGGATCCACTATTTAGGTAAAGTTCCCTTTGAATCTAGTGACAGTAAGATATAAAGTTATGATATAGTGTGCTGTTTGGCAAACAGCATTAAAAAACTAAAAACAATTGTTCTTTCTCTTTTAAGACTACAAAAGGAGCGTCATCTTTTAAGATAACCCGTGGAATCGAAGCAGTTGGTGGTAAATTAAGGTTTGTTAAAAATAATAGTAAATAAATAGTGAAAACACCAGAAAATATTCTGTTATCAAGGTGGTTAAGAATTTCTTAAAGAAGGAAAAAACTATTGAATTTGACTACATCAAAATTAAGTCAGTTGAAACTGGTTTGACTCAGTGGATAGAGCGTCAGCCTGCAGACTGAAGGGTCCCAGGTTCAATTCCAGTCAAGGACATGGACCTTGGTTTCGGGCACATCCCCAGTAGGGGTATGCAAGAGGCAACTGATCGATGATTCTCTCTCATTGATGTTTCTCTGTCCTTCTCTCTTCCTCTCTGTAAGAAGTCAATAAAATATATATATTTTTAAAAGTAAATCATCTTTATGCTTTGAAGTATAAATTTAACTAACTGGGAGTAGATATTTGCAACACACATAACGTGGAGAGGATTGTTTGGAAAAATAATTACAAATCAGGGTGAAAAAACAACCTAAGAGAAGAATGATGGACAAAGGATAGGAACAAGCTGCTGCCCGAAGGGAAAGCCAGACACAGCAATCTCGACTTGTCGGCAGTAGTGTGCTACATGCCACAACATCAGTTCTTGTGTGTTGTGTTGTTGTGTTATGGGAGGTGGAGATTATCTTTTACAATTTAGCTGGTGGGAGTATAAATTGATATAACTACTTCGGAAAGAATTAAGAAATATCTAGTGTTCTTAAAAATGAGCATATCCTAAAACCTAGCATTTTTCAATCCGCATGCACAAAGGTGTCTTTGTAGAACCTGGAAACGATGTCAATGGCCACTTTTAGAAAATGGGTAAAGTAAGAGACTCTCAAATAATGGGACTACTACACAGCCGCTAAGGAATGAGCTTGAGCTACGTATCAGCATAGACTAAACGCAAAATGTCTTGTGGAAAATTTTACTTCAAGATTTTTTTAAGTATGAGGCATGTATAATTTTTTTTAAAGCAAAATAATAATGTGTAATGCTTATGAATACGTTTGTCTCTAGAGTGGGAGAGAATTAGCCTGGGAAAGACACAAAGATCTGCACCTTCACTTGTCTTCTTTTTTTTTTTTTTCCTTAAGTTGTGCTAAAATATACATGACATGAAATTTGTCACCTTTAAGTGTATGGTTCTATGGTAAGTGGCATGAAGCAACCACAGCACCATGCATCTCCAGGACGGGAGGTGTTCACCTTCCCAGCTCCTGCCAGCCACCTCTCTGTTCAGTCTGTGTTCTCACTGCCGAGTGGAATTGTACAATATTTGTCCCTTTATGACTGACTGACTTCACTTAGTGTAATGTCTTCAGGACTCATCTATGTATGTGTCAGGATTTCCTTTTTAAGATTAAATTATTTGCTGTTTGTTTTGTTATTTTCTTAAAAATATGTTTTTAATATATTTTTTCATTTTTCAATTATAGTTGACATACAGTATTATATGAGTTTCAGATATACAACATAGTTTTTGGGAGGGAGAATGTTTGTTTTTCCCTGATTTTTAGAGAGTGGAGGGAAGGACGCAGGAAAGCCTTCGGCAGCTGCCGGGCTGAGGGTTGAACCTAAAGGGAGGTGCCCCTGACCGGGGACTGAACCCGAGACCCTTCAGTGCATGGCCGATGCTCTGTCTACTGAGCCACACCAGTCAGGTGCTTTTTAAATTTTTTTAAAATTTCAGTTGATGCATATATTTATATTTTTTATACTTCAGAATAATTTTTCTCCCCAAAGGAACTGGTTTGTTTAACAAATGTATAAGGGAAAACTTCTGATGCTAATAACTCACTGTGATTATTTCTGATGCAGTGTGACCTCGACCAGAGAAAACATGGCCTACACTGCGGAGTGCCTGCGGGATGACATGTAAGCTCCTGCACGTATCAGGACATCTGCTTTTTTAGAAAAGTTGCCGATTTCAGAGAGAACATCAGGTGGCAGTTCCACTTATTTATGCATTCATTGCTCGATTCATGTTCCTGCCAAACCTACAACCTCGGCATATTGGAATAATGCCAAAGCCAGCTGAGGTGCCCGGCCAAGGCTAGGACAACTACTTTTAGAGAAATGCCGCTGCTCAGTTCTCAGTGTAGCATTCTGACCTCTGAATTTGGTTTTGGGTTATGACTTGCCAAGTACTTAGACAGTTTTTGCCACAAGGTTGAAGTTTAGTTTGAGAGTTTAGTTCCATAGGATGGGTGTTGGTGTTACATGTTTGACCCTGACTGGTATCCTGATGTCTCCCCAGCGAGATTCTGATGGAGTTCCTGCTCAATGTCACCACGGCGCCCGAGT
This sequence comes from Pipistrellus nathusii, assembly GCA_963693515.1. Lineage (NCBI taxonomy): Eukaryota > Metazoa > Chordata > Mammalia > Chiroptera > Vespertilionidae > Pipistrellus > Pipistrellus nathusii. Next base: position 100,259,572 of record OY882861.1, on the reverse strand, counting down.
TCCGCCGCTGGGAGGTGGCTGCCCTGCAGGCTCAGCTGAGGGTTGACAAAGCTGTGGCTCTTCAGAACCCACAGGCTCGTAAGTGCCTTTTCACATGGCGTCCGTTGTTTCTGAGAAGATGAGTTTATAGAGAAAAAGTGTCGCTGAAGTTTTTTCCTACTTGGGTTTGAATGTGCCTTTTCCATAAATTTGTCCAGTTTTTTAGATCTGTTGTTTGCTCTTTTGTTTCTAAACATTTATATTGTGGATAATTTTTCATCTTGATGATATATAGATTATGGAAGCCTAGGCATTTCCCTGTCCCTCCACCCCCGGTTTGTTGTGCTTCCACCAAATCCAGCAGCAGTTTGTTGGTGCTGCTGATGTTGTTTATTGTTATGTATGCTGTTACCGTTTAGCCAGCCCACCTTTATTGGGTCTTTCCAAAGCAAGCGACTTAGTTTTTTAATATGACTTTCTTTGTGCTCATATTTTATATGGATGCAGTATTTGATTATTTCATCTTGACAAGTACAGCTGGAGAAACAAGTGTGTAAACAGGCACCACCACTGGAGTCACACGCATGTGCAGGCAGACCACTCAAATCTAACAGGCTCCATACGGGATGTGCTTCGCTTCGCATGCAGGCCTTCCCAGGATGCCCGCTCGATGGGTCCTCAGCTCCTGTCCCCCGGCCCTGCCGAGCTCATGCCGGTGGAAGTGTGTGTGGGTGCAGGTAGCTGGGGCCCACTCCACAGCCTTTCTTCAGAGGCTCTGGAAGAAGACAGATGGCTTCAGAAGTTGTGGGATAGGCAGCCCTCATGGTGCCTTAGACCTGTCATTGATCTGCCCCCAGAGGAAGCCAAGGCTGTACACAGCTTGGTCCTCACACACACACCCAAGCGCAAAAGAGGCAGCCACCAACAGTGAACGGTGTGGAAGCTCCAGCCCAAGGCCAGTTATTTGCAACATCTGACATCAGCCTGCACCCAAACCCGCCCAAGTGGACCCAGAACCTGCACAGCCAGGGTTGGACTTCAGACCACACCAGAGCTCAACCCGGCCCAACCCAGCTAGCCACGTGAAGGGCACGTGCACCTGCAAAGGGTGTTCCAACAGGCACCGGACCCCACTGGGAACAACTCCAGCCGGGGGGGGGGGGGGGGGGGGGCAGTGGGTGGTCCCTGCACCGCGACTCATTCACTGTGATCGAGGTTTCTCTTCATAGTCAGCCACCTGAGGGCTAACCACCCATGAACAGGCCGACAGCATGTCAGACTCAGTTACAGCAGGAGGCTGCACTAACCCCCACGAGAGACATTCCTGGAGCACCTAGCTCAGGTGACCTGGAAGAGTGAGCCACTGAGTCCCACAAGAGCCATCCGAACAAGCTGGAGAGTCCTGGCAGACCTACCTAACACACAGCAGGCAGGCAGGCAGGCAGGCAGGCAGCAGGCAGACCCTCACCTCCCAGACAGGGTGCGATATAATGAGTGCTTGGTTCATGGTAGCTGATATTATTGCACGGTGATACTTGGTGCTACAAAGGAGTATGATCGCTGTTACTCCCAACTTCTACCAAAGAAATACAGGTGTCCCCAAAAATGTATGCACCTTAACAGCTGATCACTCGATGTTTCTTTTCAGATTTAACCTATTGGAATTATTCAAAGTGTGTATATATTGTGGGGAGATACTTTAGAGATAGAATGGTAAAATTTACACAAGACTTATGTGTCCATAGTGGCTTCTTCCCTGCTGGCAGGCGTCAGCCCGTCTTCCCAAGCCGTACACACAGTGAGCCTCTACAGAACACCCACTGAAAACCCTCTGGAGGCTTCTCCTGGGCTGTGAGAAAGCCAGGCTCCTCACAGCACATGTGCTCACGGGCGTGGCCTGCCCTGCTGCCTCCCTTGGCTTTTTTTTTTTTTTTTAATTTATTGATTTTTTACAGAGGGGAAGAGAGAGGGATAGAGAGTTAGAAACATCAGTGAGAGAGAATCATCGATCAGCTGCTGCTTGCACACCCCCTACTGGGGATGTGCCCACAACCAAGGTACATGCCCTTGACCGGAATCGAACCTGGGACCTTTCAGTCCGCAGGCTGACACTCTACCACTGAGCCACACCGATTTCGACCTCCCTTGGTTCTTGCTCTCCCCGCCCCTTCTAGCTGCAGTCTCCCTTTGAATCAAATTGTCCTCATATTTTATGCGGTCGTCTCTTTCTGCTGCTTGAAATGCCATTCCCAAATCACCCCCCTGGCAGACACCTACTCATTCATCCCAGAGTTTACTTCTGTTAACTCCTATCTGTTGCCACTGCCTTCCCAGGTCCCTCTGCACTTTTGATGTACTATTGACATCATACCCATAATACTTGATCTCACCGGTTTTTTTTTTCCTCTCAACGATTTGGTTTTGTTTTGGGGGTGTGTTTTTTTATTGTTGTTTTTTTATTTTAGAGAGGAAGGAAGACAGAGAGAGAGATAGGAAATAGGAACATCAATGAGAGAGAATCATTTATCAGCTGCCTCCTGCATGTCCCCTACTGGAGATCAAGCCCACACCCTGGGTACGTGCCCTTGATTGGAATCCAATGCTCTATCCACTGAGCCAGACCAGGTAGGGCTCTCAACATTTTGAGGATAGACTCGTCTCTGTATTGCCAGCACTTGCACAGGACCTGGCATCGGAAGATTGCCTGGCAGTAAGTAAATGAAAGGGACATAGCTCAAGCAAAGGCTCCAGCAGGAAACAGGGACAGTACCAGGGCACTGGGGAGGAATACAATTTGGGGGTAGCATTGGTCCCTGAAAGCTAGTGATATGACCTAAACTTCACACTCCCCTAGTGCCTCTCGCCCTGACAGCTCCCTCATTACCTAGAGAGGGAACCTAGGAGTAAATATTTAGGGTAAATGATTTGTCCGAGGTCTTAGGGAAAGTCAGACTTCCTTTATACTTTCCAGATAATACCAGGTAGATAGGGAAGTGTTTATGTGGATTCCAACGTGTAGAAACTGTCATATGTATACTCTCTTTTCTCAGCAGTTTCAACTGGCAAAATTTTTAAAGTTGCCATAAAACGTCCTGGCAGTTTTTCTCCCTGGTTAGAGCATTGACCCGCAACAAAGGGTTATGGGTTTGAGTTCTGGTCAAGGGCATGTACCTGGGTTTGACCCCCAGCCCAGTTGGGGCATGTGTGGGAGGTAACCAACCCATGTATCTCATGATGTTTCTCTCTCCCCTCCCCTTTCCATCCTCCCTTCCACTCTAAAAATCAATGGAGAAAATATTCTCAAGTGAGGATTAACAAAATAAACATAGTTGCTTTTTAAATTCTAAAACATGTTATCTTTTTTTTTAATTATATATCCATAACTGCTTCTTTACTTGTTTTTCAGGTATCATTGAAAATCTGCATGCTGCAGCTTACCGAAATGCCTTAGCCAATTCCTTGTATTGTCCTGATTATCGGATCGGGAAAGTGACACCAGATGAGGTAATATGGAACACTTAGGTTTTAAAATTGTTTCTCTGCCCAGCCATCGTGGCTTGGGTTGAGCATCAGCCTATGAACCAGGAGGTCATGGTTGGATTCCCCATTAAGACATATGTCTGGACTCAATCCCCAGTGTGGGGTGTGCAGGAGGCAACCAACGATGATTCTCTTTCGTCATTGATATTTTATTCCTCTCTCCCTCTCCCTTCCTCTCTGGAATCAATAAAAATATTTTTTAAGTAAGTAAATAAATAAATAAAAATTTCCACATTAAACTGAACATTCATCTGCCATGTTGGGTTTATTTGCTAACTTTTTAAAAAGTAAGTTTTTATTGATTTTAGAGAGAGGGGAAAGGAGGGATAGAGAGAGAAACATTGATGAGAGAAACATCCATAGACTGCCTCCTGCAAAACGGGCCAAGCGGTTTGCTAATTTTTTTTTAATTTTATTTTTTTTTTAAGAAATACGCTCGCTTTTTCCCCCCATAGCTTTTTAACTAAAATTCTACCAGAACAATTTCTGAATGTTTTAACTTTAAAAAGTTTTATTATATGAGGGACCTGTTCATTTCAGAAAGCAGTGCCAAGCAAAGGGAAGGAGAAGGTCTCGTATCCTAAAGGCAGTCATGTGGACATGTAGGGTTATTGTCCTCTAGACTTCTCCTGGGTGTGTCATTGGAATGCTGTTCAACCACTTCTATTATTAATTGATGTGGAAAAATTCCATAGTGTATTGTCAGGTGAAGGAAATGCAATTTATGAACAGGATATACCAAAGGTCCCATTTTTAAAAAAACAAAATGTGTGTTGTGTCAACTACAGTTTAAAAAAAAAAAAAGAGTAATAAAGTATGTATCTCATAGATAAATACCAAAATGTTAACTAAGATTGTCTCAAGTTATTAGCATTTTTGAAATGTGTCCCTAGGCTAAAGGAAATTCTAAAGAAATTAGTGCTTGAATACTTTGAGCAATGGCAGCATTCAATAGAAAAACCTCAATAGAAGAGGGGAAATAAGAATGTGGATATCCAAGGCAACTCTGTATTCATAGACACCATTTTAGAGCACAAAAATTTGATAACTTGATTAAAAATTCAGTCTCGCTACCCTAGCCTAGTGATTCTCAACATTATAACCCATTGCCAAGAAATCTCGGTAGCCAGTTTCTTCTGTACCTTCCATAACGAATTTTTTTTAAAATATATTTTATTGATTTTTTAAAATATATTTTATTGATTTTGTACAGAGAGGAAGGGAGAGAGAGAGAGAGTTAGAAACATCTATGAGAGAGAGTCATCGATCAGCTGCCTCTTGCACATCCCCTACTGAGGATATGCCCACAACCGAGGTACATGCCCTTGACCGGAATCGAACCCGGGACCCTTCAATCCCCAAGCCGACGCTCTATCCATTGAGCGTCCCCCATAACGAATTTTTAATAACACAGACACACTGTTTATGTACTGTATCTTTATTTGTACTCTGTATATAAAAGGAATAAGATTCTTTTCTCGCCCTGAAGAAGCTATTTTCATTCCTTTGAACCATAGTGCTCCTGTTGAGAATACATGTTAAAGTCTGACTTTTGTATATTAGGTCTAAATCTCACTGGTTCTCAGGTCACTAGGGGTGGAGGTGTGGTGGGTAGTTTTAAATAAAGATTCTAGGATTCCACATTGAATTCTACTGTATATCAGCTTGTGTATGAGCCTGGGAATGGGTGGAGGTGAGGAAACAGTGATAGTGTTTTGTTTTTTAAGTCCTCCAGATAATTATTTTGTCATCCAGGTTGGAAACCGTGGCATAGACAGTAAGTTCATGACAAGATGTGTGAAAGGTAGAGTAGGGTATTTCTGTTAGCCCTCCTATAGAATGTTAATAGTGGTTTAGTGCTACCTGCATAAAGACAAAAGAAACCTGGTCTGCTGCTTAAATCACATTATCTTAAAATCATAAACTAGATCGCACTCTTTTCAAGGTCAAGCCAGGGTGTGCGGTAATTTTTTATTCTCTTTTTTACTTTTTTCCCCCCCAGTAACATCTTCATTGAGGTGTAATTCACATTCATACAGTTCGCCTACTTAGAGTCTACAATTCAGTCATTTTCATTACATTCACAGTTGTGTAACCACCAACACATCACGTCCTAGTGTTTTTAAGCCAGGGGTGGGGCATCTCTTTTCTGCTAAGGGCCATGTGGATATATTACACTCATTTGCGGGCCCTACAAAATGATCACCTTAAAAATTAGCCTGCTGTGTTTGGTCAAACATTTAACTGACTTACCCCTAACACCGTGGCAGGGCCAGACCAGACTAATAACTTGAGACAATCTTAGTTAACATTTTGGTATTTTGAGCCTTACCCGGCACGGGCTGGACGTTCTCACTCCTGTTTTAGGCAGTACTTTTAAAGAAAATCCTGATTTAAAAGCTGTATCGTTTCTTACACAGCTTCTAAGTGAGCATTTTCTTGCTGAACTGCAGTTTTAAGTTTTTACTGCTTTTTAGGTATTTATGCCAATATAACCTAATGGGTGTTTTTCACTTCCTCAGTTACATCAGTATGTTCAGAACCATTTTACAAGTGCAAGAATGGCTTTGGTTGGACTTGGTAAGTGGGAATTGCCTAATGTCAGTTTGCTTCTTTAAGAAGTAATCTTTTAAATTTAAACAGGTGAACACGGGATGGAACAGGATTGGACAGCTCAGTCCTGTTTATGTTTGATTTCTTACAGAGAGGAAGAGAGGGGGATAGAGAGTTAGAAACATCGATGAGAGAGAATTATCGATCAGCTGCCTCTTGCAAACTCCCTACTGGGGATGTGCCCGCAACCAAGGTACATGCCCTTGACCGGAATCGAACCCGGGACCTTTCAGTCCGCAGGCCGACGCTCTATCCACTGAGCCAAACTGGTTTCGGCTTTGTTGTTTTTTAGGAAGAACAGTTTAATAGAAAAATAGACAAAGGACGTGAACAAACAACTGGTGGGGAAATTGTGTGTGGGGGTGGGAGTCAGCTGTCATGGTAAAAGATGGTCAGCCTCACCAATAATTAAGAAAATTTTATCTGAGAGATTGGCAAAAATTAGAAGGTGACCCTGCCCAGTATTACCCAGAATATGGAAATAGTAGGCACTCTCAAAAGTTGTTGGCAGGAGAATATAATGATAGAACATTATTGGAGGCCTATGTTAGTAGGTATATTAAAATTCTGAATGTTTATGTTCTTAGACCTAGCAGTTTTACTTTTAAGAATTTAACCTGCAGAAACATTTGATCAAGTTTACAAACTGGTTGCATGAGATTATTTGCAATATTGGTTTTGGTTCATGTGTTTTGTACATAGTAGCTTAACTGAGGTATAGTAATTCACATGCCGTAGAACTCGCCCATGTTGTGAAGTACAGTCAGAGTTGTGGGACTGGTGACACTGTTATTTCAGATTATCTTCATCGTCCCCAGAGAGAAGCCGTTCCTCTTAGTGGCCACTCCTCCTCCTCCTCGCCTCTCTGGCAACCACTGATGTGCTTCCTGTTGATTTAACTGTTAACCGTTCTGGACTTCTCACATAAATGGAAACATAATTTTACATAGCCTTTGTAACTGGCTTTTTTCACTTAGCGTAAGGTTTACAAAGTTCACTCATAGCATGTACCAATGTTCCGTTTTCTGGCTGAAAAATATTCCATCACCATATTTTATCTGTCCACTCACCAGCTGGATATATGTGTTGCTTCTACCTTTTGGCTATTGTGAATATAAACTTTTATGTATAAGGTTTTTGCTAAATTATTACACTTGTTTTTATTTTTTCATTATATTTTTGTTGATTTCAGAGAAGAAAGGAGAGGCAGAGAGAGAAAGATGAGTGATGAGAGAGAACCATTTGATCAGCTGCCTCCTGCATGCCTCCTACTAAGGACCAAGACTGCAACCTGGGCATGTGCCCTGACTGGAAATTGAACCACACACTCCTGTTTCATAGGCTGACACTCAACCACTGAGCCACACCAGCCGGACTAGAACACCTTGTTTTTAATTCTTGTGGGTATATGCCTAGGAGATTGTCAGGACATATTTGAAGAACTACCAGACTATTTTCCAATCAATTGAGCTATTTTACAATCCCACCAACAGTGCACAAAGTTTCCGATTTCTCCATATTCTCACTAACACTTGTTATTTTCTGCCTTCTTTATTATGGCCATCCAAGCAGATGTGAAATCTCATTGTAGTTTTTATTTGTAGCTCATTGATGACTAATGACATTGAGCATTTTATTTTGTGTTTATTGGGCATTTGTATATCTTCTTTGAAGAAATGTCTATTCAAGTCCTTTGTCCATTTTTGTATCAGGGATTTTGTTTTGTTTTTGTTGTTGAGTTGTATGTTTATTTTTAAATATATTTTTATTGATTTTTAGAGAGAGAAGGATAGAAACATCAGTGATGAGAGAGAATCATTGATCAGCTGCCTTCTCTAAACCCTACCCTGGGTATCAAGCCTGCAACCCAGGCATTTGCCCCGAATAGTAATGAAACTGTGACCTCCTAGTTCATTGGTCAACACTCAATGACAGCCATGCTGGCTGGGCTAACCAGTGACCTCTCGGTTCATGGGTCAGCCAACACTCAACCACTGTAGCACACTGCGTGGGCTGTATGGTTTTTTTTTATTGCTGAGTTATAAGACGTATGTTATGCGTACTAATTCCTTACCAGATACATTATTTGCAAATTTTTCCCCATTCTGTGGGTTGTCTTTTTTTTACTCTCTCAGAAATATCCTTTGATACACAATGAATATTGTATTAATAGCCAACTATTGGAAAACTGTCCAGAAAGAAGAGGTTAGTTAAGTAAATTCGTATAGTGGAATTCTTTATAACCATTAAAGGTTTGATGTAGACCACTCACTTAGTTGTAAATTTCAAAAGACAAGTTAAATATTAATACAGTAACCATTTTGTAAATAAAATGAAGGTGATATTAATACATGCCTAGAAAAGGTTCTAGATTAATATGTAGAAACTGTAAATAGGTATCTGAGAGAATGGCATTTTGGGGGAGGGGACTCTTGTTTGCTGTTTATTTCTGTAATATATGAATTTAAAATAATAGATGTTTTACAATTGTGTTTTAGAACTTCTGGTTCTAGCTTGTTTTTTTCTGGTGAAATAGGTGTGAGTCATGCTGTGCTGAAGCAAGTTGCTGAGCGGTTTCTGAACATGCGGGGTGGGCTCGGCCTGTCAGGTGCAAAGGCCAGGTACCGTGGAGGTGAGTGCGTTGCTCTGTGAGAGTAGATTTCAGAAGGAACCCCTCAACCCCAGTGTGTCAGGGAGGAAGGCAGGATGGCAGGGGAAGAGCGGTGGGCCTCAGAAAAGCTTAGCTTAGAAGGTTCATACTGTTGGGCACAGAAGACTGAGAATAAAACCGGTGGTGACCAAGCCACTTTGTTTTCACCCTCTCCTGACCCGCCCAGGTGAGATTCGGGAGCAGAATGGGGACAGTCTTGTTCACGCTGCCTTGGTGGCAGAGAGTGCCGCCACAGGAAGCGCAGAGGCAAATGCGTTCAGTGTTCTCCAGCATGTCCTGGGCGCCGGGCCCCATGTCAAGCGGGGCAGCAACGCCACCAACTCTCTGTACCAGGCTGTTGCCAAGGGGATGAACCAGCCATTTGACGTAAGTCTGCCAGTCGCACTCACCTCCTCTGTTTTCAGATGCTCAGTGTTTACAATGCAGTCTGATAATCTGTATTTAACGTTAATCTCTTTAATTTTTAGACGAACACAAAAAACAATCTTTGTTGCAGGCTCAGTCCCCAGTGGAAGATATACAAGGGTGGGGACAGCTGATCTATGTTTCTAACTCTCTCCCTCTCCCTTTCTCTCTGAAATCAACAGAAATATTTTTTTTAAAAAAACAAAACTTACTGTCTTTTCAATTATTCTAATATACTAGAAAGAAAAATACTTTAAAAATCGGGAATTCACACGAGTTCCCTTTAGAATAAAGCTTTAAATGTTAAACATTCTCTAAATTCTGATTAGTTTTTTTTTGTTTTTGTTTTTTTTCTAAATTTTCTTCTGTCCCCTTCCGTTCTATGGCTACCTCCTGAATTTCACTGGTCTTTATGTTTTCCATTCAAGTATACAAGATACACACCAGGAAACTCCTCCAGCTTGAGATTAAATTAAAAATGATGACATTTAATCTTAGCAAAAAGTCCATGCCACTTTGTTTGTTTGTTAATCCTCACCTGAAGGTATTTTTCTCATTAATTTTTAGAGAAAATGGAAAGGAGGGGTGGGGGGTTGGAGAGAGAAACAGCAATGTGAGAGAGTCATCGATCTGTTGGGGTTGAGGATCAAACCTCCAGCCCAGGCACGTGCCCTTGACCGGGAACTGAACCTGAGATCCTTCTAACCATTGGCAACACTGTCCAGGCCTCCGTGCTACTTTAGAAGACACCTTTTTTTGACAGTGAGGAAAGTGCTAAAGCTTTCAAAATAATGATGTTCAAATCAAGAGAATTTAAAATGTCAACAAAATATTAATGAATGCCCATTGTTTGCCCAGTGTACTAACTTTCCATGACATTCAGTGATAAGCCTTTAAAACGTAACACATATACCCTGATTTCTCTTCAGATTGCATAAATCTTGCTTTTTACTAAAAGGTAACACATGCCCTGGCTGGTTTGGCTCAGTGGATAGAATATTGGTCCTCGGACTGAAGGGTCATGGGTTCGATTCTGGTCTAGAGCAAGTACATTGGTTGCAGGCTCTATCCCTGGCCCCAGTTGGAGCAAGTGTGAGAGGCAGCCAATGGATATGTCTCTTTCACATCAATGTTTCTCTCTGTCTCCCCCTCCCTTCCACTCTAAAATCAATGGAGCAATATCCTCACATGAAGATTAACCCCAAAAAAAGTAACACGTACTAAATTGGTAGGATTAAGTATTCATAATTGCAGCAGCAGTCATGGCACAGGTAGGTTTATGCCTCAAAGTGTTTGGCCATTTGACTTTTAACAGTGAAAACTAAAATCATTCTTCTCCTTTGACTCCTTTATTTTTGTTTATTTGTTTTAAAGAAAATGAGGAAGAGAGAAGGAGAGAGAGAGAAACATGGATGGGAGAGAGACATCAGTTGGTTGCCCTCCCGCACATGCCCTGAACAGGGCAGGGGATTGAACCTGCAGCCCTGATGGATGCCCTTGATCAGATATCAAACCCAAGACCCTTATGAGGACAGGTCCACACTCTTAACCACTGAACCACACCAGCCAGGGCTTTACTCCTATGTTTAATACTTGAGTGCCAGATTTCAAACTGTTTTATTAGCAGAGGCCTTTAAAAAAAAAAATTTTTTTTTTAATTGATTTGACAGAGGAAAAGAGAGAGAGAAATAGTGAATCAACTGCCTCCCACGTGCCCCCTTTTGGGGATCGAGCATGCAGTCACAGCATGTGCCCTGAATGGGAATTGAACCTGTAACTTGAGTGCTCAATCACTAAGCCACACCGGCTGGGCCAAAGGAGCCTTTTTATCCAATATGGTTTCCCAACTGCAATGCCTACACAAAAGTATTTTTCTTTTAAAGAAGTTTTGAGAGTTACTTGACAATGAAACCCTTTGAATTTTCTGTACAGAGCCTTAGAGTTCCCTGAAGCACAGTTTGAGAACCATTGTCTAAATGATTTCTAAATTAAATTCAGCTGCTGCTTTTTAAATTTTCCTCCAGAATTTTTCTCCTGGTTCATGTTCTACTCTGGATTTTTTTGTTTTTGTTTCTTTGGTGTTTTTTTGTTTGTTTGTTTGGTTGGTTTTTTGTGGGTTTGTTTTTGTGTGTGTGTGTGTGTGTGTGTGTGTGTGTGTGTGTGTGTTGATTTTTAGAGGGAGGGAGATAGAAACATCAATGATGAAACTCATTGATCTGCTGCCTCTTGTATGCCCCCTACTGGGGATCAAGCCTGCAACCTGGGCATGTGCCCTTGATCAGAATCGGACCCAGTACCTTTGAGTCCACAAACAGGCGGACGCTCTCTCCACTGAGCCAAACTGGCTAGGGCTACTCTGTTCTTTCTTCACCATTGTATGTTAATGATGCTTTGGAGTGGCTGGAGTTTAATCCTAGTCCAATGACTTTATTTTTGTTAATCCTCACCTGAGGATATTTTTTCCATGATTTTTAGAGAGTAGAAGGAGGGAGAGAGACAGAGAGAAAAACATCTAACAGTTGCCTCTTGCACTGGCCCCAACTGGGGTGGGAGATTGAACCTGCAATTAAGGTACATGCCCTTGACCAGAATCAAACCCGGGACCCTTCAGTCTGAGGGCCAACGCTCTAACCTCTGAGAATAACTGGCTAGGGCCAATGACAATTTAATAGAAATTTCTACTTCCGAATTTGATATGTGATAGGATAGTCTAGAATTATAATTCAAGTAGTTAAAGCGCAGTTTTTCTTAGCTCTCTCCAAGCTATAGGGGCTGCACCACTGGGTCTCACATTTTAAAGTACATGAGAACCACTTGGAGCATTAAAGTGTGGCCCTAGACTGTGCCCACAGGGATCTGAGTGGGTAAACTGGTGCAGGAACCTGAAAGTCTGTGTTCTTGGTAACAGCTCGGTGATCTTTAGGCAGATGGTCCACAGCAACACTGGGAAGCCTTGTCCCAGCAATCACCTTAAGGAGCTTAACTCCGTTCAGTCAGCAGTAACTGTGTCCAGGGCTACTCTTTGTGCTGCCTTGGACATATAGATAACTGCCTCCGAGCAGAAAGTGTTCCCTAACCCTTTGACTTTAGTCTCTGAAGTGAAAGCGAGTTGGTGAAAGGAAGTCAGCAACAACAGAGGGAAGAAGGCAGGTTTGTCTAGTGCCACAATCATACCACTCGGCCATTGTGTCTATAATAATAATGTTCACAAATCCATGTTTGTGCTAATCTTTAGTCATAATCAAAATAGGTTAGAAAATACTCATCTAAAATTAGAGTAATCCACCTATTTTGGAAAGATTTAAAACAGAAAAGTTAAAACCATTATTATTCTTCCCTGGTCAGCATGGGTCAGTGGTTGAGTGTCCACCTGTGAACCAGAAGGTCATGGTTTGATTCCTGGTCAGGGCATATGCCACGTTGTGGGTTCAAATCCCCATTGTGGGGCGTGCATCATAGATACTTCTCTTTCTCTTTACCTATCTGAAATCAATAAAAATACATTTTTTTTTAAATGATCATTTTGAAAGAGATAATGCTTCAGTCCTTGACAGACTGGCTAAATGAAATGCTGGTCTATTTGCTTACATTGTAAAGGTATAAGTTTTGTGAGACAATCGTAAGGAAGGTGTGCACTGTACTACCTGGTAGAATGGCGTACAGTTGAGTTTCATTATATTTCAGGTTTCTGCTTTCAATGCCAGTTACTCGGATTCTGGACTCTTTGGGATTTATACTATCTCGCAGGCTGCAGCTGCTGGAGATGTAAGTTGCAAACTCTCACAAGCTTTTACGTTAAGATGTGGAGTGTTTGAATGACTTGACATGACTTAGCAGAGCTCTGTGAATCATGGAAGCGTCCCTGCTGTGGAGGAGCCTGAGACACGTACACGGTGCTTACAGGAGAGGAAGGAAGCTCCTCGGTGGTGTCTGGGTCTGTTGGAGAAGTGGCTTTGAGTTGTCTCTGGGACCTCTAAATTGAGAGCTCGGGTGACACAGGGAAGTGCAAAGTGTATCTGGGAGTCCTCAGTACACACACTGTGTTGAAATCAGGGTTTGGTATGAGAAACCATAGGAGAAAACCGAAGCTCCTATGCTCTGTACTTGAAGGTGCTCCGTGCTTTAAGGTGGTTTCAAACCACCAATTGACTCAGGAAAATGGCCAAGAAAACAGGAAGAACAAGAAGAGAAACTGGTGCATTTGGAGCCAGGAAAGAACAGTGAAGACCATTTTGATCTACCCTGAATTAACCTCCCTTTAGTTACCATAGAGAGGTCTTAGCGGTTTACCAAAGTAGGATTTTAATTAAACAATAATTTACATTACCAAGGAATTAACGAGAAGTGAAGCCAGAGGGACCTCACAGATTGAGATAAACTAAGGAACTAGAGATCTTGACAAAGTGGAAAAATACGGACAGCATGTTTTAAGACTTAGGCTGGGGGTTTTCGAATTGAGAATTTAGTGGGCAGGGCAAATCTAGCTGATGGCCAAGCCTAGGGTGTGCCTATGGACATGGGCAGCTGAAATAGAAGGTCCTAGAATTTAGGTGATGAGGGGGAACATGAAGTAGCAGACCCAGAATAGTGCCAAGGTTGGGGTGGAGAGAATCATGGGCCAGGTTTATTAATTGACTCATTCAGCAAATATTTACCACGTGCCCACCCACAACACTGGAACCTGATTCTTCTAACTGCAGCTCCCAGGCATTGTCAGGTTGTCACTGTCTGGATGGATTCTACTTCTCAGTGAACACTAAGACAGCAGTGTTTACTACATGATTCTTTGAGAGGCTGGGGACATTTTAGAGGTGCTTATTCTCTAAAGGGGATGATAAGTCAGAGTGTGCTTTTCCTAGACCCTACTGCCATCCTCTGCCACTTCTGTAAGAAATTTTGCTACTCAGATACTGAAAGTTATACAGACAGCTACTTGATGGAACATTGGAAAGATAAGGAACACGTGGTGACTTAAGAATCCCAAATGGACACTCTGCTGTTTCTCTACAGCTAACCTCCCCCCTGTGTGTTTGCCTTAGAGGAGCATTTGATTGCTATAGAAGCTGGCACTGCTTAGAGGTGACCAGTTTTCATTGTCTGTCCTAGGTTATCAAGGCTGCCTACAACCAAGTCAAAGCAATTGCTCAAGGAAACCTTTCCAGCACAGATGTCCAGGTTGCCAAGTAAGTTTCAGGAGTAGTTGTGTTTTGTGTTTAAATTATGTGAAAGTTATATTTTTTTAGCTATGACAATATTGTAATGTATGCACAAAAGGGAAGTGCAAGATATAGAAGAATATTTAAAAATATATTTTATTGATTTTTCACAGAGAGGAAGGGAGAGGGTTAGAGAGCTAGAAACATCGATGAGAGAGAAACATCGATCAGCTGCCTCCTACACATCCCCGACCGCGGATGTGCCCGCAACCAATGTACATGCCCTTGACCGGAATCGAACCTGAGACCCTTCAGTCCGCAGACCGATGCTCTACCACTGAGCCAAACCGGTTTCGGCAATATAGAAGAATATTTAAAAGGAAAACATGCCCGTATCCTACCACTTAAGAATTACAAGTGTTAACATGCATATTTTCTTGACCATTTTTATGCATTTTTAAACGTAATTGTTAATATTTATATATAATTATGTCCTATTGATAGTGTTTATTGCACAAATTTGAAAATTACAAACACAAAAAAAGACTTTTCATTCCCAGTGATTTCTCTGTTTATAACGTTACTGAGGGCCGGTGAATGAAAGTCATGCATGGCTGCGGGTTCTCCTCAGCCCAGCCTGCACCCTCTCCAATCCAGGACCCCCAGGGGATGTCTGACTGCCAGGCAGCCCTCTCACAACCTGGGACCACTGGTTCCTAACTCTCATCTGCCTGCCTGCCTGATTGCACCTAACTGCCTCCCCCCAGGTGGCCTGGTCACCTCCAACTGCCCCCCCTTGCAGGTGTAATTGCCCCCAACTGCCCCTGCTGGCCTGGTAACCCCAAGCAGTTTGCTCAGTCGTCCGTTCAGTTGTTTCAGATGCAATGGTCACTTAGCCTTTTATATATATAGATGATTCTATTCAGATTACTAAATATTGGTCATAAATAATAATTGTTATCTCAAAACATCAAAGTTATCTTTGGGTTTAAAACATTTGTCATTCATATTAATTTCTTGGTATAGATCACAACTGTGTTAAGAGGTGTAAACAGCTGAGACCGGTTTAGCTCAATGGATAGAGCGTCGGCTTGGGGACTAAAGGGACCCGGGTTCGATTCCGGTCAAGGGCATGTACCTTGGTTGCGGGCACATCCCCAGTGGGGGAAGTGCGGGAGGCAGCTGATCGATGACTCTCTCTCATCGATGTTTCTAGCTCTCTATCTCTCTCCCTTCCTCTCTGTATAAAATCAATAATATATATATATATATTTTTTTTTTTTTTTTTTTTTTTAAGAGGTGTAAACATTATAGTGAAAGGCTCTGCTTTAAACGTATATGTGGTCCTAGCTGATTTGCCTCAGTGGATGGAGCATCAGTCTGTGGATTAGAGTCCCAGATTGCGGGCTCAATCCTTAATAGGATTGGCAGGAGGTAGCAAATCAATGTTCTCTTATCATCATTGATGTTTCTCTCTCCCTCTCCCTTCCTCTATGAAATCAATAAAATATATATAAAATGTATGTATGTATGTGGTTATATTTTTATTTTTATATTCGAAGTCACAATGTGAAAAGGTTACACCGGTTTACAATTACACCACCAGGATATGAGTGCCTGTATGACCACAGCATTGGCAACTTTTTTTTTTTTTTTTTTTTTACTGATGTGATAGACCAGAAAAAGATGTCTGATTAAAGACTGAAGTACTCATCTCCTGTTTGGTGAATTTAAATTCCCACTGTCTTCGCTGAAAGTGCAAACAGCACCTCTGACTGGGCAGTTCCAGGGTCTGACTAACAGAAACAGACTTTTGGCAGAGTTGGAAATGAGGTTACATTTTCATACAGCATTTTAAAACATTTAACTTTGACTCCATCCATTTAGGACAATTCAAAATATGAGTCCTAAAACTCAACTGGTCTCCATGATCTGACCACCACGAGGTAACTGTCTTTCTGCTTACAGTAATGTAAGTAGTTTAAGGTCTGAAAGCAGTACAGAGTTTTAAGAGCACTTTGGACTGTTTCCTCAGCTATCTTTGGTCAGGCTCAGGTATGAGCCACTTCACTGCTTTTCCTCTTCATTATGCGTGTGTTTTTCTCAGCTCACCAGTCAGTATTTCCAGACATAGGATGAGCAATACATCTAATTCTTTTCATCCATCTTTTCTTACGGCAAAAGTTTTACAAAGACACATTGTGGCAGAGAAGAACATGTGAGCAGACTATGTGCAGAGTGATTGTGGTAGTCAGCTGGAAGATAGTGCTTTGTCAGAAGATAGTGATGAGTCTGACATTAGACCATCATGAAGGCAAAAGAGAAACGTGACGTGTCTGACAATGAAAATGATTGTGAAGAAGAACGGCAGGAAAGCATTTTACCAGCCTTGTAGGATCATACAAATACTGCAGGCAGAACTGTTTACTTTGAAGACTCACCACGTTTTTTATTATAAGTGTGGGTTTTTTGTTTTTGTTTTATCTTATTCTCAAACCAATTTATACCATCACCAAATAGAAAAATACCACAAAACCTCTGCTAAAATTTCATTATGGATGGACATTACTTATCTGGAAATAAAGATTTTTCTTGGTTTAATTATATTGATGGGACTAACGAAGAAACCAGAATGGTCAACCAACCCTTTATTTTCAAAGCCTATGACTGCAAAGAGGTCGAGCAAATACTTATATTCTTTCATCTGAACAGTAATTCACAAGCAGCATGTAACACAGACCATCTTTACAAACTCAGACCTCTGTTGGATCATGTATCTCAAAATATCAATCTTCATACGTACAAAACAGCAGTTACAACCAGATGAAGAGTGACTCCATGGAGAGGACGCATCAGAGTCAAGATGTATAACCAGGCAAAAATAATAAAATGGGAACTTAGTAAGGATGCGTTGTGAAAGTGAGAGTGGCTATATTTGCAATTTCAAGATACAAGTGAAGGTAAAAAGTTACAACAGATGATAACCATCTTAACGGTCTTTTCTTGGTTCTTGGCCTCATAGTCGCCATGATAATTACTACAACAGCGTGTTTAAGGTGAGCTATTATTGAAGAATAAAATTGGTCTGTGGAACAATAAGGAAGAAACATTCGTGGAATGCCAGAGCTACTATAAGAAAAATCAAAGAGCCTTCAGAGAGAAGTGACATTTTTGTAGAGGTTCCATTATTCTCCTTACATAGAAAGATAAAGGGCCATATCATATACGTATGATATCGACCATGACATCTCTACGATATCCACATGTAAATAACATCACAAAACCTGCATGCACAGTGGATTACATCAGATATATAAAGAGAGTCAGGCAGGTCAATATTTGATGTACGGCAGTATTATCTTGCACACAAGTATCAAATGGCATGAAAAAAAAGTAGGTTTCTTTTTGATAAATTGTACCTTTTCGATGCATTTAAAATTTCTTTGTATAGCCAAAACCGGTTTGGCTCAGTGGTAGAGCGTCGGTCTGTGGACTGAAAGGTCCCGGGTTCGATTCCGGTCAAGGGCATGTATGTTGGTTGCGGGCACATCCCCTGTAGAGGGTATGCA
Organism: Pipistrellus nathusii; assembly: GCA_963693515.1. Taxonomy (NCBI): domain Eukaryota; kingdom Metazoa; phylum Chordata; class Mammalia; order Chiroptera; family Vespertilionidae; genus Pipistrellus; species Pipistrellus nathusii. The sequence continues at coordinate 100,241,639 of OY882861.1, read as the reverse complement.
AGAGGCAGCTGGTTGATGTTTCTCTCTCGTTGACGTTTCTAGCTCTCTATCCCTCTCTCTTCTTCTCTGTAAAAAATCAATAAAATATATTTTTTTTAAATTTTCTTTGTATAATATTATAGTTTGTTGTTTTTTTAGTGTACAAAAATTTTGTGCTCAAAATCACTAGAGTGGATTACATAAAATTCAACTGAATGCAGCCCACAACCTCACACCTCTTCCATTCTATCTAGAAGAGCTCCAGATAAAGATCCGCCACTCAGATTCTCAGGAAAATTTAAAGATCATGTTTTACCAAAATAGTAACCAGTGATAAAAAAAAAAATCTCTCCCTGGGGCATATAAAGTATGTTCTTCTAAGGGAAAGCATAGTGAAACACAATAAGAATGTAAAACTTGGTTAGTACCATTGCATGTAAATACATGTTATACAATAAAGGTTATTGTATAACAAAATATTTTTTAAATAAAATATAACATATGACAAAATAAAGTACATTTAAGTTCTTTTTAGATACTTTCATTTAATATTCAATTGTGGAAAAAGTAATGCAGAAGTTCTGACTTGAAATAGCCGGTCAGCAGGGTGCTAAGTGTTGCCCACGCAAGAAGTACAACAGTGAATACAAGCCAGGAGAAAGCACCCGCTTGGTCACTTCTGTTCTCGTTCATATTATTACTCTTGTCATACTGAACACACTAAGAAATTGCCTTTCAAATAATAAATATAGCAATTTTTATAAGGTGTGGCAACGTGTAGAAAGTGGAGTTTTGGGTTATTAATGTCAAGAATGTTTGTTTTCTGCCCTGGCTGATTTGGTTCAGTTTATAGAGCATCGGCCTGCAAACTGAAGGGTCCCAGGTTCAATTCCGGTCAAGAGCACGTGCCCGGCTTCCAGGCTCGATTCCCCAGTGAGGGGGGATGTGCAGGAGGCAGCGGATCAGTGATGCTCCTCATCATTGATGTTTCTCTCTCCTTTCCTCTCTGAAATCAGTAAAAACCCTATATAATAAAAGAATGATATGCAAATATCCGAACAACAGAACCACCGAACAACCAGTCAAAGCATAATATGCTAATGATATGTTAAGGCTGCTGAGCCGCTCACTGTGACGTGCACTGACTACCAGGGGACGGATGCTCCGACCAATAGGTTAGCTTGCTGCTGGGGTCCGGCTGATTGGGGCTGAGCGAGATGGGCCAGACTTGCCCTGGAGCCTTCCCATGATCCCTCCCCCGCAGGGTCCCTCAGCCTGGCCTTCACCCTCTTGCAATCCGGATCCCTCGGGGGATGTCAGAGAGCCAGTTTCAGCCTGATCCCGCAGGCCACGGCCCTTGGGAGGGCACCAGACATAGGGCTGGTGGCAGTGCCAGCCTCTCCCAATCGATTGGGACTGAGTATGCAGTGGGGCACAGGGTGAGCAGGAGCGGCAGGCAGCATTGGATCGCGGGTTTTGGCCCAGTCATATAGGCCACCCAGGGACACCACCCGTACACAGATTCATGCACCTGGCCTCTAGTATTTTTTTTTAAAGAAAGTTTGTTTTCTGCCATCTAGATAGAGTTGATACTTTCTCTTATAGGTTTCTTAATCTTCCTGTAGTGAGAGGAAAGTAAGGTATCATTTCTGAAGGGACAAACTAATAATCTCTTGATCAAGTTTATTGCAGGTAAAATTTCTTTTAATTGACAATTTGATAAAATTGCATATAATTGTAATTATCGGGTCTAGTAGTAATTAATGTCGTTTTTAAACATTCGTTTAAAATCTTGCTTGGCGTTGACTTGTATTGACATAACCTTCAAACACGTGGTATCTACAGAACGTGTGAAGTGCAATTAACAAATTTTGCTTGAAAAAGTTTGTGTTTTTGGTTTTTGTTGCAAAACTAGGGCTAAGAAGATGGCGGATGAAGAGCATATTCAGCACTGCATGCTTTACGAGTTCCAATTAGGAAGAAAAGCAAGTGAGGCTGCAAAAAACATCTGTAGTGCTCTTGGTCAAGATGCAGTTAGCGCCAGAAAATGCCAGCGTTGGTTTGAGAAATTTCGCGAGGGAAATTTTTCGTTAGATGACAAGAGTGGTCGAGGCCGTGTGTCCAATTCTGATCAAGAAGCTCTTCAAGCTCTTTTGGTGCAAAATCCTCAAATTACCCAACAAGAGCTTGCGACAACTTTAAATTGTTCACAAAAACAATTTCCAATCAATTGCGTGCACTTGGCAAAGTCCAAAAGTTTGGAAAATGGGTTCCTCATGAGTTGACCGCCAACAACCGTAATCAAAGAGTCACAATTTGCAGTTCGCTCCTCTCGTCAAAACCATTTGCCGTTTTTAGAGCAAATTGTTACCGGAGATGAAAAATGGGTGCTGTATGTGAATTTGAAAAGGCGGCCTCAATGGTTGGACAAAAATGAGGCTCCGCAGCCCACGCCAAAACCTGACTTGCATGCGAAAAAAGTGATGTTGTGTGTTTGGTGGAATTTTAAAGGAATTCTTCATTATGAACTTTTACCATCTAACCAAACCATTACAAGTGCAGTGTATAGTGCCCAATTGGAATGGTTAGCCCAAGCTTTAAGAGAAAAAGAACCCGCGCTGATTAATCGGAAGGGTGTAATTCTTCACCACGATAACGCACGACCGCATACTGCAAGAATCACTGCTGAAAAACTGCGCCAGTTGGAATGGGAAGTTCTCCCTCAACCTGCATATTCTCCTGATATTGCCCCTTCGGATTACCATTTGTTTCGTTCTTTGCAAAACTTTCTTCTTGGAAAAAAATTTAATAATGAAGAATGCCTCAAAAATGCATTGACCGAATTTTTGCATCAAAATCACAAGAATTTTACAACAGAGGGATTAAAATGCTTCCTGAGCGTTGGGCACAAGTAGTAGAAAACAACGGCAACTATATTGTTGATTAAATTTTGTTGTATTGTTTAAATAAATTCGATTTTAAAAAGTATTAGGAAAACAACATTAATTATTACTAGACCTAATATGTTTAAATGGAAGTCTTGGTTCAGCATGGCAAAAGAAGATAGTTGGAGAGTTATCTAACTCAGGTGCCTTATTAAACACCAGTTTCTTTCTGGGAAAATTGTGAAGTAGATTTGGTTTTACCTCAATTTGATGCTTTTATGCCCACATTGAACCTGCTGGGATTTATAAGACCTACACTGCCTCTGCATTACTTCCTGCCCTCAGTGGAACAAATCCCAGGATAGAAATTGGGCTGGGATTAGGAAGATAGCTACAGAATTGACAGTGCCTTAAGAGCCCATATGTTTTTCTCTAATAGCAATGCCTAAAATTATCACCAAAAAAGTAGGTATTAAGAGTTACTTCATTAATCAGAACTTTAAAATAATTTCAATTAGATCTAAGTTTTAGTCCAAAAACCAAAAGGCAATCTGTTGGGTTTTTTCATATAATCTTGTATTGACAGTTTCCTAAATGATAATGTAAATAATAAAATAGTTGGTGGGCTGAAGAAATAGAAGGGAAATCTTTAGCACTGTAAGATTTCAAAGTTGTTAATTTTGCATATTTACAAAACATTTTTGAGAGTTTGGGAAAACTTATAAAATCACCTTTCTCTACAAAACTGGCTTCTGAATTCATCGCCTTTGGTTGGACAGGAACAAGCTGAAAGCTGGGTACCTGATGTCGGTGGAGTCTTCGGGAGGTTTCCTGGACGAAATCGGGTCGCAGGCTCTCGTTGCTGGCTCCTACGTGGCACCGCCCGCAGCCCTTCAGCAGATTGACTCAGTAGCGGACAGTGACGTCATAAGCGTAAGCAAATGAGCACTTACCATTGAACTTCGGTACCGTGGCCTTTAGTGGCCCCTTTTCGGAAGCACGCTCAGCTTCCCTGGGCTGTGTGTGTGACTGGAGCTGCGGGTGCCTTCCCACCTGGTGTGGAGGCAGGGGGCTCAGCACCATCAGACCTGCAAGTAGCTTCCTTGTCAACTTGGGATTTAGGTTTCTTTCTCGGTTATCTAAATCACCATTAGGTTAAACATTTTAAATTGTTAGAGGTCAAGAAAAATCAAATATTGGCAATTTTACGATTCAAACTAATAGTCAAGGTGGATATTTTTTCTTTTCACTCCCCAGAAACAAGCTCTGTCCTGCCAACCCTTCCCGATCCAGCATCTCAAGATTTTCTTTTGTCTTCACAGTCTAAGACATTCTCCTGCTCTTGCTATATTTTTTTCATATATATTATTTCCTACAAGATGAGTTGTTTTGAGAGCAAGGAATATGTCTTCTAGCTTCTCTTTGTAATCCCTAATATGCCGAACAAGCACATGATCTACAGAATAAATCCAAAGTCAGTAGATTTTTCCAGTCATTTCTGCATTAAAAATGTTAGCCGCCCTTCCATTGTAGAGGCCTGAACCTTCTCAACAATAGGTCTACCGTGGGGATAGGAAAAAGAGTTTATGTTAAAGCAGTGACCCTGACATTTCACTTGGCTACTCTTCCAAGCGTCTGTCCTCATTTGCCGCCACCACCACCACCATCCTTTGAGAAAAGGTGCCTGAGACCATGTGGAGGATGATACTCATGGTATTACACGTAACCGCACCAACATGGTCGTGGTGTAAAGAACACTAAAATGTGACTTTTCAGTTAGTAATCAGTGTGTTTTTATTAACTCAGACTATTTGCCTTTGTAATACAGAAACGGGAAGTCCACAGCCCGCCTAAGGCCACTTCTGCCCTGTTTGCAGTGCCAGCGAGGCTGTCCTTACACCTCACAGAGAGCACCCCTCGCCCAGGCACACGGGTGACCAGGTGCTCACAGGAACAGCTGAGCTTTTCCTCAAGTTAAAACCTACCCGCCCTGTCCTGTAGCTCAGCTTCACTAGCGGCTTAGTGTCCTGTCCATAAGGTCTTGAAGGAACAGAATAAGTGCTTTTTAAGTACATGACAGTGCATGTTCTTACTTTAACTTCCTGCCTTTTGTTTGTTTACTCAAAGGCTGCAAAGAAGTTTGTTTCTGGCAAGAAGTCAATGGCAGCGAGCGGAAATTTGGGGCATACACCTTTTGTGGATGAGCTATAAACCGGAAGCACTGGCTGGACATTTTCTCAATCCAGGGCAGCAAACATGAAAGTTCCACGTCTGTAATGTAACATTTGTCTTGGTTTTCAGTGAGGGGAAATACCTTAAAAAGTATACATGCAAGAAATTGTTCCCTCCTTACCTGAAGTCAATAAAATATTGTAAGTGTTTCTTGGCATTTTTCCTAATCAGTTAATCAACAAGTTTATTTTCTGCAGACATGGTTTGGTTTGGTTTTTCGTTTTCCTTTTTAATTAAGAGCCCCTTCCTGGTCCTGCTTCCCTGAGTGGCCGTGACAGGTGGAAAGGGGGAGGGGAACCAGGCGGCGTGGGGAGGGTTATCTTTTTCCATTTACACACAGAACTGGACAGTCACCGCAGGGTCACTACTGTAGTTAGAAGTTGGCAGCCTGGGAAAGGGGAGGAACAGGTTGCAAGTAAGGGTGTCACTTAAAAAAATACAGGCCCTCTCCAAAACTGGGTGCCTGGGGTGGGGGGACTTGGTCTGTTTGAACCCAAAGGGAGTCAAAATATCAAAAGGGGTTTGGGAAGGCCAGAACCGTCAGGCCTGGAGGGGGGAGGAAGGGGGGGGGCCTGTTTGGCACCTGGTGAGGGGCTAGTCCTCCGCCTGCTGGGATCCCGCAGGAGGGGCTGCCAGGCGCTCCAGGCAGGGGCTGGAGGGGGGAGGAAGGCTGGGCGGGGGGGGGGGGGGGGGGGGCTGTTTGGCACCTGGAGAAGGGCTAGTCCTCCCCCTGCTGGGATCTGCGAAGGCTTGCTCCAGGGAGACCGCAGCTCTGCCCCAGCTTCTCTGCCAGCAGCCAGCGGTCCTCCTCCTCGGGCCGTTTGCTTGTAACGCATGCTTGATCCCCGTAACCTGCTGCTTGGTGCAGACTCGGCCCAGCAGATAAACCAGCTCCCCTTGCCCTCCTCGGCCTCGGAGGCTTCATCATACAGGCCCAGGCAGTCTGGCCGGCAGCATCTTGCCTTACGAAGGCGGCGGAGGGGTCGTCTCCTGTCTGGCCACATCACCCCAGGATCTCCTTGCACTTCACCACCACCTCTGGTGTCCAGGCTACCCACCTTCACGCCATTGACCCTCCATCAGAGACAGCCACCCAGAGCCATGATCCGGGAGCCACAGGAGACGGCAAGAGCCTGGAGAGGGAGCGCCGGACCCGACGGAACTGCATTCTGTTTCAGATGTTGTGAAGGACAACAGGATATAACAGCGCGAGAAATTACTACAAGTAAGGTGAGCGGCTACCAGTAAATATTTCCAGACTAGTATTGGTGGCTTTTTAAAAGATAAAAGCAATTAAAAATCTCTCCTTTTAGGTAAGAACAATTAAATGGGCTAGGTTTACCCTCTTTTTTTGCCTTTTTGCAATAGAGTTATTTCTCATTTTTTTTTAAGAGAAGAGAAAAGGAGACAGAAACGATTGGCTGCCTCCTGCACTTCCCCTACTGGGGATCAGCCCACCACCCAGGCACGTGTCCTGACCAGGAATTGACAACCTTTCAGTGCTTGGGACAACTCCCAACCAACTGATCCACACGGGCCAGGGCACAATAGAGTTATTTCTGAAAAACATAAATTCCCCACCAGTTGTGCCCTGTGTTCCCACTGCTTCATTTTATGTCTGCCTTCCCTTCACCACGCAGAGCTGAGCTTTCCCTCATTAGCTACCAGCCCAACGTTCAAATAAAAGCGGGGCAGAAAAGGGAAAAAATTCTAATATGAACAACTAGCCAAAAAAAGTACTTTTCCTATTAAGTAGGGCACATGAAGTTTGTAAAACGAGAAACTGCACATCTAAACAACAATGTGGTACTTACATTAAAAAGCGAAATTCTCTATCAACAAGTGAATCTAAAAACCAAGGAAATTAAAAAAAAAAATCTGAGGAACAATATTAACTGTTGAATATAATAGAATCAGAGAAGCCTCCTGCAAGTGGACAGGGTGGTGTTCAGAGTCAATACAACACAAGATCTGGCATCAAATGCCCTGCATATAAGACCAGCCTTCCGTGCATTAAAGGAGTAAATTGGCAAAAAAAAAAAAAAAAAAAAAAAAAAAAGAAAAGAAAAGAAAAAAAAGAAAAGCGAAATTCTCTACTGTGTTTACCCTTTCTGACATTGACATTCTCAGAAAGGAGCGCCGCAGTGATCTGAGTGAGCTGTTTGAGAATAAGCTGCGTGAGGCCTGTTGTGGCACTCGGGAAGTCTTGCTGTCACGCTGAAGCAGGCGTAGAGGCTTCCCAACAGTTGAAAAGAATTGGTGGGTGTGCACACATTCCTGTGGCCCAGCCAGCTGTGCGTGGCAATGCACCAACCGGGGCTGCCAGAGGAATGCTCCATGAGCACACACTGGTCACTTCTACCCGACGCCCGGTGCGGGCTGGCCCCTGTCCTTCTCGGCCTGGGCGTAGTCTTCCAGCCAGAAGGCGGAGGAGGCGGAGGAGGAAGAGGAGCTGTCCCTGTCCTGCTTCGCCAGCACCCAGTACGGCGAAGGGGCTCTCACTTCCTTCTCGTCTCCGTGAACCACAATGTCACACTGAAGGTCTGTTCCCACGCTCACAGGCTGATCCTTCCTCTCGTATTCATGCCATTCTCTGGAGATGGACACAGGTCTCCTTGCAGGCTGATGCTCAGTGGACTGGGGGCGTTTATAATACTTAAGTTTTTTATCTAAAACTACATCTTCCTTGTCATCACTGCTTGCGAGAAAGTCATCTTTTGCCTGCTCAGTTTTCTTCGTTGTGCTGGAAATAAAAGAATAGTGAATGAAAATTACTTTTTTTTTTTTCAATCCTCATTCGAGGATATTTTTTCTGTTGATTTCTTTTACAGAAAGCAGGAGAGAGGGAAGGAAAGAGAGAGAGAGAAACATCAATGTGAAAGAGACTTCGATTGGTTGTTTCCCGGACTGGGACCAGGAATCGAACCCTCAGCCCTTTCCTGTGGAGGTTTAGCCTCACATTTAAGTTGTGCTATTTCAGTATTCTGAATCTCAGACTCTGTAATAATGCTTAGAGCACAGTAGTTGTATGAGCAAATAATTTACAGCCCAGGCTTAAGAAACACTCCCCAGTACAAGGCCACCAGCTCGGTGTGGCTGCTAAATTTACACTGATTAAACATGAATAAAATTTACAGCTCCTCATTTGCAAATCCTCACATTTCAAGTGCTTAATTGCCACATGTGACTGGTGGCTGCTACGTGGAACCACACACTTCAGCACCAGCCAGGTTCCTTTGGCCCATCCCAATAAAGGTTCAGAGCTGCAGCAACGAGGGCTCAGGAGACCTGTCAGGATCTCACAAGGACCACTCCTGCGTCAGCACTGAGCTGCTCGCTGAAGATGTTCTCATGTTCTACCCAACTTCTCACGTATCTGGTCCTCAGAGGGTCCCTCATGCTCCTGTGCTAACATATGAACAAGCTCTCAGGTTAAATGATTGCCAGAGTTCCAAAGCTGGATTTAAATTTTCACTCACTGAGTAACGGCTCAATCACAGAAAGTCCTGTGGCAAGTTTGGCATAACAGACAGACCTGTCCCTGCCTTCACTGAGTTCGCATTCCCCCAGGTAGCACACAAACAACTGGTTATGAGGAGTATTTCATTGCAATTTGGATCAGTGCTGAGGAGAGACACAGGATTGAGAGAACACATCGCAGGGTCCTGAGCAGGTTGCAGACAAAGGGCCATCCAAAGGCTCTGCAGCAAAGCAGCAAGGTAAGAGCTGAGAGCCAAGTGGACTCGGAAGGGCAGGTGAGTGAGGCTGGAATGGTCCTGGAGTGAGGCCAACATAAGGACTGGACCATTTATCCTAAGAACAAAGGAAGGTCTTAAAGATGCTAAGGCATGTCACAATACGATTTGCATTGAAAAAGGATCATTTTATGTAGAGAACAGGGCACAAGAGTAGGTGCAGGGAGACAAAATAGTTTCTTTAATGAGGATGGTGGTGGTAGCCAGAGAGAAGCTGACAAATCGGGGGATAACTGACAAGTCTTCGTGATTACAGGGGAAAGGGGAAGACAAGGGAGATAGAAAAATCAAGGACAGCCCCTAAATTTCTGACTTGTTCAATGAGGCAGACATAGTAACAGAAACCAAAAGGATCATTGCGATTGCCCAGGAGATTGGGAGGAGAGAGCCAAAGATTAAACCTTAGGGACTCCAAAGCTGGGGAAAAGGAGACCAAGAGAAAGTGACCTGAGGTCATAGGAGAATCAGGGGAGTGGGTATCAGTGGGAAGCAGGTGATGTTTCAACAAGAGTGAGGTTGGGGGAGAAACCAAGATGGTGGCCTAGGTAAGCACTTGAGCTGCCACCTCGCACAACAATTTCAAAACAACAACTAAAAGACAGAATGAACATCATCCGAAACTACAGGAAAGCTGGCTGAGTGGGAAATCTACAACTAGAAAGAAGGAAAGAGGCTCACGGATCAGGGGAGCTGCAAAGCACTGAGGTAGGGAGACGTGCTCACAGAGAGGAAGGGCAGCCGAGTGCCTGGCTGGCGGGAGGGGAAAGGAAGCCCCTGACTGCACTGAACCCCAGCCCCAGCCGAAATCCCATGGACCCAGGCTCATATGGGTGGAGTCTGGACTGTAGAGAAAGGCACCCGGAGATTCCGAGACTGGGAGACTCGGGGGAGCCAGGAGCTGCAGAAGGCAGAGATCTGAGGTGCATGCACAAGGGCAGAACTGACTGGAAGGCAAGACTATCAGCTCAGCCCTGAGACTCTGCCCCATCCAAGCTGAGCATAGAGGCTTTTGCAATTTTGCAATCTTGATCTTATAAGGCTCTCCAATACAGAAGGTATCCCGGCATATATACAGCCGATGGTCATTCCAATTGGCCTGGAGGTAATTCCTCCCAGTGATACCAACAACAATAAGGCTGTACACACAGTCCACAAAGGGGAGCACCAAGAGTGTCTACCTCAGGTAACTGGGTAGGCCTACCCACTAGCCCATATGGGACACCAAGCACACAATGCCACCCTACCAACTCAGGGAAGCAGCCAAAATGAGAAGATAAGGAAATAGATCTCAAACAAAAGATATGGAGAACAAAAGACTGGATATAGAGTTCACAACCACTGTTATAAGGTTTTTCAAGAATTTCCTAGAGAAGGCCAATAAATTTAACGAGACCCTGGAGGATATGAGAAAGGACCAACTAGAAATTAAACATACACTGACTGAAATAAAAAATATTATATAGAGACTCAACAGCAGACTAGAAGAACGCAAGAATCAAGTCAAAAGATTTGGAATACAAAGAGACAAAGGACACTCCTATGGAGAAGCAAAAAGAGAAGAGAATCCAGAAAGTTGAAGGTAGTGTAAGGAGCCTCTGGGACAACTTCAAGCGTACCAATATCAGAATTATGGGGGTGCCAGAAGAAGAGAGAGAGCAAGATACTGAAAACCTATTTGAAGAAATAATGACAGAAAACTTCCCCCACCTGGTGAAAGAAATAGACTTACAAGTTCAGGAAGTGCACAGAATCCCAAACAAAAGAAATCCAAAGAGGACCACACCAAGACACGTCACAATTAAAATGCCAAGGGCAAAAGACAGAGAATCTTTTTTTTTTTTTTTTTTTTTTTTTTGAGTTTTTACAGAGAGGAAGAGGGATAGGGAGTTAGAAACATCGATCAGCTGCCTCTTGCACACCCTGGGGATGTGCCTGCAACCAAGGTACATGCACTTGACTGGAATTGAACCTGGGATCTTTCAGTCCATAGGCTGACGCTCTATCCACTGAGCCAAACTGGTTTTGGCCAAAGAGAGAATCTTACAAGCAGCAAGAGAAAAAGTTAACTATAAGGGAGCACCAATACAATTATCAGCTGATTTCTCAACAGAAACTATGCAGGCCAGAAGGGAGGGGCAAGAAATATTCAAAGTGATGAATAGCAAGAACCTACAACCAAGATTACTCTATCTAGCAAAGTAACCATTCAGAATTGAAGATCAGATAAAGAGCTTCACAGATCAGAAAAAGCTAAAGGAGTTCATCACCACCAAACCAGTATTATATGAAATGCTGAAAGGTATTCTTTAAGAAGAGGAAGAAGAAAAAAGTAAAGATAAAAATTATGATCAGCAAATATATATCAACAAGTGAATCTAAAAACCAAGTGAATTAAAAATCTGATGAACAGAATAAACTGGTGAATATAATAGAATCAGGGGCAGAGAAATGGAGTGGATTGATAATTATCAGGGGTAAAGGAGTGTGGGGGTGCAGAAGGAGACTGGACTAAAATCGTACACCTATGGATGAGGACAATGGGGGGCGGGGGTTAGGGCACAGGGTGAGGTGGGAACCGGATGGAAGGGAGCTATGGTGGGGAAAAGGAGAAATAATTGTAATAATCTGAGCAATAAAGATTTATTAAATTTAAAAAAAAGTGAGGTTGGGAGGTTGTAAAGTGTCTAATGCTCAGAAGCCAAGCAAAATAAAGATGAGAGGAGACACTGGAATCAACGATGTGAAAGTTGGGGGTGCGGGTGGGGGTTGGGAAAGGCCTCGGGCACATGATGGGAGCAAGCCCAGGCTAACACGGGCAGAGGAGTGCCCTGTCTGGGACAGCTCTTCCAACAAGTTTGGAGTGAAATAAGCCAATCCTAGAAAGACTAATATCACATGATCCCATTTATTTGTGGCATCCACTGAACAAAATGGATTGATCAACAGGGTTGGGGGGATGAGAACAGATAAACCAAATGCATAGCCCTTGGGTTCAGGCAACAGAGTAGTGAAAACTTGGGGGTGGGGGTGAGGGTAGGGGCTATGGGCTGGGAGAAGGGGGCAATGGGAGCTATCTGCAGGCTGAGGGACCCCACCGGTGCCTGAATCTGTGCCCCAGGGCTCTAGTATTCACGATAAAAGGTGATTAAATCTCTTGGGGAAGTAATTAAATCTTAAGTACACTTAAAGCAGAGGAGTGTCCTATCTGGGACAGTTCTTCCAACAAGTTTGGAGTTAGGGACAGGACAGTGGCCAGAGGGAGCAGGAGAGGACAGTGGAGTTAAAGGTGGGGTTTGCTAAGATGACAGGAACTTAGAAATGCTTAAGTGTTATTGGGAAGAACCCAGAGAGCAGCTGGATATGCAGGAAACAAGTGGAATGGGATTCCCAGCACTTTTAAAGACTGAAAAGGGGGACATGTGATGTGGGTGTTTGGAGGCAACATTCCCATTGGATGGTTTACTCTTTTTTTTTTTTTTTTTTTTAATTAACTCCAGGTTCAAGGATTCTGTCTTTCTCCTTCCCGATGTCTGTTCCTGTAAACCGTTCTTTCCAAAAGGATTTAGAAACACGGGACATTATTCTAGCGGGGTCACCAATTCCTCCTCCCATGGTCCATTTGATAATTTTTATATTAAACCAAGACCCTTGGCTCCATGGACCTTGGAGAATTATGTAGTATAACAAAGATTTCCAAAAATGAACTACTTACCATGTTACTGGGAATTTGGTCTCAGGGATTAAGTCATATATGTCTTGCCATTCTTGGGGTATGTCAATAAAATCTCGGTAAACCTCGATTTGCAGCACTGTTCCTGTGGTGACGCATTGCAAAAGCTTTAAAAATTCCCGAAGAGTATATCCTAATACATTGGCATGGCCAACATTAATCAGAACATCACCTAAAGAGGGCGAAAAATTAGCGGAATTAAGAGAATGGTTGAAAGGAAATATTCCACTTCTGTCTTAACTGTGAAGTGTTTCCTATTATGGGTTCATATTGCTGATTCATTTTTGAACCAAAACCAAGCTTCAGTCTTTATTTTTTATTTTGTTTTGTTGTTAATCCTTGCCCAAGGATATTTTTTCCCCATTGATTTTTAGAGAGTGGAAGGAAGAGAGAGGGAGGAGAGAGAGGGAGAGAGAGGGAAAGAGGGAGAGAGAGAAACATCGATGTGAGAGAAACACATTGGTTGCCTACGGCCCACACCCCAACTAGAGCCAGGTATAGAGCCCACAACTTGGGCATGTGCCCTGATTAGGAATTGAACTGGGGGCCTTTTGGTGTGTGGGACAATGCTCAACCAACTGATCCACAATGGCCAGGGAAGACCAGTCTTTATTTAATAAAAACAACCACCACAGTGACATGAGTGTCCTTTCCATAATAATGAATGCATGCAAGATGTTTACAGCAGTGCAATGGTGGATGATATGTTTTCTCAGCACTTCTGACAGAGGCTATACCATTTATAACTGAAGCATCCTTTAGGATTTTAAAAACGTGTTTCAAATAAAGTGAATGGCTATTACCCATTTAAAAAATATATAATATATATATATATATATATATATATATATATATATATATATATATATATATATTAATTTTTTAATTGCCCTAGCTCAGTGGTCGGCAAACTGCAGCTCAAGAGCCACATGCGGCTCTTTGGCCCCTTGAGTTTTTAACAAAAGGCCAGATTAGGAGTGCCCTAATTAAGTTAATAACAATGTACCTACCTATATAGTTTAAGTTTAAAAACTTGGCTCTCAAAAGAAATTTCAATCGTTGTACTGTTGATATTTGGCTCTGTTGACTAATGAGTTTGCCAATCACTGCCCTAGCTTGTTTGGCTCAATGGATAAGAGCATCAGTCTGCAGAATGAAGGGTCTGCAGAATGAAGGGTCCTTGATTCCAGTCAAGGGCACATGCCTGGGTTGTGAGATCTGTCCCCAGTAGGGGACGTGCAGAAGGCAGCTGACCAATGATTCTCTCTCATCATTGACTAGAGGCCTGGTGCATGAAATTCATACACAGGTAGGGTCCCTAGATCAGGACCGACTAAGACCTTTGGGATGCTGGCCAGGGCCTTCCTTCATTCCTCACTGCACACTGGTGGTTAGCACAGGTCATGGAAAGCAATCAAACTACTAGTTTCCCACTCAAACTCCTGAAGGGACATTTTGCATATTTGTCATACACACACACACACACACACACACACACACACACACACACATACACACACATACACTAGAGGCCTGGTGCACAAAATTCGTGCATGGAGGGATGTCCCTCAGCCCAGCCTGCACCCTCTCCAATCTGGGACCCCTCTCACAATCCAGGACATCCCTCTCACAATCTAAGACTGCTGGCTCCCACCTGCTATCTGCCTGCCTTCCTGATTGCCCCTAACTGCTTCTGCCTGCCTTCCTGATCACCACCTAACCACTCCCTTGCCAGCCTGATGCCTAACTGCTCCCCTGCCAGCCTGTTTGTCCCTAACTGCTCTCCCCTGCAGGCCTGGGTCCCCCCAACTAACCTTCCCTGCCAGCCTGGTCACCCCCAACTTCCCTCCTCTGCCAGCCTGGTCACCCCTAGCTTCCCTCCCCTGTAGGCTTGATTATCCCCAACTGCCCTCCCTTGCAGACCTGGTCCTCCCCAACTGCCCTCCCCTGCTGGCCATCTTGTGATGGCCATCTTGTGTCCACATGGGGGCAGCCATCTTGTGTTGGAGTGATGGTCAATCTGCATATTACTCTTTTATTAGATAGGAGGATAGAGGCCTGGTGCATGGTGGGGGCCTGCTGGTTTGCCCTGAAGAGTGTTCCGGATCAGGATGGGGGTTCCCTTGGGGGGTGGGGCAGCCTGGGCAAGGGGCCTGTGGTGGTTTGCAGGCCGGCCACACCCCCTGGCAACCCAAGCGGAGCCCCCAGTATCTGGTGTTTATTTACCTTCTACAATTGAAATTTTGTAGCCTGGAGCAGAGCCAAGCCTTCTGCTTGCTCCTTGGCAGCAGCCATTTCTGTTAGCATTTATGTATCTTGTATAATTGAAACTTAGTAGCCGTGAGTGGAGGCCTGGGCCGGCCAGGGCAGGCGGAAAGCTTGGCTTCCTCCATCGCTGGGGAAACCCAAGCCTCCCTCCTGCTCTCTGTGGCTGTAGCCATCTTGGTTGGGTTTATTTGCATATTTGCTCCTGATTGGCTGGTGGGCATGGCTGGTAAGCATGGCTTGTGGGTGTAGCAGAGTGGTGATTAATTTGCATATTACTCTTTATTAGATAGGACAAGAGCCTGGTGCATGAAATTCGTGCTCAGCCTGCACCCTCTCCAATCTGGGATCCCTTGAGGGCAGTTGGAAATCCCTCTCACAATCCAGGATTGCTGGCTCCCAATTGCTCACCTGCCTGCCAGCCTGATCACCCCCTAACCACTCCCCTTCCAGCCTGATTGATGCCTAACTGCTCCCCTGCTGGTGCAATAGTCCCTAATTGCCCTCCCATGCTACTTGGTCACCCCTGTCCTTCCCTGATGGACTGTTCACCCCCAACTGTCCTCCCCTGCTGGCCTGGTCACCCCTAACTTCCCTCCCTTGCCAGCCTGGTTACCTCTAACTGCCCTTCCTTGCTAGCCTGGTCACCCCCAACTGCCCTCCCTTGCCAGCCTGGTGCCTCCCCAACTGTCCTCCCCTGCAGGCCTGGTTGCCCCTACTGCCCTTCCTTGCTAGCCTGGTCACCCCTCTCTTGCCGGCCTGGCCATCCCCAACTGCCCTCCCCTGCTGGCTTGGTACCCCCCAACTGCCCTCCCCTGCAGACCTGGGTCCCCCTCAACTGTCCTCCCCTACATGCCTGGGTCCCCATCAACTGTCCTCCCCTAGAGGCCTGGTACCCCCTAAAAAAATGTCCTCTTTACGGACCTGATCACCCCCCAACTGCGCTTCCTTGCAGGCCTCCCTTGCCAGCCATCTTGTGGTGGCCATCTTTGACCAGATGGGGCGGCTATCTTGTGTGTTAAGTGATGGTCAATTTGCATATTACTCTTTTATTAGATAGGATAGGGAAGGAGCAAAGGAAAGGCCAGATATTTTGGGCATGTCATTTGGGCAACTTCACCAGAAAGCTACAACTTTATACTCCCTGGGAGTCCAACAAAGGGGAGATAGATGCATGCCCAAAAAGTTGGGGGGACTAGCAAAGGTGCTTACTGTCAATCACACCTCTGGGGGCAGAGATGGTTGGCCAGAATGGGTGTGGCCACTGCAAGCGCAGGGAGATTTGGGATATTTAATCCCCTGAACAAAGGAATTTGCTTTCCTGTGCTCTTACTGTTCTCAGGACTCTTGGGACTTGTGTGACTCTGAGTTTGTGGGACTCCCTTGCCACTCAACCACATGCCCCACAGCCAAGCGGACTCTAGCCATAATACACAAATGGACCGCAGCCAGCCTGAGGCTGAACTGGACCGGGCTCCAACATGGGGAGGAAGCTCTGGACACTGGCTTTGCCTCTTGCTCTACTGAAACCCAGCTACATGTCTTCTGTGCCTGGACCAAGGGAAGGGGGACTTTGGAAACCCAAGGGTATAATTCCAGGCAAATCAAAATCAGTCTCCCTGTGCCAAGTCTCAAAAATTCTTTTTTTTAAGATATCACCACCCCCAGCACCCACTGGGGGAAAGGAAGCCCCACTCCATCCAATAACAAATCCACTAAAAAGCAGACGGATTTATTTTTCTCTGCCTCTGCCAACGAGGCTGTAAGTTCCATAAGCTCCATTTGGTGTGAGACCACATCTGTTTGGCTCACCATTTTATCCCAGTGCCTAGCAGGATGCCTGCACACAGTGGGCATTCAGGGAATGCTGAATGAACATGGCCTGGTAAGAATGGCAGTCAGTACATGACTTGTATTTACTTTCGAAGCTATGTATTTTAATTTCTTAAGACTCTGGATAGCAGAGCCTGCTAAAGATATCCGGCCAAAAGAAATTTAAAGTTTAGCCAGAATAAGCTAACACTAAACTAAATTAGGAAATCAAGATGAAACCCTGTTATGAAACACCAAAGGAGAGCCGGGACTGGTTTGGCTCAGTGGATAGAGCGTCGGCCTGCGGACTGAAAGGTCCCGGGTTCGATTCTGGTTGAGGGGGCATGTGCTTTGGTTGTGGGCACATCCCCAGTAGGGGGTGTGCAAGAGGCAGCTGATCGATGATTCTCTCTCATCGATGTTTCTAACTCCCTATCCCTCTCTCTTCCTCTCTGTGAAAAATCAATAAAATATATTTAAAAAAAGAAAAAAGAAACACCAAAGGAGAAAAATGTAAAGTACACTGTTGAGAATGAGTCTGAAAAGTAACAAAAGTCAAAGAAATAGAATTTTTAGGACTCTCACCTCTAAATATGTCAATCATTGTCGAAAGGAATGAATTACGGTCTCTGAAGCCCACACCCCGAGGAGAAGCGGCTGGATGGCCACGGAGAGAATTGGGCACTGGACTTCCTCTGTGTTAAAATCTCACTTCTAATCACAGGTAGGGGCTTCCTAGGCAGACACCTCTAACTGCTCGGCTCTGTGTATTAAGTCTCTTTGTTTCTCTAAGCCTCTATATTTCCTAATCTGCCTTCCAGGAGTATTATAAAAGTAAACCATAAGCGTCTATAGATGCAAGTGACAGACCTTTTTAGATTAAACTCAAAATAGTGTGACAGTTAACTGGTTAAATTAGATAATGTAGAAACCCTGTGTACAATACCAAGGACAAATACTCAATTAATATTCATTTATTAAGCACAGACATAATCAATGTGCCAGTACTGAATGTGAGTCCTGGATCTCAACGATGAATTCCAGACTGCCTCTGCCGTCAGGAGCCCCACTAACTGGCCCAACCAGAGATTCTGTTTTGTGAGCACGGAAACACTCATAGCCCACTCCGGGGAGTGCACATCCGGCTTATCTATCACCAGCAGTTGTCACCTGACCCTAGAGAGTGGAGGGGAGCAAGTAGAGCTCATAAGATCCGTGCTGGAGTGCCTTCAGTCTGGGAGATCAACTCTCTGGCAGTTTGGTCTCCAGCCCCAAACAGTGGTGCATGGGGAAAACGTTTTGCATTTTAAGGTGAAGTAAACTGTTTCATAACAGGATATTTATATACTTTCTCCTTTAATCCACTGCTTCTAACCTGAGCTGCAGTTAGAATTACCCAAGGAGCTTTCACACCGAGAACTGCCCGCCCTGGCTGGGGTGGCTTGGTTGGTTGGCATCATCGTGTGCACAGAGGGGCTGCTGGTTTGGTTCCTGGTAAGGGCACGGCTCTATCCCTGGTAGGGAGCATGCAGGAGGCAGCAATTGATGTTTCAGTCTCTCACCTTGATACTTCTCTCTCTCCTTTCCTCTCTCATAAAAATCAATACAAATATTTAAAAACAAATAAACCTAAAAAACACATGAACTCCTTTGTCCCTAGCCCCAAACCTACTGATTCAAAAACTCTTGGTATTTGCAGCCCAGGCATCTTAATTTTAGAAGCTCTCCAGGTGGTTCTAACAGGTAACCAGAGTTGCAAACCAGTGGTTTAATCCACGGGAGTTCCTGTACCACAATCATTTTTTAAATAAAAGATGACACAAGACGATGCCCTGGCCAGTGTAGCTCAGTTGGTTGGGTGTCAGCCTAGTCAAAAGGTTGCCGGTTTGGTTCCCAGTCAAGGCCTATGCCCAGGATTCGGGCTTGATCACCAGCAGGAGGCAGCTGATTGATGTTTTCCTCTCACATCAATGTTTCCCTCTCTCCCTCTCTCTCTAAAAATAAAAATATTTTTTAAAATGAAAATTTAGCCTTAACTGGTTTGCTCAGTGGCTAGAGCATCAGCCTGCAGACTCAAGGGTCCCAGGTTCGATTCCGGTAAAGGCCATGAGCCTTGGTTTCGGCCACATACCCAATAGGGAATGTGCAGGAGGCAGCTGATCCATGTTTCTCTCTCATAGGTGTTTCTAACTCTCTATCCCTCTCCCTTCCTCTCTATAAAAAATATATATTTTTAAAAATAAAAATTTACAAAAGCATGTCTAGAGACCCTCTCAGTAAGATCAGCCTAAGAGAAATGATTGCCAGCATTTCTATAGCACTGAAATTTTCATAGTACTATTATAAAAATTATTAAGTCTCATCGATCTCTGGAAAGGTGGTTTATTTAGAGATTACATGACTGAGGCCTCAAAAATTAAGTGACTTTGCCCCAGGCCACAGAGCTAGAAAGTGGCAGACCAGCTAATGTGAATGGTTTTCCTAACTCACCACATTACTATCCCATTTGCATCACTGACTCCTGAGCACAGCACTAGCTCCAAAGCAGGCACTCGGAAAACACGTCTTAAATGAGAGAGAAAACTCATTCACCCAAAGACAAGAGAAGCAGAGGATACTGACAAGAGGATACAGCTGCCTTTGGGCTATGGAGTATAACGGAGAAAGTTCAAATCCTTGCTCCTTGATGTGAACATGGGCAGGTTTCTAAATATCTGATACCTTATCTGTAAGATTTTTTTTTTAAATAGTCACCTGAGGATGTGCTTTACTGATTTTGGAGAGAGAGGGGAAGAGAGAAAAAGAGACAATTATGAGAGAAACATCGATTGGTTGCCTCCCATATCCACCCCGACTGGGGATTGAACCCACAATCTAGGTATGTGTCCTCACTGTGAATCAAACCAGCAAACTTCCATTGTACAGGATAACACCCAACCAACTGAGCCACACTGGCCAGGACTGCAAGGTCATTTAATGCATAATCCTCAGGAGGCTAGAATGAGATCATACATCTAAATGTTAATGAGCACAGGCTAGAAGGGGTCAATGGGGAAAAAAGGGGGACATCTGAAATTCCAAAATGGTGGTGGAGTAGGTGAAAGCCACACGGATGCTGTCTCAGGACCAAACTGGAATTACAACTGAAATACATAAAAACCATCCTAAATAACCAATGAATACTAGCTGGAGAGAACTCTGATATCAAGGACAGAAAGTGAAGCCACAAAAAAGGGCAGAGGCGGGAAAGAGCTAGCCAGGTGCCCACAGACAGCAGCTGAAATTGCCGAGGGGTAGCTTAGCTGTGGGGAGGACCCCACTGAGAACTCTACACCCCAAGCTTGTCCCTCCAACCCAGATCACCAGAACTGAGAGAGGTGCCCACATGACAACTGGCTGTGAAAAGCAGCAGCATTACTATTTGCCAGGGAAATACAGGCACTCTCTTAAAGGGCCAATGCACAAAATTTTGTATGCAGTCACTCACCTAGGGCTCCAGAAGAGGAAGGGCAGAGTGGACTAGAGCTGTGTAAGCAGAATCCAGAGTTGAGGCTCAGATTGGAGCTCAGAAGACAACCACCCCAGTTTCCTGTGCTGAGTCATCCCCTCACACTGCAGAGAACATTGTTCTCTGGCAGATCTTTACTATCCAAATTGCTTGGCCTGCATGGGAAACAATTTCACCAACCTGTTGGAAAAATTATGCCCCAAACTGTGGTTGATAGTTTAAGGCTAATAAAGACTGAAAAACAATCAGACTTCAGGTAGAGGTGGGTCTCTGAGAGTTGTAGCAGATCTACCTAATACACAGACACAAGCCAAACAGGCAGCAAAAATGGGAAGACAAATAAATCCAAATGAAAGAACAAGAGAGTTCTCTAGAAGAAGAGATAAAATAAATGGAGATAAGGAATCTATCAGCTAAACAGGTCAGAATAATCTATCAGATACACAGTTCAAGCAAAAATGCTGCATAACATGAGAAAAGATATAATAACTATGAAAAAAGACCAGTCGGAAATGAAGAATGATATAGCACTAATAAAGAACACATAGAAAGGAATGCATAGCAAATTAGAGAAAGCTGATGATCATATCAATGAATTAGAAGACAGGATAGAAAAAAAAATCTATCAATTAGAGGACAAAAAAAGAAAAAAATTTAAAAACCAGAGAACAGCTTAAGGGAGCTGTGGGACAACATGAAATGGAATAATGTTCACATCATATGGGTTACCAAAAGGGGAAGAAAGTGAGGAAGGGATAGAGAATGTGTTTGAAGAAATAATATCAGAAAACTTCCCTAACTTGGTGAAGGAAAAAGTCACACAAGCTCAGGAAGAACACAGAGTCCCAAGCAAGAAGAATCCAAACAGGCCCA
Organism: Pipistrellus nathusii; assembly: GCA_963693515.1. NCBI lineage: Eukaryota > Metazoa > Chordata > Mammalia > Chiroptera > Vespertilionidae > Pipistrellus > Pipistrellus nathusii. The sequence continues at coordinate 100,220,600 of OY882861.1, read as the reverse complement.
CACCCAGAAACATCATCATTATAATACCAAAAATTAAAGACAACGAGAGAATCTTAAAGCAGCAAGAAAAATTCAATTTGTTACCTAAAAGGAACTCCAGGAAGGCTGACACCTGATTTTTTTTTTATTTTTAAATATATTTTATTGATTTTGTACAGAGAGGAAGGAAGAGAGATAGAGTTAGAAACATCGATGAGAGTCATCGATCAGCTGCCTCTTGCACACCCCCTACTGGGGATATGCCCGCAACCAAGGTACATGCCCTTGACCGAAATCGAACCCAGGACCGTTCAGTCCCCAAGTCGACGCTCTAACAATTGAGCCAAACCGGTTTCGGCGACCTGATTTTTCATCAGAAACTCCACAGGCCACAAGAAAATGGCATGTAGTATTCAAGGCAATGAAAAGCAAGGATCTGAAACCAAGATTACTATACTGAGCAATGCTATCATTCAAATTAGATGGTGAAATAAAGAGCTTTTCAGACAACAACAAAAAAAAGGCTAAAAGAGTTTTTTTTTTTTTTAATATATTTTATTGATTTTACACAGAGAGGAATTGAGAGGGACTGAGTTAGAAACGTTGATGAAAGAGAAACACCGACCAGCTGCCTCCTGCACACCCCCCACAAGGGATGTGCCCGCAACCAAGGTACATGCCCTTGACCGGAATCGAACCCGGGACCTTTCAGTCCACAGGCCAGCGCTCTATCCACTGAGCCAAACCGGTCCCGGCGGGCTGAAAGAGTTTATTATTGCCAAACCAGCACTTTAAGAAATGACAAATGCTTCTAACCAGTTTGGTTCAGTAGAGTAGTGGCCTGTGGCCAGGTTCGATTTTGATCAAAGGCATGTACCTTGGTTTTGGCACATCCCCAGTTAGGGGGTGTGCAGAAGGCAGCTGATCAATGCCCCTTCCTCTCTATAAAAAAATCAATAAAATAGACTATTATTTTCTAAAAAAGGAAAAGAAATGCTAAATGAACTGCTGTAATGAGGACAGAGAGAAATCTAGGCATACAGAATTAAACTGTCAATAAATAAGTACCCATTAATAATAACCTTAAATATAAATGGATTAAGTGCTTCAATCAAAAGTCATAGGATAGCTGAATAGATACAAAACATGACCCAATTATATGCTATATCTAACTCAGAACCAAAGACTCACACAGGATGAGAGGGAAGGGATGGGGGAAAAATTTCCATGCCAATGGAAGGAACAAAAAAGCTGGAGTAACAGTACTCATATCTGATAAAATAGACTTCAGAATGAAGGCCATCACAAGAGACAACAAAGGTAAACTACCTAATACTAAAGAGATTGACTGAATCCAGTTTGGCTCAGTGTATAGAGCGTCGGCCTGTGGACTGAAAGGTCCTGGGTTCGATTCCGGTCAAGGGCATGTACCTTGGTTGCGGGCACATCCCCAATAGGGGGTGTGAAAGAGGCAGCTGATCGATGTCTCTCTCTCATTGATGTTTCTAACTCTCTATCCCTCTCTCTTCCTCTCTGTAAAAAAAAGTCAATAAAATATATTTTTTTTAAAATAGAGATCGATCCAACAAAAGGATATAACCCTAGTCAACATATATTCACCCAATATAGGAGCACCTAAATATATATTTTTAAATACCTTTTGGAGCCGAGACCGGTTTGGCTCAGTAGATAAGGCGTCAGACTGTGGACTGAAGGGTCCCAGGTTCGATTCCAGTCAAGGGCATGTACCTTGGTTGCAGGCACATCCCCAGTAGGGGGTGTGCAGGAGGCAGCATGTCGATGTTTCTCTCTCATCGATGTTTCTAACTCTCTGTCCCACTCCTTTCCTCTCTGTTAAAAATCAATAAAATATATATATTTTTAAAAATGTAACCTTAAAAAAAATGAAAAGAAATAAAAGAAATGTTGAGAGAAACCAAGATGGCGGCAGGGCTAAACACCTAACTGCAGCCTCACACAACAATTTCAATAAAATACAACTAAAATACAAAATGGACATTACCCAGAACTATAGGAAAGTCGAATGACTGGGAATTCTACAACGAGAAGGAAAGAGAAAACCAGAAGGAAAATCAGAGGAGCTGTAAAAGCCTAAGGTACAGAGACATGTTGCATGTGCAGAAAGGACGAAGCCGGAGGGGAGGGGCGGCTGAGTGCCTGGCTGGCGTTCCCTAGCGGGAAGGAGATAAAAGCTCTGGACTGTGCTGAACCCCAGTTCTGACTGCACTGAACCACAGTTCTGGGCAAGACCCTGGGGACCCAGACACATAAGGAGGGAGTCTGGGCTGTACGGCGAAACCTCAGGGGAGCAGGGAAAGGCAGTCCCAGAGGCGCGCATATTACACGCAGAGGAGGGACTGTTGACTCTGCTGCTAGACTGCCCTAGTGGGAAGGAGACAAAAGCTCCGGACTGTGCTGAGCCCCAGTTCTGACTTCCCTGAACCCGTTTTAGGCCAGACCCTGGGGACCCAGGCTCATACAGAGGGAGCCTGGGCTGTGAGGCGGAAACTCAGGGGAGCGGCGAAAGGAAGTCCCGGGGGCGCGTACATTGCGCGCAGAGAACAGACTGTTGACTGTGCCGCTGGATTGCCCTAGCGGGAAGGAGACAAAAGCTCCAGACTGCTCTGAAACCTACTTCCAACTGCACTGAACCCCAGTTCCGGGCTCATTGGGGGAGAGCCTAGACTGTTTGGTAATAGGCGAAACTCAAGGGCACCTTTCTCTCAGAGGTGCTTGCAGCGACTACTGAAGGACACTGAGGAACCCTGAGACTCAGTAGCCTCATAGGGCGTGGCTGACAGAAGCCAAGGCTGTAGGCTCCACCCTGAAACTCCGCCCCAGCCAAGCTGAGCACAGAGGCTTTTAAAGCTACCAACTCAGGGAAGCTGTGAAAATGCCAAGACAAGGAAATAGAGCACAAACAAAAGAAATGGAGGACAAAAAGCGACTGGATATAGAATTCAAAACCATAGTTATAACATTTTTCAAGAATTTCCTAGAAAAGACCGATAAAATAAATGAGATCTATGAGGATATGAAAAAGGATCAACTAGAAATAATAAGGGATCAACAAGAAATAATAAGGGATCAATAAGAAATAAAGAATACATTGTCTGAAATTAAAAATTTATACAGAGTCCTAAAAACAGAATGGAAGATCGCAAGAATCAAGTCAAAGATTTGGAACATAAAGAGCCAGAAGACACTCCTCCGCAGTAGCAAGAAGAGAAGAGAATCCAGAAAGTTGAAGATAATGTAAGAAACCTCTGGGACAACTTCAAGCGAACCAATATCAGAATTATGGGCATCCCAGAAGAAGAAAGAGAGCAAGATACTGAAAACATACTGAAAGAAATAGTGACAGAAAACTTCCCCCACCTGGTGAAAGAATTAGACTTACAAGTCCAGGAAGTGCACAGAACCCCAAACAAAAGGAATCCAAAGAGGACCACACCAAGTCACATCATAATTAAAATTCCAAGAGCAAAAGACAAAGAGAAAATATTAAAAGCAGCAAGAGCAAAGCAGGTAGTTACCTATAAAGGAGCACCCATAGAATTGTCAGCTGATTTCTCAACAGAAACCATGCAGGCCAGAAGGGAATGGCAAGAAATATTCAAGGTAATGAATAGCAAGAACCTACAGCCAAAGATAATCTATCCAGCAAAGCTATCACTCAGAATCGAAGGCCAGATAAAGAGCTTCACTAAAAAAAAAAAAAAAAAAAAAAGAAAAGCTAAAGGAGTTCACCACCACCAAACCAGAATTATATGAATTCCTGAAGGGGGTTCTTTAGGAAGAGAAAGAAAATAAAGATAAAAATTATGAACAACAAATATATAACTATCAACAACTGAATCTAAAAACCAAGAGAATTAAAAAACTCTGATGAACAATATTAACTGGTGAATTTAATAGAATCAGAGGTATGGAAGGGGAGTGGACTGACGATTCTCGGGGAAAAGAGGAGTGGGGGTGTGGAAAGAGACTGAACATAAACTGTGCACCTATGGATGAGGACAATGGGGGGTGGGAAAAGGGCAGAGGGTGGGGTGGGAACCTGGTGGAGGGGAGCAATGGAGGGGGAAAAAATGAGGAACATTTGTAATACCCTGTTTCCCCGAAAATAAGACAGTGTCTTATATTAATTTTTGCTCCCAAAGATGCGCTAGGTTTTATGTTTGGGGTTGTCTTATTTTTCCATGAAGAAGAATACGGTACACATTTATTGTTAAATGAAAATAAAGGAAATGTATTACCTGTATATGGTACGGTAGTATGGTAGTTGTCAACACAAACCAGACAAACTGTGAATCCTACAGTATCAAGAATTTACTCATTTATTCAACGACAATCATGTCATCATCTTCTGGAACATCATCATAACAATCCAATTCCTGAATTTCCTGGTGATCTTCTTGTGACTCTATTTCTTTCACAATCAGTGGACCAAATCTCTCATGTTTAGCCTAGGGGTGGGGAGGCCTTATTTTCAGGGGATGCCTTATATTTCACTCAGAAGGAAACCTGTAAGTAGGTCTTATTTTCGGAGGATGACTTATTTTCGGGGAAACATGGTAATATGAACAATAAAAATTTATTAAAAATAAATAAATAAATAAATAAATAAATAAATAAATAAATAAATAAATAAATAAATACCTTTTAGAGGAATTTAAGGAAGAGATCAGCAGCAATTCAGTCATAGTAGGGACTTTAATACCTTGCTGACTTCACTGGATAGATCTTCCAGACAAAAAAATTAACGATGAAACAGTGACTCCAAATGACACACTGGACCAGATGGAATGAATTTTTTTTTATTTGTGACATTAAAAGTTGACATTTATAGAACATTGCACCCCAAAGATGCAGAATATACATTCTTCTCAAGGGCACATGGAACATTCTCAAAGATAGGCCACATGTTAGGACACAAAACAAGTCTCCACAAGTTCAAGAAGGTTGAAATAAAATGACAATGGAATGAAATTAGAAATAAACTTCGGTAAATACACTCCAAGACATTCAAACACACGGAGGCTAAAAAGCATTAACAATGCTTTAAACAATGAATGTGTTACCAATGACATCCAGAAAGAAATAAAAAAAAAAACTTCCTGGAAACAAATGAAAATGAATACTCAACAACCCCAAGTCTCTGGGACACAGCAAAAGCAGTCCTGAGAGAGGAATTCATCAAAAAACAAAACAAAAAAAATTATTAATACACTATCTCAACCTACAATTTAAAGAATTGGAAAGAAAACAAGAAAAACCCAGAGTAAGTAAGAAGGAAAGAAATAATAGATTAGCGGTCAACGGCAGCGGGAAGGGTAGGGGGTCCTAGGGACAGATGTAACTCTTTCCACAATAAAGATTTTTTTTATCTCAAAAAATAGAGAAGGGGCATCTATAATATTTTGACCAATAAAGATACATTTAAACTAATAATAATAAATGTTAATAATGATCAACACTGCCTACCAAGGAAGCGATCTTTCCCCTCAGAGACCCATGGGCCCTGCAGAGACACTGTGCCTGTGCGTGTTACACTTGCCAGATGGGGGTGAAACTGGACCAGGGACTCACTGAGCCTCAGTGTCCTCACCTATCGAAGGGGGATGGTAATAGTTTCTACCTAGAGGGTTATTGTAGAATCTGAAGACTAAATAGTGCACAATGTGGAGGATTATATAAGTGATAGCAACTGGCTGGCCCATAGGAAGCTCTCAATGTCGTCATCATCATAACATTTACGCTGAAACCTAACAACCTGAGCCTCCATGAAGGCAGGTGGGAGAGAGGCAGTGGTGCGTGGGCCTGGAGACACGGGGACCCACAGTCACCTGGCTGAAGCGTTCCATCGCTGGCGGCAGCCCCCTTCTTGAGGAGATGGGTGATCTGGAGGTAGGGCCCATGCTGGATGACGATCAGGCCTAGCCCCAGGCTGCCCACGGGGAGTTCGGTCCTCTGAGTTATGCTCAAGTTGTGCACCTTGGGGCTGACTTGTTTTTCTGACAAAGAGAGGGAGATGTGCTTTAGACCTTCGTCCGACAACAGCATGGCTGGCGTCGCTGGCGCTCTAAGTGGACTGTCCTCAGTCTCCTGATCAGCAAAGTGAGGACAGTGAGTGTCCGCCTCAGAGGCTGTGATGACAATTAAATTGGGCAATGAAAGGCTTTTGCACAGAAACCAGCACACTGTGAATGTTTAGTTAACTTTAGCTATCATTATCCATTCACTTAACAAGCACTTACTGAATCAGAAGTGTCTGCCCTCACAGATCTTCCCACCTATGGAGGAGACAGATACCCAGTAGTCAGGGAAACAGGTGGTAACAGCGGTGACACAGGCCATGCAGGAAGGTGCAGGAAGGCACAGGAAGCTCAGGGGGACCATAGGAGGCCAAGGTCTCCTGTGGGGAAGGCTGGTCAGGCTTCACAGAGGAGGCAACATTTGAATTGAGGTCAAAAGGACTAATCAGAAATATTTATGCAAAGGAGGTGAAAGAGAGCAAATGAGACCAAGGCTGAGAGGCAGAGAAGGGCGGAGAGGAGGGCAGCAGGGGAAGCCAAGGCAGAGCAGACCTGCCTCCTCTCCCTGCCTGGCAAAGCTAGATGCTGTTTTCACAGGCACAATACCATTTGCATTTATTCTTTAAATATATATATATTGATCTTTTACAGAGAGGAAGAGAGAGGGATAGAGAGTTAGAAACATGGATGTGAGAGAAACATCGATTAGCTGCCTCTTACACACCCACTACTGGGGATGTGCCCACAACCAAGGTACATGCCCTCGACCGGAATCGAACTTGGGACCTTTCAGTCCCCAGGCCGAGGCTCTATCCACTGAGCCAAACCGGTTTCGGCTAATTTGCACTTTTTTTTATTTAAAGGAACCCTCCTGCTTCTGTGTGGAGCAGGAATAGGGGTCCAGAGTGGACTTGAGAAACGAAGGGTTACTGCAATCATCCAAGCAGTCATGACCATGCGTGGGAATGCACATCAGGATAACAGCATTTGGGAAGAAACTGGGTAGTGGGAGGGGTTGAAATAGGCTTTCTATAGAACTGAACCTCACAAGGAAGTTTCAAAGGCTGAGCAGTGATTTAAAACCAGAGGAAGCTTCCTTTTCACTATAGGAGCTTCTGGTGAAATGTGTTTTCTGCACACTTTTCCAGCATTTCACACACACACACTCACACATGCTCACACTCACACACACACACTCACACACACCGCTTTTCTCTAAGGATAAATGACAAACTGCTACTTGCCACGCCTTTACCAAGTCCGCGAGCCGTGTTTGGGGCCGGAGACCTCGCTCCTGAGGAAGGGCCTCCTCTTCTCCCCCCGTGTCCCCCCCACAGCTGCGGGGACTGGCAGGTTCAGGGCCCATCTCCAAGCTGTCTGCCAAACAAGGCAGCCTGGGGTTAGAGGGACCGGCTTCAGGGGCTCTGCAGGAGTGTAGGGGCAGTGCCAGGAGGAGGGCCTACTGGCCTTGGGTCCTGGCCCAGAGGGGCCTCTTCACAGGGCTCCCAACCACCCCAGCTTGTAAATGACCTGTCCTGGGGGTGTGGTCCTGGGGTGTGGGCCTGGGGGGTGGGCCTGGGGTGTGGGCCTGGGGGTGTGTGGTCCTGGGGGTGTGATCCTGCGGGGGTGTGATCATAGTGGTGTGGTCCTGGGATGTGGTCCTGGGGGTGTGTGGGCCTGGGGAGGGGGTGGGCCTGGGGGTATGGTCCTGGGGAGGGGGTGGTCCTGGGGCTGTGTGGGCCTGGGGGTGTGGGTCTGGGGGTGTGGGCCTGGGGGTGTGGGTCTGGGGGTGTGGGTCTGGGGTGTGGGCCTGGGGGTGTGGGTCTGGGGGTGTGGGTCTGGGGGTGTGGGTCTGGGGGTGTGGGTCTGGGGGTGTGGGTCTGGGGGTGTGGGTCTGGGGGTGTGGGCCTGGGGGTGTGGGCCTGGGGGTGTGGGCCTGGGGGTGTGGGTCTGGGGGTGTGGGTCTGGGGGTGTGGGTCTGGGGGTGTGGGTCTGGGGTGTGGGCCTGGGGGTGTGGGTCTGGGGGTGTGGGTCTGGGGGTGTGGGCCTGGGGGTGTGGGCCTGGGGGAGGGGGTCTGGGGTGTGGGCCTGGGGGTGTGGGTCTGGGGGTGTGGGTCTGGGGGTGTGGGCCTGGGGGGGTGGGTCTGGGGGTGTGGGTCTGGGGGGGTGGGTCTGGGGGTGTGGGTCTGGGGCTGTGGGCCTGGGGGTGTGGGCCTGGGGGTGTGCTCTGCAGCCAGAAGGACCGCAGAGAGAGGGAGAGAGGCCAGACTGGAAGACTCCACGCTGCAGGTGCCAGTGGAGAGGAGCTGGTGAGGGAGGGAAGGCCAAGGCGCAGCCTTGGACCGGGGTGTCCGCAGAGGTCCCCTGACACCACCCGTCCCCCTCCCCGGCTCACTGTGAGGCCAGAGGGGGCCCCACCTCACAGAGCGGCAGACGGGTGGAGGGGCAGGCCTCTCCCGCCGTCACCTTTTCTGTCTTTGGAGACGCCCTTCTTCATGGCCCGGGGGAGGCGGGAGGTGGGCTCCCAACGGCCAGGAACCTGGAGGCGCGAGGAGCCGAGTGCGCGGGGGTGGGGCGGAGGAGCCCGAGGGCCCCCGACCCTGCCCGCCGAGTGACAGCGGGTGGGCAGCGGTGCTCACCACAGGCTTCGGAGGGCCCCCCAAACCGGTGAGGTCCTGGCAAAACGGGGTGAGGGCCCGGAAAACGGGGTGAGCTCTGGCGGAGAAAACAGAGCTTGTGCAGGAACAGCAGGCGAGGCTCCTGTGGGTTCGCACCCATCCTCCCCCCATCCTCCCCCCATCCTCCCCCCATCCTCCCCCCATCCTCCCCCCCGCACCCATCCTCCACCCATCCTCCCCCCCGCACCCATCCTCCACCCATCCTCCCCCCCGCACCCATCCTCCACCCATCCTCCCCCCCGCACCCATCCTCCACCCATCCTCCCGCCCGCACCCATCCTCCACCCATCCTCCCTCCCCCGCACCCACCCTCCCCCCCCCGCACCCACCCTCCCCCCCCCATCCTCCCCCCCGCACCCATCCTCCCCCCCCGCACCCATCCTCCCCCCCCCCCCCCCGCACGCATCCTCCACCCAGCACCCCCTCCCATTCCGGAAGAGCCGCCGTGCGCTGCCCTCAGAGCAGAGGCATCTTATTTATCTTTAAATACATTTTATTGGTTTTTACAGAGGAAGGGAGCGGGGGAGAAGCATCAGAAGCATCAGCCCGTGGAGGCCTCTAACCCGCGGAGGAGGAGGCGGAGGAGGAGGGGTTATCCTCCCGCCGCCCGGAGGTCACAGACGGAAACAATCCTCACCCAGGCTCCGGGAGGGAGGGAGGGGGGGAGGGGGCAGGCGGCCCTCTGTCCCACCGGCCCTCGGCCTCTGCCATCAGCGTCCCGCCCTGCTCCCCGCTCTGGGCTCTCCGCGGCTCCTCCTCCAGGCCACCTGGGGAGCCTCCTCCAGGCCGCACTCCGCCGGAAAGCTCGCCTCCGCCGCTGTCCTGTGCCGGGAACGGGAGCCCCGGGGCAGGAGGCGTGAGCCCCGTTGCGGCAGAGGGCACCCTGGCGGGCTCCGCGCTGCCCCTCCACCGGGGAGGGCAGGGCCACCTGATGGCTGCAACTGCAGGGCAGACTGTCATGGGACTGGAGGATGCCCGCCCCCCCTCACCCCTGCTGCTAGCTGCCCCCTCACCCCTGCTGCTAGCTGCCCCCCTCACCCCTGCTGCTAGCTGCCCCCTCACCCCAGCTGCTAGCTGCCCCCTCACCCCAGCTGCTAGCTGCCCCCCTCACCCCTGCTGCTAGCTGTCCCCCCTCACCGCTGCAGCTAGCTGCCCCCTCACCCCAGCTGCTAGCTGCCCCCACCTCACCCCTGCTGCTAGCTGACCCCCTCACCCCTGCTGCTAGCTGTCCCCTCTCACCCCTGCTGCTAGCTGCCCCCTCACCCCTGCTGCTAGCTGTCCCCCCATCACCACTGCTGCTAGCTGCCCCCCCTCACCCCTGCTGCTAGCTGACCCCCTCACCCCTGCTGCTAGCTGCCCCCACCTCACCCCTGCTGCTAGCTGAGGAGAGCTTTTTGCCCAAGTTCACACCTTCAAGGTCAGCCAGCAACCAGCCACTGGCCAATGCAGGGTAAAAACTTGCTCCCTCAGCCGAACTCAAACAACTCTGGAGGGGCACTCCGGCTCCAGAGCTCCTTGGAGGCTGTCGGAGCCCAGACTGCACTCCTGCATCTGCTTCCTCTGCTCAGCCCTGCTTGCTCTCTTCCCCCGCTGGTCCTGACAGCACTCCCTACGTCCCTGCACACTGATGGACACATCCTGCTTCCAACTCAGCTCTGCCATCCGTGCGACTAACAGAGGCTTGAACCCTAGGACAAGCTGCTAACTCCTGGACGTGGCTTCTTTGTTGTGTGACTCCCAGAACCCTGGCTGAGGGGCACATCAGCTTGCTCTGGCCTACACGTTCAGCTTAAACGCAGGGAGCAGTGGGTTCCCTACCCTGTCAGGCCAGAGTCTCCTCAAAAAGCAACGTGATGGCACCACCAGAGTCCCATCTGGACCCAGCTTCTGCCCACCACCCATCACAGTGAGCATGGCTGTTTGTGGCTTCGGGCTGCCAGCAGAGCTCCCTCTGGGGCCTGCCATGTTCTTCTGAAGCTTTCTGTCTGTAAGGAGCCTCAGGGCTCCTCCTGTTGGAGAGGTGCCCGCTGCTTTGCTTAGAGGTTCTATCACTAACCAGAGGGCCTGACTCTTCTAGGTCAGATGGGGAAAGACCCAGAGGGGCAACATGACTTTCCCAAGTTCAAGTCAGCAGCAGGGCTGAGCCTAGAATATTGTTCTGGATTGTTTTCCTGTCATACCACCTCTCCCAAACCCCTAGGGTTTGCCTCAACTAAGATCTAGATTAAGACTAAGAGAAGGGGTCTCATCTATGGGACATGAGACCTGTCCCATAGATCTCAGACACGTGGGAGGCAAGAGATGTGGGGCTGAAAATAGGGTTAATGGGAAAACTAAACATAGTATTTGGTCCCTGTCCACCCCCTACTCCACTCATTGTCTGTAGGGATGCGCAGCCATTTATCTGGTAAAAAAAAATTTTAATTTTTGCTCAGCTGTCTCAGTGGTTAAGCATCAACCTATGACCCAGGAAGTTATGGTCCAATTCCCAATCAGGGCATGCACTCAGGTTGCAGGCTTGATGCCCAGTAGGGGTCATGTAGGAGCAGCTGATCAATGATTCTCTCTCATCGTTTCTCTTTCCCTCTCACTTCCTCTCTAAAATCAATAAAAATATGTTTAAAAATAAATTTAAGTGTCTAAAAATTTTAAACTCTGTACTGGTTGTTTTTTATGCTTTAATCTTAAATCCACAAACTTTTTTGGAGGAGCAGAGGCAGGTGGGCCTGGGAAATGTGGTTGGGTAGGAAGAATTTATACTTATATTTTATTTTCTTTACTTTTTTTTTTTTTTTAGCTCTTTTTTGTTTTTTATTTTTAATCTTTTTTTATTAAATTATTATCTGTGTACATATCTTACCATTGCCCCCCCCCCTCCTATGCATGCCTTCCCTCCCCAGAGTTTTGTGTTCATTGGTTGTACTTATATGCATGTATACAAGTCCTTCGGTTCATCTCTTATCTCCTTCAGATCTCCTTACCCTCCCCACTGTAATTTAACAGTCTGCTTGTTGCTTTACTATCTCTATATCTATCTTGGTTCATAAGTTTATGGTGTTCTTTATTATCCATAAATGAGTGAGGTCATGTGGTGTTTCTCTTTCATTGACTGGCTTATTTCACTCAGCATGATGTTCTCCATTTCCATCCAGGTTGCTTCAAATGATGAGAATTCCTTGTTTTTTATAGCAGCATAGTATTCCATTGTGTAGATGTACCATGGTTTTTTGATCCAATCATCTGCTGACGGGCACTTAGGCTGTTTCCAAATCCTAGATATTGTAAATTGTGCTGCTATGAACATAGGGGTGCATATATCCTTTCTGATTGGTGTTTCTAGCTTCTTGGGATATATCCCTAGAAGTGGGATTACTGGGTCAAATGGAAGTTCCATTTTCAGTTTTTTGAGGAAACTCCATACTATTCTCCACAGTGGTTGCACCAATCTGCATTCCCACCAGCAGTGCACGAGGGTTCCTTTTTCTCTGCAACCTCGCCAACACTTGTCCTTTGTTGATTTGTTGATGTTGGCCATTCTGACAGGTGTGAGATGGTACCGCATTGTTGTTTTGATTTGCATCTCTCGGATAATTAGTGACCTTAAGCATGTTTTCATGTGCCTTTTGGCCTTCCTTCTGTCTTCTTTTGAGAAGATTCTTTTTAGGTCCATTGCCCATTTTTTAATTGGCTCATTTATCTTCCTTTTATTAAGTTGTATAAGCTGTCTGTAGATGTTGGAGATTAAACCTTTATCAGTGATAACATTTGCACACAGTGGGGTTTCTTGTTGTTTTGTTAATGGTTTCTTTTGCTGAAAAAAAAAAAAAGCTTTTTATTTTGATGTAGTCCCATTTGTTTATTTTCTCTTTAGCTTCCATTGCCCTAGGGGCAGTATCAGTGAAGAAGTTCTTTTGGCATATGTCTGAGATTTTGCTACCTGTGGATGCCTCTAGTATTTTTATGGTTTCCCATCTTATGTTTAAGTCTTGTATCCATTTTGAGTTTATTTTTGTGTATGGTGTAAGTTGGTGATCTAGTTTCATTCTTTTGCATGTATCTGTCCAATTTTCCCAACACCATTTATTGAAGAGACTGTCTTGACTCCATTGTATATTCGTGCCTCCTTTGTTAAATATAGAGCGTAGTGATTTGGGTTGATATCTGGATTCTCTATTCTATTCCATTGATCTATATGTCTGTTCTTGTGCCAATACCAGTCTGTTTTGAGAACAGTGGCTTTGTAATACAGCTTGAAGTCCGGTATTGAGATCCTTCCTACTTTACTCTTCTTTCTCAGGATTGCTGTGGCTATTCGGGTCTTTTATTGTTCCAAATGAATTTTTGGAGTGTTCATTCTAGGTCTGTGAAGTATGTTGTTGGTATTTTAATGGGGAGTGCATTGAACCTATAGATTGCTTTGGGAAATATGGACATTTTGATGATGTTGATACTACCAATCCATGAACATGGTATGTTCTTCCATCTGTTTACATCTTCCTCTATCTCTTTTTTCAGTGTCGTGTAGCATTCTGCATATAGGTCTTTTACCTCCTTAGTTAAATTTATTCCTAGATATCTTAATTTTTTTGGTGCGATGGTAAATGGGATTGCTTTTTTAGTCTCTGTTTCTGTTGGTTCACTGTTGGGTGTATAGAAATGCCATAGATTTCTTGGCATTAATTTTGTATCCTGCTACATTGCCAAATTCATTTATTAAGTCTATTAGTTTTTTTTTGTGTGTGTTTTTCTAAAGAAGAATTTTTTAAAAATATATTTTATTGATTTTACACAGAGAGGAATTGAGAGGGACAGAGAGTTAGAAATGTCGATGAGAGAGAAACATCAACTAGCTGCCTCCTGCACACCCCCCAATGGGGATGTGCCTGCAACCAAGGTACATGCCCTTGACCGAGACTCTTCAGTCCGCAGGCTGACGCTCTATCCACTGAGCCAAACCGGTCCCTACAAGTCTATTAGTTTTTTGATTGAGTCTTTTGGTTTTTTAATGTACAGTTCATGTCATCTGCAAATAAGGATAACTTTACTTCTTCTTTTACAATTTGGATGCCTTTTATTTCTTCCTGTTGTCTAATTGCAATACTTCCAGTACTAGGTCAAACAGGAGTGGTGAGAGTGGGCATCCTTGTCTTGTTCCTGTTCTAAGAGGGAATAGTTTTATTTTTTTATTTATTTATTTTTTTAATTTTATTTATTTATTTATTTATTTATTTTTTTAAATCAATCTTTATTGTTCATATTATTACAAAGGTTCCTCATTTCTTCCCCCCTCCACCAGGTTCCCACCCTACACTCCGACCCCTCCCCATCCCCCATTGTCGCCATCCATAGGTGCAGTTTATGTTCAGTCTCTTCTTCCCTCCCTTTCCCCAATAGTAAATCCCTTTTCAGATAGTAAATCAGTTACTTAGCATTTTCTCAAATCAATAATACCTCCACATGCCCAATGATACACTTCACACAAAAGACATTTCCCAATAGGTCCACCAGCCTCATCCAGGCCCCACCCAAGGCACTCACAGATCAACACCCCAGCCCTATACTAACTCAACACATCCAGATCTAAGCCTTCATAACTTGATTCAGCAGAACACTCAAGTTCCCACGAAAGTTTCCAGCCATGTCTGAGAAGCAGCCGTGGGGCAGGGGCAGGCGAGGAGCGAGCTGTTCCGGGCCTGGCTGCTCAGGGCCTGGCCTCTGTTGCTCTGGTTCGTTCCACAACCAACTGCTCCGGGTCTGGTCACTGCCGCTCCCGACCTAGTTGCTCTGGACTTGGCTGCTGCTGCTCCAGGCCTGGCCGCACCCGACCCGCCTGCTCCCCCGGGCCTGGCCGCTCCCAGCCTGGCAGCCGCTGCTCCGGGCCTGGCCGCACCCGACCCGCCTGCTCCCCCGGGCCTGGCCGCTCCCAGCCTGGGCACTCCCAGCCTGGATGCTCTGGGCTTGGCTACTGCTGTTCTGGGTCTGGCTGCTCCCGCCCCGGCTGCTCTAGGCCCGTCTTCTCCGGGCCCGGCCACTCCGGGTCTGGTTGTTCCTGGACTGGACACCCTGGGCTTGGCCGCCTCCGCCTCAGGCCTGCCTGCCACTGCCCCAGGTCTGGCTGGTCCAGTGCTGGCTGTTGATGCTCTGGTTCTGGCTGCTGCGGCTCTGGGCCCTGGCCATTGCTGCTCTGGATCCGGCTGCCACTGCTTTGTGCCTGGCCACTCTAGGCCTCGCCGCCGCTGTTCCAACATTCTGTACTTTTTTTTTTTTTTTTTTTTTTAAAAACGCATTTATATTGCAATGTTGGCTGTTGAGTTGAGTTCTGACTTAGTCTTTAATTTTTCAAGAACTTCTTTGTATTCTTTCTTAATTTTACTATCTTTTGCTCTCACTTGATTTCTTCACATTGAGAACTTCTTTGGTTTTTTCCTCCTTTTCCTGGGAGCTCAGCAGGTTGGCCTGTGGCACTCCTTTGTTCTCCGCGGGCTCCTGTGCTGCTTCAGCCTGTTGCCGGGGACGGCGCCACCCAGGAAGCAGCCCCCCTGGCCTTGGCTCCATTGCCCGCGCTCAGCAGTGGAAGGCTCAGGGGCACCCCCAGCCCCAGGGGCCCCGCCGCCGGGCTCCTTGCTGGTGCCAGGTTGGCCGGCGTCTGGCAGGGGCTCCTGCTCCCGGCCGCATTCCCCCAGCCTGGAGCTTTTTTTCTCCTTCCCGCTAGGGGAGTCCAGCATCAGAGTCAACAGACTATCCTCTTCGAGCAGTATGCGCGCGACTCTGGGGGCCAGGCCTTTCGCCGCTCTCCCTGGACTCCACCTCACAGCCCCGTCTCCCTCTGCCTTAGTCTGGGTCCCCAGGGATTGGCCCAGAACTGGGGTTCGGAGCAGTCCCGACTGAGGCCCAGCGCCGCCGGAGGCCTTGTTTCTTCCGGCTAGGGTAACCCAGCATCAGAGTCAACATTCAGTGCTCTGCGCACGCATTGCGCGCGACTCTGGGGCGCCCTGCTTTTCGCTGCTTTTCCGCCTCACAGCCCCGTCTCCTCCTGCCGGAGCCTGGGTCCCCAGGGTCTGGCCCATAACGGGCTCAGCGCTGCCAGTTCGGGGGGCTCAGTGCTGCCGGTTCTGGGGTCCAGCCCAGGCTGGGGGTTTTATTTCCTTCCTGCTAGGAAGGGAAAGGCAGCACCCCGCCCTTTCCTCCTCTCCGGCTGCGACCTTTCCGCGTGTGCCTGGGCGGGCGCGCAGCATGTCTCCGTACCTTAGGCTTTTTTTCAGCTCCTCTGATTTTCCTTCTGGTTTTCTCTTTCCTTCTTGTTGTAGAATTTTCAGTCAGTCGACTACCTGTAGCTCTGGGCAATGTCCACTCTACATCTTAGTTGTATTCCATTGAAATTGTTGTGTGCTGCCGCGGCTAGATGTCTACCCGAGCAGCCATCTTGGATCTCCAACCAAGAGGGAATAGTTTTAGTTTTTGCCCATTGAGTATGGTGTTGGCTGTGGGTTTATTATATATAGCTTTTATCATGTTGAGGTATGATCCTTGCACTCCCACCCTGTTGAGACTTTTTATCAGGAAAGGGTGTTGGATTTTATCAAATGCCTTTTCTGCATCAATTGATATGACTATATGATTTTTATCTCTCAATTTATGTGATGTATCACATTTATTGATTTGCGGATATTGTACCATCCTTGCATTCCCAGAATAAATCCTACTTGGTCATGGTGTATGATATTTCTGATGTGCTGCTGGAGCTGGTTTGCTAGAATTTTGTTGAGGATTTTGACATCTATGTTCATGAGGGATATTGGCCTGTAATTCTCTTTCATTGAGTTGTCTTTATCTGGTTTTGGTATTAGGGTGATGCTTCATAGAAGGAATTTGGAAGTGTTTCTTTTGAATTTTTTGGAATAGTCTGAGGAGGATAGGTTTTAGTTCTTCCTTGAATGTTTGGTAAAACTTTCCTGTGAAGCCATCTGATCCTGGGCATTTGTTTGCAGGGTATTAATCTCTCCCTTAATGTCATCCAGCAGTTTTTTGTTTTGTTTTTTATATATATATTTTAAAAATATTTTTTTATTTATTTTTCACAGAGAGGAAGAGAGAGGGATAGAGAGTTAGAAACATCGATGAGAGAGAATCATCGATCAGCTGCCTCTTGCACACCCCCCACTGGGGATGTGCCCGCAACCAAGGTACATGCCCTTGACTGGAATAGAACCCGGGACCCTTCAGTCCGCAGGCCGACGCTCTATCCACTGATCCAAACTGGTCCCAGCTGTTTTTTATATTTTATTGATTTTTTTTTTTACAGAGAGGAAGGGAGAGAGATAGAGAGCTAGAAACATCGATGAGAGAGAAACATCGACCAGCTGCCTCCTGCACACCCCCTACCGGGGATGTGCCCACAACCCAGGTACATGCCCTTGACCGGAATCGAACTTGGGACCTTTCAGTCAGTATACCGACGCTCTACCACTGAGCCAAACCGGTTTGGCAAGCTAAACCGGTTTTGGCTCATCCAGCAGTTTTTTAATGTATTTGGGTGCTCCATATTGGGTGCCTATACGTTTACTAGGGTTATTTCTTCTTGTTGGATTGCTCCCTTTAGTATTATGAAGTGGCCTTTGTTATCTCTTGTTATGTCCTTCAATTTGAGATCTAATTTGTCAGATGTAAGTATTGCTACCCCAGCTTTTTTTTCATTTCCGTTTGCCTGGAAGACCGTTTTCTATCCCTTCAACCTCAGTCTGTGTGCGTCTTTTTTCTGAAGTGGGTTTCTTGTAGACAGCAGATATATGGGTCTTGTTTTCTTATCCAATCTGTTACCCTATGTCTTTTGATTGGAGCATTTAATCCATTTACATTTAAAGTTATTACTGAGCAGAAACCGGTTTGGCTCAGTGGTAGAGCATCAGTCTGCGGACTGAAAGGTCCCAGGTTCGATTCCGGTCAAGGGCATGTATGTACCTTGGTTGCAGGCACATCCCCAGTGGGGGGTGTGCAAGAGGCAGCTGGTCGATATTTCTCTCTCATCAACGTTTCTAGCTCTCTATCCCTCTCTCCTCCTCTCTGTAAAAAATCAATAAAATATATATTTTAAATAAAAAAATAAAGTTATTATAAAGGTACTTATTTGATGCCATTTTTATTCTATACCCCTGTGTTCCTTCTTTGCTTCCTATTTTTCTTTTTTTCTTTTTTTTAATATATTTTATTGATTTTACACAGAGAGGAATTGAGAGGGACAGAGAGTTAGAAACGTCGATGAGAGAGAAACACCAACCAGTTGCCTCTTGCACCCCCCCCACTGGGGATGTGCCCGCAACCGAGGTACATGCCCTTGACCGGAATCGAACCCGGGACCTTTCAGTCCACAGGCCGACACTCTATCCACTGAGCCAAAACGGTCCCGGCTGCTTCTTTATTTTTACAGTAGACCCTCTAGCATTTCTTGCATTGCTGGTTTGGTGGTGATAAATTCCTTTAGTCTTTTTTTTGTCTGTGAAGCTCCTGATTTCACCTTCAATTTTGATTGACTGCCTTGCTGGGTAGAGTATTCTTGGATTCAGACCCTTCCTTTGCATGACTTTGTATATTTCATCCTGTTCCCTTCTGGCCTGATGAGTTTCTGTTGAAAAATCAGTTGCTAGTCTGATGGGGGATCCTTTGTAGGTAACTTTCTGTCTCTCTCTGGCTGCTTTTAAGATTCTTATTTTGTTGTTGGTGTTTGCCAATTTAATTATAATGTGCCTTGGCATCTGTCTTCTGGGATTCATTTTGCTTGGGACTCTGCGAGCATCTTGGATTTGTGTGGGTTTTTTCTTCTCTATCTCAGGAAAGTTTTCTGTCATTATTTCTTCAAACATTTTTTCTATGCCTTCTTCCATTTCCTGTCTTTCTGGAACCCCTATTATTCTAATATTGTTTTGTTTTGTATTGTCCCAAAGTTCCCTTAGTCTCTCCTCCTGCTTTTTAATTTTTTTTTTTTTCCCAAAAGCTGTTCTAATTGGGTATTTTTTTCCATCTTGTCTTCTAGCTCACTGATGCGGTCTTCTGCTTCTTCTAGTCTACTCTTGATGCTTTCTACTGAGTTCTTTACATTAGGGATGTCATTTTTCATTTCCTCTTGGTTCTTCTTCATTTCCTCTTGGTTCTTACTCATATTGTCGAATTTGTCTTCCATTCTTTTTAGCCATCTTATGGTCATTACTCTGAATTCTTGCTCTGGTAGGTTGCTTGCCTCTAATTCGTTTACTTCCTTTTCTGGTGATGCCTGCTTTTCTTTCATATGCAGGCTGTTTCTTTGTCTCCCCATAATCTCTCTTTTCAGGATGTCTGGTTATGTAGTTCTCTCTCTCCCTATCCCCGAGAAATCTGACCTTTACGTCCTGTGGTGGAGTGCTCCTTTGAGTCCAAGTGTTCGTGCCGCCTGGGACCAGCATTCTGGGGCTCACAGTTGCTCTGCGGTCGCTGAGGCTGTGGGTATTCAGGCCTCTGACAAGATCCACTCTTCCTTTAAAGATGGTGAGATTTCCCCATCCAAGCCCGTGGGTACCTCCAGGCGGGGACCCAGCCCCGCCGTGGGTCGTTCCCTGTCAGGGGCACCCTGATCAGCAGACCCCCACTTTCTCCTGGAGTCCGCCTGTCTCTTAGCTTGCTAACAAACACTCCCAGCGTGACCCTCAGCTGCTCTCTCTCTCTGCTTCGGGACAAGGCTCAGTACCCGTCCATCTAGTCATCTGCCATTTTGTCTCTTTTCGTGCTTTAGTTCTTGACTTCCATACACTGAGTGGCTTTTGACATGTGAAAGGCAGGGCCTGGTGGGTGAGTAGGGAGGCCCTGCAGCCTGCCTCCTGGGCTTGACCTAGAGGGCACTTTCACTGAAGAGAAAAACAAGGAGCCACTAAACTGCCACCTTCACAACAAAACTTCAGCCCTCTGATGGCCCATAGCACACACAGTTCTCAGACATGCCTCTTCTCTATACTTGTATTTTCTAAATGTAAGAGTCATTCCACTCAGTTGGGGTTGGGATAGGCAAACTGTTCCAAAATTTCACCTCGAGATCCTCATCAGCTTTCCAGTGGTGAGTATCAGTGCACATTGAGAACTCAGAACTGTATTGTTGGAGTTTCTTCTATCACTGGGCAATAGAAACACCAGAAAATAGGCCAACAATGATTTCATCAAAGTTCTCCATAACTGAAATAAAAAAGTGAAGACCTCCTGCAGCAATGTGACATGTGTATCTGAACTCCTGTAATAGAGAAGTTAGCTTGTGCCAGTGGGAAAGTGGTACACTTAAAAAAAAAAAATCTTTCCCCTTAAGAAACCAATGTTTGAACAAGAATGTCTGTTTTTAAATTATTTTAAATGTTCTTTATTGATTTTAGAGGTAAGAAGGGAAAGAGATAGAAACATTGATGAGAGAACATATGGGAACATCAATGGGCTTCCTCCACCGTGCCCCCCCCCCCCCCCCCCGGGTACATGGCCCACAACTGGACCTGTGCCCTGATGGGGAATCCTACTGGTGTCCTCTTGGTACATGGGACCATGCTCAACCGACTGAGCACACGGGCCAGGACTGAACAGGAATGTCTCCAGGCTAGCCATCAAACAGCTGCTTTCCCAGCCTATGAGGCGACACTGGGGACGCTGTGCACTTCCGTAAGGTTGTTTGATCTGATGGAATTCGAAGTGTGCTGAGTTTTGTGGACATGTGGGCACAGAAACAGATGTCACTCTTCTAAGACTTTCTAGATAAGAGCGAGGCGGCATTTGGGAAGAAAGTGTCTCATTTGGGTGCTGCATGGGTCGTAACTGGGAAGAAAGAGCTGGACCCAAAGTCAGGTTAATGGTGATTTGGTCCGTGAGCCACGAAAGAAAAGGAAACCTCACAGAAACAGAAAAGGAAACCTCCCTAGGCTGCAGAACGGTAGGATAGACAACGATCGCTAACAAATGTGTTCTTTCTCTCTCTCTCTTTCTGCTTACCCATCCAACCTAAGTGAGAAGCTGAAATCACACTCCGCCCACCAGGAGGGGGGAGGAGGATCTACCTCTAAGCTTCTCCAAAGGTCCAAATAGTTCCCCAAACACCTGGTTACTCCATACACTTAGGAGTCACTCCTGAGTCCTCTCTTTCAACTTCATTATCTTATTCCCTCTGCTATGAAACATCCAAATTGTCCGTTTTTCTCCATCTTCACTACTCTCATCCCAGCCAAAGCTGTTGCACTGTAACCCAAATCTCACAAATGACACCTCAAAAAGTCGAATTATGGAGTCATTATGGTGGCATACGAGAGGCAAAAACTCCAGATCTCGCAGCGCTGAAAAGCTTGCCACATCCCGCTTATATGCAGAATATCACAAAGGTATCGACTACATCTTTGGGTTCTGGAATGAGGAACCTGGTTTGCACAAAGCAGTCACAGAAGCAAAACTGAGCAAGTTAGTTATCTACAGTTTTTGGGTCTACGGATCACTGAATCAACAGAAACACATTATCTGGGACCACCATGAGGCAATGCTATGTAATAAAAGCCTAATATATAAATTGTCCCCTCAGGAGGTCATTCAACTGGGAGTTCGACCAACCGCTATGATGTGCACTGACCACCAGGAGGCAGCGTGGAACATGGTGGTGCTGGGAACAGTGGAGGCGTTGCCGGCCCCAATCGGCCTGGATGAGAGTGGGACTGTGGCAGGTGAGTGGGTGACACCAGGCCAAGGCAGGTGCGAGCAGGACTCAATGGCCCCGAAGACGGCACCCAGCAGTGCCGGTGGGGGGCCCTAGGGCTCAGGCAGAGGGGAGCACACAGGGGCCAGTGGGCCCAGGTGCCGCCCAAAGCCCAGACATCAGCTGGACCTGCCCTTCCACGCCAAACGCTCACACTTCCATCTCTAGCCAGCCCTAGGGACCAGACCCATGCATGAATTTCATGCACCGGGCCTCTAGTTTAGAACAGCTGTGCTGTCCAGTTTCCGGGGCCACTGATCAACCGAACGCATTATCTGTAGCCACTGTAGCAACTTAGGGTGGTCGAGCTGTCCTTGTCCCCAGAGAATGTGCTTCAATAACCAGTGAGATCACAATCAGTGGATATCCAAACCACCATCAATGGAGTATTCAATCGATTGGGATAGCATACATAAGTTCAGAAATTCAAAATAACTTTTCTATTGTTTTAGCAAGCAAATGAGTACAGAAGCCAAACAGCAGGGTTAAAATATTAAACGGCAGTTTTTGTTTTTTTTTTTACCAAGCTTGGTGCTTCAAAGAACATCTCTCTCCTTGCCTGCTTGGTCTGCTACCTGATCTTTCTGCTTCCATGCTGCCCCTCCCTCCTTCCCTCCTGGCTACACTCCGCTACACTCCGTACAGACTGAATAGGATCTCACTGGCTGAGACCCTCGGCTGCACAGTGAACACAACCCAACTTCAGCGCGCCCAGCCCGGCCCGGCCCCGCGCCCCGGGCCGCGCGAGCTTCTCCGTCAGATCAGGGCTCAGGCCCCAGGCCCGCGGCCTCAGTGTCTCTCCCCCCCCCCCCCCCCCCCGTCCCCCCATCTGACCGACCCCAACCGGCTCACAACGACCTCTGAGGACCAGGTCCAGCGCGTCGCTGTCTCTCAGCCGGAGGAGCGGCGGCGGGGCGGGGGTTCCGTTCAGGCGGGCGGAGGCGGACCCACGGGGACCGGGCTGTGCGGCCCCAGCCGGCCGACCAGCGCCCGCGGCCCGCGTCTCAGCTGAGGGCATCTTGTGACCAGAGGTCATTTCCGACGAGAGCGATACCATTATTACCATTATCATAATAATAATAATTATCATTGTTGTTTTGTTGTTGTTATTATTATTACTGGCAGGAAGGCGTGGCCTCCGAGCGGCCAGAGCCGCGCAGGGCCGGCGCCGGCGGCCGAGGTCGGGGGAGCGCGGCGGCCCGGGCGCCGAGGCCGGAGGACGCGGCGGGTCCGCGTCGCGGCTTCGCTTCCGGTGAGGGGCGGGCGCGCCGAGCACTTCCGGGGCGGGCGGCGGATCCGGTGTGCGGGCCGCGCCGCGGCTGCTGGTCCCGGGCGCGCGGAGGGCAGCGGCGCGGGACTCCGGGCCCCGGCGGCGGCCCATGGGGCGCGAGGCGTGAGGCCCGGCCTGCCCGGGGCTCGGGGGGAGGGGGGAGCGGGGCGGGGAGATGGATAAACTGACCATCATCTCAGGATGTCTCTTCCTCGCCGCCGACATCTTCGCCATCGCCAGCATCGCCAACCCCGACTGGATCAACACCGGGGAGTCCGCGGGTGAGCGGCGGGCGCGGGGCCGGCGGGGTGCGGGCGGGCCGGCGGGGTGACGGCGGTGAGGACGGCGGTGAGGACGGGCCGGCGGAGAGGACGGGGGTGCGGACCGGGTGCGGACGGGCCGGCGGGAAGGGGCCGGGGCGTGAGGCGCGCTGGGCTGGCGGGTCCCGGCCGGGAAGCAGGCTGAGGGGAGACGGTCCCCAGACGTGAGGGCCGCGGGGGGACCAGCTTCATTCTGTTTAAAGAAAAGTCCCGTTGGAAACGGGAAGAAACTGAGGCACCGGCGAAGGGATCCTAAAGCTGCGGGGAGGTTGGGCCGGAGCGAGGCTGCCTGTGGGCGAGGAGAGACCCGGAGCCGCCGGGCCGCACCCGGACCCCGGACCCCGGACCCCGGGCCCGGCGGAGAGGGCGGCGGGCGCTCACCGGCCTGGGGGAGCTCCCCGCCCGGCCCCCGCCGCAGGCAGCGCTGGGGTGTGTGGCTTCCGATTCTCCCTCTGAGGTCTCCGTGGTTATAACTTGGCTTTATTTAAGGCCCGGGAGCTAGAAGCTACTACTAACAAACTTCATTTCACGGAGCATCTTTCACTCCGGCGCATCGCAGACGCGTTCGAGCGCTCGATGGCTCCGCCGGTTCAATAAACGGCCCAGCAGCCCCCGGACCCGCGGGCCGGAGTCCCGGACCCGGGCCGGCAGGACTCGGCGGCACCTTCCAAGGGAGCGTGTCGCAGGGGAAGCCTCGCTGGTGTCTGCTTTGCAGGAGTGGATATTGGGGGTTAGGAATGTCAAGTGCCTTCCGTGAACAATTTGTCATAAAAAATGTATCGCTAAGCTGTCAACATACTGCTTAAGTATTACTTATGGTTCTGTATTTATCCTGCAATATTTTTAGTTCTTAAGAAAGGCTGTAGCTGGGACATTTGTTGCTTACTCCTCCCACCCTTTCCTCCCTCTTCTAGACCCAGTCACATAAAATCATGCTGTCAGGCTTACTGGCTGTCCAGATAACATTCTGCTCCCCTTCCTGCCCATACAGTTTTGGCACAGCTCTCAATTGTAATGTGTACTATATGTTATGTGAGGTGATAGGAATGTTAACTAATGCCAGGTGGCGATCCTGTTGCAGTAGGTAAATATGAAATCAATACATTGTACACCTTAAACATACCCACTGTTACATGTCAATTTGTAAAAATTTGTAAATTTTCTATGAGGTTTTTTTTTCCCCTCTGAAAATGTTGGCAACATCAGCATTACTAGTTTGCACAGTTATATGTGTGACGTCAGTTTATCACCTGTTTCTTGTTTATGCCCTAATTGTATATGCAGGACTCCTTTTATGAGACTTTTTTGGGGCTTTATGTTTTTAAGGGTAAAGAAGTTTCACTGTTTTAGCAAAAAAGATCCTCCTTGCAAAGAAGTTTTAGGTGGAATTTCAATTTATACTAATAAAAGAGTAATATGCTAATTAAACCAGGAGACCTTCAGGATGTCCTTCCGGACAAAGCCATGGTGGTGGGACCGAGGCAGAGGCGGTTAGGAGCGATCAAGCTGGCAGGGCAGGGCAGTTGGGGGTGAGCAGGCCAGAAGGAGAGGGGGGAGACACAGGACAGTTGGGGTTGAACAGGCAGGCATGCAGAGTGATTAGGGACAATCAGGCAGGCAGGCAGGCAGGTGAGCGGTTGGGAGCCAGAGGTCCCAGATTGTGAGAAGGATGTCCCACTGCCAGTTTAGGCCTGATCCAGGAATTGGGCCTAAACCAGCAATTGGACATCCCTCAAGGAGTCCCAGATTGGAGAGGGTGCAGGCCGGGCTGAGAGACACACACCTCCCTTCCCCTTGCACAAATTTCATGCACCAGGCCACTAGTAGACTAAATAATCCACGAGAAAGCTATGTAGTTGAGAGGGAACTATTATCTGTACAGGAGAAGAAAGATAAGTAACAGCATACCATTCCTGAGAAGACGGAAAAGGGCAGTATTCAAAGCACTGGGAAAGGGTATATAGCTGCTCTGTTATATTCAAGAGAAAGCAAGGATAGGATGAGTGCAGCTAGTAGGCTAAGCCTTCTGCTGTGAGTTGCTATGGAGATGGGAGGAACAGAAGTCCAAGGTTTGAAGTAAACTGAAATGTTTGGAATAAGTGGAGAGTTGCAGAGAGAGCCCACCATCCAGTGACATTGTAGGATTGCCTAGCAGTGTGGGAGCCTCAGAGAAGTTGGTGGTCAACCAGTGTGATAACACATCTGCCTGTTTGCCTTCTCCAGAGTGCTCAGCTACTTGGTATCAGGTTGTGGTGAAAGCCAGTAGAGGGCTCGTTCAGGTTTGGTGTTTGCCAGCTACCTGGGACAAAATGACAGTGGAGCAAAGGTATTTAGGGTATTGGTCAAAATCTGTCTATACTAATAAAAGAGTAATAATTTGACCAGGAGATCTTCTGGACAAAGCCATGGTGGCGGGGCTGAGGCAGAGGTAGTTAGGGGAAGTCAGGCCAGCAGGGGAGAGCAGTTAGGGGGATCAGGCCAGCAGGAGAGAACAGTTGGGGGCGATCAGGCAATCAGGCAGAGGCAGTTAGGGGTGATTCGGCAGTCAGGCAGAGAGGTTAGGGGCAATCAGGCAGGCAGTAAGGTGAGCAGTTAGGAGCCAGCAGGCCCAAATTGCAAGAGCGAGCAGCCTGGCTGAGGGAACCTCCCATCCAGTGCAGAAAGAGTAATATGCAAATTGACCATCAATCCAACACACATGATGGCTGCCCCCATGTGGTCAAAGATTGCTACCCCCGCTGAAACCAGTTTGGCTCAGTGGATAGAGCATTGACCTGCGGACTAAAAGGTCCCAGGTTTAATTCCGGTCAAGGGCATGTACCTTGGTTGTGGGCACATCCCCAGTAGGGGGTGTGCAGGTGACATCTGATCGATGTTTCTCTCTCATCAATGTTTCTACTAACTATCCCTTTCCTTTCTGTAAAAAAAAAATCAATAAAATATATTTTAAAAAAAGATTGCTGCCACCATGTGGACACAGATGGCCAGCAGGGGAGGGCAGTTTCGGGGGACCCAGGCCTGCAAGGGAGGGCAGTTGTAGGCAATCAGACCAGCAGGGGAAGGCAGTAGGGAGGGATCAGGCCTGCAAGGGAGTGCAGTTGGGGGCAATCAGGCTTGCAGAGGAGGGCAGTTAGGTGTGACCGAGCTGGCAGAGGAGGGTAATTGGGGGCAATCAGGCCTTCAGGAAAGGGCAGTTGGGGGAGGGGAGAGGACCTGGCTGCAAGGGAGGCAGTTGGGGGGAACCCAGGCCTGCAGGGGAGAACAGTTTGGGGTGGGGGGAAACAGGCCTACAGGGGACGGTAGTTAGGGGTGACCAGGCCTGCAGTGGGGAGGACAGTTAGGGGCAAACAGGCTGGCAGGGGAGTGGTTAGGTGGTGATCAGGCTGGCAAGCAGAAGCAGTTAGTAGCTATCAGGAAGGCAGGCAGACCAGCAGTTGGGAGCCAGCAATCCTGGATTGTGAGAGGGATCCCAGATTGGAGAGGGTGCAGGCTGGGCTGAGGGACACACACCCCGTGCAAGAATTTCATGCATCGTGTGTCCAGTATATATATATAAAACCCTAAAATGCAAATATACTGAATGGTGGAACAGCCAAAGAACCAATTGCTAGGAGGCGCATGGGGAACATGGGGGGTGGGGGGTGGGGGCGGGTCAGCAGTAGGCGGCAGAGCGCGAAACGTGGCGGACATTGGCTGTGGCAGGTTGGTGGAGCAGGTGAGTGGGGGTGCCAGACCAAGGTGGGGAGCCAGTCGCTGTCATCATCGGGGCGAGCCTCTGGTGGTTACTGGAAATTCTTTGCTCCCATGCGTTGTCGGGTTTCACTGGGCACACCTGCTGCCAGCACCAGCCCTGATCACTTGGTGCCGTCAGTGGGTATGAGTGGTGGCTGCCAGCCAGCCCCAATTGCCCCTGAGGGCTACTTCACCTCCCCCTCCTCCTGAGGGGCAATGTGGGCAGCAGCTGCTGCTCCCACCTGCTGACAGCACCGGTCCCAAACGCTCCGCACCATCAGCAGGTGCAAGTGGGGTTGGCACCGTCAGTGCATGGAAGCAGCAGGGCTGCTGGCAGATGGGACCAGGGGTCTCAGTGGGAGGAGCCGGATGATGGACCAGCAGAAGATGGACCAAGACCCGCCCCTGTGTCCACTGCAGCCTTGCAGCCCACAGTTCCTTTCAAGGTGCACGAATTTGTGCACTGGGTCCCTGGTATTATTATGGTGGCTCATGGACTGTCGCCGGGTAGAGTAAAAGTGACTAAAGGAAAGAACAATGGGTCAGTCAATGAATAGCAAACAGTATATGGAAGAGTGGACCCAAGGGAATCAAAGACCTGACTGGGAGCAGTCAGTACAGCGAAGCGAAAGGGCAGGGGATTGTGGACACATGGTCCGGAGTGTGACAGTGAGAATGTGCTGCCGAAGTAGGGTAAAGGGTGATTTTTTTTTTTTTTTCTAACAGTTTTGCTTGTCGTCGCAGAATGCCATGTTCTGTAGCTAGAAAGAGGAATGAATAATAGGAGATAGGGACACTAGGAAAATTTTCAAAATCATGACCAACCCATATTTCTTAACTATGTCAGACAGTAAGCTCCCAGAACTTAAAGTAAATGAGATATGTGCCTTTGTTCACTCCCTTGTTCTTGCACTGTGATGAGATGTGCCTGAACTTTACCTGGTATTTGAATTTGTGTGCTCCTTTGACCTGAGCAGGCAGAGCTGGCCTTGAGTTAAAAAAAAAAAAAAATCAGTTCAGAGTTACACCTTCCAAATCAATGAAATATTTACAGGAAGTCCACATAAGACCTGGGAAGTGACAGGACCAACTTTATTCTAAGATCTGCACAAAACTGACAGTCTTGCAGCAAAAAGCTATGTTGGTTCCCTTTGGTGTACTGCATGCAGTATTAAAGTTTTTGTGTCTTTTAACTATATATATATATATATATATATATATATATATATATATAATTGATTTTTTACAGAGAGAAAGAGAGAGGGACAGAGAGTTAGAAACATCGATGAGAGAGAATCATCGATCAGCTGCCTCCTGCATACCCCCAACTGGGGATGTGCCCACAACCAAGGTATATGCCCTTGACTGGAATCGAACCTGGGACCCTTGAGTCCACAGGCTGACGCTCTATCCACTGAGCCAAACCGGTTTCGGCAATATATGTATTTTTTTATTGATTTCAGAGAGGAAAGGGGAGGGAGAGATAGAAACACCAATAACGAGAGAATCACTGATCAGCTGCCTCCTATACACTACCACTGGGGATGGAGCTCACAACTCTGGCATGTGACCTCCTGGTACATATATCAGTGCTCAACCACTGAGCCTCACCGGCCAGGATTTCCTGTGATTTTTTGAATGGACAAAGTACTTTGAAAGTAGCATTCTGGAGCCAAAAGATTCTGCAGAATGTAGTTGGAAAACCACTGCAATGAACTTAACTAAGGCAAAGCTTTAGGATTCAAATCTGAACTTCATCACCTCCTAGTTCTGTAACTTTAGGCAAGATACTTAGTCTCTCTCTTTACAGTTCTTCCTCTATAAAATAGGAATAATAATCCTACCCCTCTCATTGGATTGTTGTGGCTATTAATTGAGGTAATGCATTTAAAACAGTACCTGACAAATGTAAAGTGCTCAGTGAAAGGTGGTGTTGCCCTCGCCGGTGTGACTCAGTGCTGGTGTGACTCAGTTGGACATCCTCCTTGCAGCAAAGGTTGCAGGTATGATTCCAGGTCAGGGTGCATGCCCAGGTTGTGGGCTCGATCCTTGGTAGCGGCATGCAGGAGACAGCCTATCGATGTCCCCCTCTCACATCAATATTTCTCTTTCTCCCTTCCTCCTCTCTAAAAATCAATAAACTATTCTTTTTCTTAAAAATTTAGGTATTGTTGTGTTGCTATTACAGCTTGTAATAACAGGTTTCAGGATCCCAGTTTTAAAACTCAGAACTTGTTACTTGTTCTTGGAATTAAGGAAACAAAAAATAACATGGCCAGCCCTAACTGGTTTGGCCCAATGGATAGAGCATCAGCCTGCGGACTCAAGGGTCCCATGTTCAGTTCTGGTCAGGGGCATGTTCCTTGGTTGTGGGCACATCCCCAGTGGGGAGTATGCAGGACGCAGCTGATTGATGTTTCTCTCTCTCATTGATGTTTCTAGCTCTCTATCCCTCTCCCTTCCTCTCTGTAAAAAATCAATAAAATAAAAATATTTAAAAAAACAACATGGCCAGATTTAGCACAAGTCTCATAAATTGTCTTCTCTTTTGGCTTTATACTTCATTGTCATGCAGTTCCTCCTCTCTGTCTCTCCTCTTCTTATCTAGTCTCTCTACTCCTCAGATTCTACTTGAACTATCACAAAAGGGAATGAAATATTAAAAAATAAAATTAAAAAAAACAAAACTTAGAGAATAACTTTCTAAAATCCCAGCTCATACACTATATTGCCATAAGATGATGGACCATGCTGCTCTGACAGAGTTTTTATTAGTTTATTAGAAATTACATTCCTTTTATTTTCATCTGTATGTTTTAACATTTCCTGAGCTTGTTCTAATAGGTTATAGATAATGCAAAATTTTTTGAAGATATATTGAAATAGAAATAGATATTATGCACATGTCTGGGTAAAGAAAGTACCTGGTGAGTGCACTTCAGTAAGGACTCATAACAGTTTCTACTAATGTAATACAATACCTAAACTAGCAGGTAAATATAATGACAATTACATAATTCTGCTGTCCTGAGGTCAAATTTCTTCTGATGGCTGGAATTCAACATCATTGGCATTTTCACTTTATATAGTGCTTTATTGTTTTTGAAGCAATTTTATATTGCTGATTTTTTTCTAGGCTTATTAACTTAAGCAGTTGTAAACTAGCCATTTCCAGATTTTATCCACACATCAATGCTTTGCATATGAGGTTTGAGTTTCAGTGTTGCAAAAACTCACTTCAAAATAACTCTATTTGCCCTGGCTAGAGGCTCATTTGGCTGGAGCATTATCCTGTACACCAAAAGGTCACAGGTTCAATCCTTGGTCGAGGCACATAGGTGAGGTACCGATTGATGTTTCTCACATTGATGTTTCTCTCTCTCTCCAGTGAGGATTTAAAAAAAAAAAAAAAATCAAGAAAGCAACACCTCTTCATTAAACTATTGTCTGTATCTTATTTATACATACCTTTAAAAAAAAAATATATATATATATATATTGTTGATTTTTTTACAAAGAGGAAGGGAGAGAGAGAGAGAGCTAGAAACATCGATGAGAGGAACATCGATCAGCTGCCTCCTGCACACCTCCCACGGGGGATGTGCCCGCAACCAAGGTACATGCCTTTGACTGGAATCGAACCTGGGACCTTTCAGCCTGCAGCTGACGCTCTATCCACTGAGCCAAACCGGTTTTGGCAATTAATACATACCTTAAGTGAAGTTAAATTTTAATTAATTTGGTTAAATATTTGCCAGATTATAGAACTAGGAAACAAGGAGATTTGCGTTTCAGTCTTAATGTGATGTCCTTTGCTTTGTATAAGTCCATTAACCTCACTGTCACTGGTTTCTCACCTCTAAAGAGAGAAACATTTTTGGTGAAAAAGAAAACTTTTAAATTTATTGAATTAATTTTAACAAGATCGACAGTTAAAGCAACACTTCTGATAATGTAGATGATCTAGAGATGCCTTTGTTCGGAGGCATCATCCCTTTGCTTTGAGGATTCAGTGATACGGAGGGTTACGTTATCATACCGGTTCGCTTAGTGTTCTTTGTGTAGATTCCCAAATGCTTCCCCAAAGCCTCCGGTACTGAAGGAATGTCTCCCTTGTAGCTAATCAAAAATTTTATATCTAGAATTGGTTATTCTACCCACATTGTCATCTGTCATAGTCTGTTTATTCCTGAAATTATTTCACTCTTATTCTTTTTAAAATTGCTTAGACTGAATGTTGGAGTATTTAAAGGTCTCAATGACTGATACCCCTTTCCCTGCTTATATTCTGAACTAATTGAAGGGGGGGGGGGTGGAGAGATAAAATAATTAGGAGCCAAAGCGTTATTATCTGTGGACAAGCAATTTTCTCTTACTGGACCTTAAAAATGATACAATTGCAGACAGGACTGGGGACCTGCCTTATGAGATTTCCTGTATGAAAGAGCTGAGATGAGTCAAGTGCAAATAGTTGGACCACACTGGCCTAGGTTTTGGTTTGTTTGTTGTTTTTTAATCCTAAACTGCCAGTTACATGAAGTCATTCCTCCTGACCCAGGAACCATTGTATGAAGGAACACAGGTCACTGCCTTCCCATCCCACACCTCCATTGGAAATGGAAGGAGTTACTGTCTGAAACCAGGAGATGGTGGGCATTTTGTGAGGAAGTGTTTTCTTTTTCAAGTGTAAAGATTCACGGATGCTTGGGGATGTGAAATACTTGGAGAGGAGGTCACGTCTCACTTTGTTACCTACTACCCTCTCCACAGGATATCCAGGTGAGCCTCAGTAGGCACTGTGATGCTTGACATCTATCACATAAGAGTTCATGATCTATCCTTTGCCGAGTGGCTTAGTTGATTGGACTAGTCCTGTGAACCAAAAGGTTGCAGGTTCGATCCCTCTTTCTCACATCAATGTTTCTCTCCCTCTCTCCTCCTCTTTCACTCTTTTTTCTCCTCTGCCTCTCCCTCCTGCTTCCTCTATAAAATCAATAAAAACATATCCTCCAGTAAGAGTTTTTTTTTAAAGTTAAAGATCTACAAGTAGATCCTGGCCTACAAATTGAGGGTCCTTGGTTAAAAACATGAAAATTACAAGCTACCCAAGCTAACCTATATATTAAGTGCTAGAAAATTATTAACTAACTAGTGACCGTGCACAGATTCGTGCACATTGAAAGGAAACTAATTAGAAGGTGGCCAGTGGGACAGGACTGGGAGAGAGGGGTCGGACACACCAACACACTCTGGAGCGGACCTCCTGTGGTCCCTCCCCAGTGTCTACAGAATGAGGGCGTCCCTCCTGCAGGTGGGGCCCCCGGCCCAGCCTGCAGGGATTGGCCTGTAACTGGATTTCCAGCATCCTCTGAGGGGGTCCCAGAATGGGAGAGGGCACTCTGCAAAGTTGCTGCCATACATAGTGTGGAACACAAATGGAAGTGAGCAATAACCAGATTTGGGCCCGACAGTGACACAGCAACAACATAACCCACAGCTGAAGGTGGAATTGCATGGCCCAGTGAGGAATTGGGCTCCCTACTCTCTGGTTTTGGAGTGCATCACCTGAGAACTGCTGCTGCCAAGTCACTGCAGCTCAGCAGCTCCTGTGTTGAGCTTCTGCCCCCTGGTGGTCAGTGCGCATCATAGCAACTAGTAAGACACTTAGCATATTAGCCTTTTATAGATAGATATTAGCCTTTGATAGATCGATAGATAGATACCCTGTTTCCCCGAAAATAAGACAGTGTCTTATATTAATTTTTGCTCCCAAACATGCGCTAGGTCTTATGTTCAGGGGATGTCTTATTTTTCCATGAAGAAGAATATGGTACACATTTATTGTTAAATGAAAATAAAGGAAATTTATTACCTGTATATGGTACGATAGTACGGTAGTTGTCAACACAAACCAGACAAACTGTGAATGCTACAGTATCAAGAATTTACTCATTTATTCAATGACAATCATGTCATCATCTTCTGGAACATCATAACAATCCAATTCCTGAATTTCCTGGTGAATTTCTTGTGACTCCATTTCTTTCAGAATCAGTGGACCAAATCTCTCATGGTGAGCAATAGCACTGTCTTTAAATGAGTGCTTCTTGTCAAGGTAGCCTGCTCGCAGTGCATTTACAATGCAACTGTCAGTGATTTTCTCCCATGAATTCTTCACCCAAGTCACAACTTCTTGCAGTTTAGGTTTCACAAAGTTTCCACGCTGATTTCTCTCCATTCTATTTTCAGTGTAGTCATTAATTTCCATGTGCAAATTGTCTTTGAATGGCTTGTTTATTGCAATATCAAGAGTCTGGAGATAGGCCGTCATTCCTGCGGGAATCATTATCTGATCTATTTTTCTTTCATGAAGAAGTGTCTTCATGTCTTTACCGTGGTGAGTGCTGGCTGCATCCCAGACTAGCAGGCCTCTTTGGCTCCCTCGCATAACAAGTGGCAGCATTAAATCGACCCACTTCCTTATAACTGCTTGTGTGGCCCAGGCTTTTTCAGTTTCAAGAGTAAAAACGCCCAGCCAAGACTGGTTTGGCTGAATGGATAGAGCGTTGGCTTGGGGACTGAAGGGTCCCGGGTTCGATTCCGGTCAAGGGCATGTACCTTTGTTGCAGGCACATCCCCAGTAGGGGGTGTGCAAGAGGCAGCTGATTGATGACTCTCTCTCATCAATGTTTCTAACTCTCTCTTTCTCTCTCTCCCTTCCTCTCTGTACAAAATCAATAAAATATATTAAAAAAAAAAAGAGTAAAAACGCCCAAAACATGTTCAATCTTTTCCTTCTTGCCCTTAGAAATGATTAAAGGTGGGATTTTAGTGCCAAAATACAGGAAACAAATGCACTTTCGTAAACAGTGGAGGGAATGTACACTAAGGAGGCACCCTGCTGTTCAATTGTTGTTTGAGATGGTTGGCCCATAAACACTGCAGTTTCATCCATAGCAATCATGTTGGAAAGATTGTATTTAGAGAAGTCAGCATCATCTATAAAGGACTTGAATGCAAGTGCTCGCTTAATAACTTGAGTATCTTCCCATCTAAACAATGTTGTATAATAGATCTTCTTAAAGACAGTTCACTTCACTGAAGGAAATTATCCAGCCAGTGTTGTGATGCTTTGAAGTCTTCGGGGGCTATGTCCAAACTGTGGTGCCATTGCAAGGGCAAATTCTTGAATCTGAGCCCTATTCACAACCAAAGCCTTTGCTCTCCTGTCAACAACCCATTCACAGATCAGGTCTTCCAGCTCAGAAAATAAAGGTTGCCGACCTGATCCACACTTGCGCTTTTTAGCATTTCCCTTGTCCACTTGTTCAATGAGGTTACCATACTCTGCTCGCCATTTTCGGACCAATCGAATACTCAACATCTTCTCTTTGCAGAAAGCAGTAAGATTTTGGCCCCAAGAGTCTTCCACGATTCCTTTCTTGTACTCCACGGAGTAGCTTTTTCTTTTTGCGCTCATTTCTAGGGGTAAAAAAAAGGAATTGAGGTATCAAGGTGGGGGGAGGGGAGTCACTTAAAATGACACAGGGGGGATCAGAGGGGGGAATCAAAATGGCACAGGAGAATCAGAGGGGAGATTACCATTTTAGTAACTCCTTTTGATCCTCCTGTGTCATTTTGATTGCTCCCTTTGATCCTCCTGTGTCCTTTTAAGTGATCCCCCTCCCCCCACCCCTGTGCCACTGAACACCTTCAGCAGACATCCCCCCTACCCCTTTATCAGACATTTACCCCCTGGGGCCTGCCTGGGGACTGTCACTGGGCTTGCTGGGGCCTGGATCTGGGCTGGAGCAGGGCCTGCCACTGACTGAGAACCTTCAGTCATCATGAGGGTGACTCGAGCATCAGTAGGGTCACCAGAGACAGACCAGCACTCACCACTTTTGCCGAGTCCCGTCTGCTTTAATCCTCTGTTCTACACGCATCTGCGAAAGTCTCCTCCTCTCTCCTACCCCACACTCACCGTTCACTCCGACCTCCGCTCTGCCTCCACAGCAGTGACGTCAGGACTTCGCGTAACATCACTGGTTGCTAGATGCCAGTTGGGGCGGCCCTAGCGACCAGTTTATGGTAAATTAATTTTTATTCTGAGACAAAGCCTAGGGTGGTCTTATTTTTGGGGGGATTCCTTATATTTCACTCAGAAGGAAACCTGTAAGTAGGTCTTATTTTCGGAGGATGTTTTATTTTCAGGGAAACATGGTATAATGGAAAAATTGCTGTGCTGGAGACACTCTTATGGGGCAGGCCTTGTTCCATTGGGGCTTTGGTGCTCACTGAGTCTGCCTCTTGAATGTTTCCCTTATGAAAGTAGTTGAAATCTAGTGTCATCTCATACAGAACACTAGATACACTAGTTTCTGGATCTCCAATGGGGTACAGGTCAGCTACTGTCTGAGGACACTCAGCAGGAGCTACAGCAAGAACTACAGTTTCCTCCTCTTTGTATGGGATTTGGCAGTTTTGGAGCAGTCTGACTGGAGCTGCATTTTATTTTGTTAAGCTGCCACAGGGCAGGCCATTTATATGCAAAAGTTGCTATGTGGAGCCTGGGTGTGTTTGTAGAATGTGGGGCAGGTTCTCAGGGCATCACTAGGCTAGGGCATGGCAAACAGCAATGGCTGCTGTCAGCCACCTCTGCCTTTCCACGTTTCCAAGTCCCTGCTTCCCGCATTCCAGCCCAGTAAACAATGATTGCTGAGTGCACCTCTGCAAAAAAGTCACCCTCACTTTCCGACCGGATGGCCGACAGACCAGCTTCTCCCCAGAGGCGTCTGGGTTCCCCACATGTCCCCAGAAACGGGATTTCAGAGTGATTGAGAGCTTGTCTCTCTTGGGGTTGATAAAAAGCCACGTGCCCAGTTGCCGGCACCAGCCCGATTCAGGTGCCTCCATACCTCAGCTTTTCAGTGCTTGTGCTCCTTTCTCTTTACTTCTAGTTATAGAACTCCCACTCAGCCAGCTTCCCTGTGGTTCTGGGTGATAGACTTTTTTTGTCTTTTAGTTGTAGTTTTGAAATGGTTGTTCGAGGCGACAATGTAGTCGTTTACCTTTGCTGCCATCTTGGTTTCTCCTGTTTATGAAATTATTAATGTTGAATTATAAGTAAGAGTGTAAATGTGACTTGAATGGATAATTATTTAGATAGTGTTTTTATCCTCTAAATAACTCAGAAGGTTAGTTTATGCTGTGACTGCAGTGATAATATATAGGTATAAATTTCATATTTATAGCTTTACATGTCTGTGATGATTTAGGTAAACATGATATATCTTTTTCGTTGTCAGAAAGATTTATTTTCAAGTTCTGGCAGTACACATCCCCCACCTCCCCCCCCAATACTTTCTAGAATTCTCAACCCAACTAGCAACTGTTAACTGCTAGAAAAGTTAATACTTAAGGAAAGCTGAACAAGTGTAGTGGCTACATTATTTCATTCACAGACTGATGAAAAAGTAATATTAAGAAAAGGTATTGTTGAAATACTAAAGAGGTTTCGTAAGAGCCATAAGGGAACCTAAAGGTTTTTAAATATCAATTTCCCTAAAAATAAATATCTGGATAAAAATCACTCTTCAGTAATATATCTCTGTAAACTTGACTGTGTCTCATTAGCCGTAAAGAACAGAGAAGAGAATCCTCACCAAATAAGTGTGCCTTACCAAGTGAGCAGGTAGAATGTGATGTTTCTTTGAAATTTATTGCTTTGGAGTTGACAGAATAAAGAACCATGGATTTGGGGTTCCTGTCAAAATTTAAATGTATCTGTGAGTATAAACCAACCAACTTGTATAGTTTACTTAGATAAGTTTCTGTATTTGACTCCAGTTTAGTCAAGAAACTGACATTTCTTTGATTTCACTGCTCTCCTTTTATTTAAAAAAAGTTAATTTTAATTATAATTTACATTTTCTGTTATTTTGTATTAGCTTCAAGTGTATAGCATAGTGGTTGCTCTGTTTTTTTTTGTTTTTGTTTCAATTAAGAAAATGCACTTTTTTGTGTGTGTCTATACTAGCTTTACTATAAATAAAAGGTCACATTTGGCATTTTGACACTTGCTATTGTGTATATTGAGCAAAAAGGCAGCTGTTGACTTCTAATATAGCTCTATTCAATTAGGGACCAAAAACTGCTACCATTGGAGATTAAACAGGAGTAAAGAAAAGTGCAGTTGTTTGGGTCAAGTAAGAAAATGGGAGAGCCAAATCTCACTAGTCTCTCAGTTTATGGTGTCTTCACAGTTGTTTACCTGGAACACTGTTGAGTCTACTTTCAACTATTATACTAGAAGTTCTTTTTTAAAAAAGAGGGAAGGAGGTCTTTGTTCACCCTGGCCAGGTGGCCCAGTCTGTTAGAGCATCATCCTGCACACCAAAAGGTTGCTGGCTTGATCCCAGGTCCAGCCCTAATAGGAGGAACTGATAGATCGTTCTTTCTCTCACACCCCCCCCCCCTTTCTCCTGCTCTAAATATGACTTAGTGGATTACGATCAGAAGACAAATTCCTATACATTGAAATGTTGCTGATAATAGGTTTCATTCTAGGAACTTTAGAGAATTGTTTCTAGTATCTGCCCACTTACCCTGCTATCGTTAGCTGTTGTCCAGTAACCATTGGAATCACACCTATAGCTAGTAAGATGTCTGCTTTAAGTGTACTTAAGATTTAATTAGTTCCCAAAAAGATTTAATCACCTTTTATCCTGAATACTAGAGCCCTGGGGCACAGATTCAGGCACTGGTGGGGTCCCTTGGCCTGCAGATAGCTCCCATTCCCCCCCTCTCCCAGCCTCTAGCCCCCACCCCCACCACCACCCCCAAGTTTTCACTACCCTGTTGCCTGTACCCAAGGGCTATGCATTTGGTTTATCTGTTCTCATCCCCCCAACCCTGTTGGTCAATCCATTTTATTCAGTGGATGCCACAAATAAATGGGATCATGTGATATTAGTCTTTCTAGGACTGGCTTATTTCACTTAGCATAATATCTTCTAATACTGTGTTCAATAAGAGTGGTAAAAGTGGACTTCCTTGTCTTGTTCCTGTTCTTAAGGAAAACGCTTTTAGTTTTTGCTCATTGAGTATTATGTTGGCTATAGGTTTGTCATATGTGGCCTTTATTATGTAGAGGTATGATCCCTCTGTTCCAACTTTTTGAGAGTTTTTATCAAAAAAGGGTGCTGAATTTTGTCCAATGCTTTTCCTGTGTCTTTTAATATGATAATTTTTTTCTTTCAATTTGCTTATGTGATGTATCACATTTACTGATTTGTGAACGTTGTACCAGCATTGCATGCCTGGAAAAAATCCCACTTGATCACGGTGTTTATTTATTTTTTAACATATTGCTGGATCCAATTTACTAATATTGTGTTGA
Source organism: Pipistrellus nathusii (assembly GCA_963693515.1). Lineage (NCBI taxonomy): Eukaryota > Metazoa > Chordata > Mammalia > Chiroptera > Vespertilionidae > Pipistrellus > Pipistrellus nathusii. The sequence continues at coordinate 100,182,425 of OY882861.1, read as the reverse complement.
GGGGTTTAGCATCTGTGTTCTTCATGGATAGTGGCCTGTAAGTTTCTTTCTTTGGGGGGTCTATCTGGTTTTGGAATTAGGATAGCACTGGGCTCATAAAAAGAGCTTGGAAGTGTTCCTTCCTCTTGAATTTTTTGGAATAGATTGAGGAGGACAGGTGTTATTCTTCTTTGAATGTTTGGTAAAATTTACCTGTAAATCTATCCAGTCCAGGACTTTTGTTTGCTGTAAGTGTTTTTAAAAAATATATTTTTATTGATTCAGAGAGGAAGGGACAGGGAGAGAGATAGAAATCAATGATGAGAAATAATCATGGATCAACTACCTCCTCCTGCACGCCTCCTACTGGGGATTGAGCCTGCAACCCAGGCATGTGCCCTTAGCTGGAATCAAACCCAGGACCCTTCGGTCCACCCGGCCAAAGCTCTATCCATTAGGCCAAATCAGCTAGGGCTGCTGGAAATTTTTAAATTACTGCTTCATTTTCCTCGTGTTATTGACCTACTCAGGTTTTCTGATTCTTCCTGATTGAGTTTTGGAAGATTGTATTTGTCTAGGAATTTATCAGATGTATCATTGCCAAATATGCTCTCCCATACAGCAGGCTCTCTTTTCACTTGATGGTTTCTTTTGCTGTGTAGAAGTTTATACTTTGATGTAGTCTTATTTGTTTATTTTCTCTTTAGTTTTTTTTTGTCCTAGGAGATGTATCCATAAACATACAGCTATGAGAGATAACTGAGATTTTGCTGCCTGTGTTTTTTTTTAGGATTACCATTTCTCTGCTTACATTTAAGTCTCTTATCCATTTTGAGTTTGTTTTTGTGTGTGGTATAAGTTGGTGGTCTAGTTTCATTTTTTTGCATGTATCTGACACCATTATTGAAGAGACTGTCTTAACTCCATTGTATGCCCTTGCCTCCTTTGTCAAATATTAATTGAACACAATGGCTTGGGTTGATTTCTGTTTTTTTTATTTTTTTATTTTGTTCCATTTATATATATGCCTGTTCTTGTGCCTGTACCAGGCTGATTTGATTGTGGTGGCTTTGCAGTATAACTTAAAATCTGGTATTGTGATTCCTCCAACTTTGTTTTTCTCAATATTGCTGGGGCTATTCAGGGTTTTTGTTTTTATAGCTCCATATAAATTTTTGGAGTATTTGTTGTAGCTCTGTGAAAAATACTGTTGGTATTTTAATAGGGATTGCATTGAATCTATAGATTGCCTTGAGTAGTATGCACATTTTAATGTTGATTCTACCAATCTATGAACACTGTATGTTCTTCCATTGTTTTATATCTGTTGTTTCTTTTTTAATGTCTTGCAGTTTTTCAAGTACATATCTTTATCCTCCTTTGTTAAGTTTATTCCTAAGTATTATAATTTTTGTTTGTTTAGAATTGCTTGTTTAGTATCTCTTTCTGAGGATCCAGTTTTGATGTATAAAAAAGCCATCGAATTTTGGGTGTTGATTTTGTATCCTGCTAAATTGCCAAATTCATTTGATAAATCCAGTAGATTTTTGGTGGAGTCTTTAGGGTTTTCTATGTACAATATTATTTCATCTATGAATAATGAGAGATTTACTTCTTTTGAATTTAGATGCCTTTTATATCTTCTTCTTGTCTAATCGCTGTGGCTATGACTTCCAGTACTATCCTTTATAATAAAAAACTATGCAAATTGTCCCCTCAATTGGGAGTTTGACCAGGGGGCTGGGCCATCGAGCCAACCACCCGCCAAAGGCCCCATGACATCCCCCCTGGCCAGCCCAGCCCAATCGGCCACGATCAGAGTGGGCTGTCCAGACCCCACCCTCTAGTGTTGAATAAGAGTGGTGAAAGTGGACATCCCTGAAATGTTCCTGTTCTTAGGGTCAACTTATTTTCATTTTGTCCATTCAGTATGATGTTCGCTGTAAGTTTGTCATATATGGCCTTTTGTCCATTTTGGTGTTGAGATTCCACCTACTTTGTTCTTCTTTTTCAGGATTACTGTGGCTATTGGGGGTCTTTTTTTATTTCGATGAATTTTTGGACAGTTCTTTCTATTAATAGGTATGTGAAATATGCCAATAATATTTTAATGGGGAGTGCATTGAACTTATAGATTGCTTTGGATAGTACGGAAATTTTAATGATGTTGATTCTGCCAATCCATGAACATGGTATGTTCTTCTACCTGTTTACACCTTCCTGTATCTCTTTTTTCAGTATCATGTACTTTTCCACATAAAGGTCTTTTATCGTATTAATTAAGTTTATTCCTAAGTATCTTTTTTTTATTTTTATTTTTATTTTATTGATTATGGTCTCACATAATTGTCCTTATTCCCCCATTCCCATCCCAAACCTTTCCCTAGATATGCCCCCCTCCCCCAAACCCCCGTTGTCCTTGGCCACTGGCTAGGTCCTTATGTGTGCACACAAGTCCTTTGGTTGATCTCTTCCCCTTACCCCCATCCACCCCTACTTTCCCTCTGAGGTTTGAGAGTCTGTTTGCTGGTTCTCTTTCTCTGGGTCTGTTTATGTTGTTCATTATTTCCTCTAGATGTGTGAGATCATGTGATCCAAGAAATACCCTTGTAAGAACCTAAACTGCAACAAGCCATAATGGATATTATTCCTAGGTATCTTAATTTATTTGGTGCGATGGTAAATGGGATTGCTTTTTTAGTCTCTCTTTCTGTAAGTTCACTATTGGTATATAGAAATGCCATAGATTTCTTGGCATTAATTTTGTATCTTGCTACCTTGCCGAATTCACTTATTAATAAGTCTGATAGTTTTTTTATGGAGTCGTTTGGGTTTTTTGGTGGTTTTTTTGTGTGTGTTTTTTATGTACAATATCATGTCATCTGCAAATAAGGACAGCTTTACTTTATCTTTTCCAATTTGGATGCCTTTTATTTCTTCTTCTTGTCTAATTGCAATACTTCCAGTACTATGTCAAACAGGAGTGGCGATAGTGGGCATCCTTGTCTTGTTCCTGTTCTTAGAGGGAATGGTTTTAGTTTTTGTCCATTGGGTATGATGTTTGCTGTGGCTTTATCATATAATATATAGCTTTTATCATGTTGAGGTATGATTCTTCTATTTCCACCTTGCTGAGAGTTTTTATGAAGAAAGGGTGTTGGATTTTGTCAAATGCTTTTTTGCATCAATTGATATGACTGATTTTTATGACTCAATTTGTTTATATGATGTATCACATTTATTGATTTGCGAATATTGTACCATCCTTGCATTCTTGGGAAAAATACTACATGATGGTGGTGTATGATCTTCCTGATGTCCTACTAGATCCAATTTGCTAGAATTTTGTTGAGGATTTTGACATCTATGTTCATGAGGGATATTGGCCTGTAATTCTCTTTCATTGTGTTGTCTTTATCTGGTTTTGGTATTAGGGTGGTGCTGCCTTCATAGAAGGACTTGGAAGTGTTCCTTCCTCTTGAAATTTTTGGAATAGTCTGAGGAGGATAGGTTTTAGTTCTTCCTTGAATGTTTTGTAAAACTCCCCTGAAGCCGTCAGGCCGTGGGCTTTTGTTTGCCAGAAGCTTTTTGATGACTGCTTCAATTTCTTCCATAGTTATTTGCCTATTGATATTTTAGATTCTTCCTGATTGAGTTTTGGAAGGTTTTATTTTTACTAGGAATATGTCTATTTCTTCCAGGTTGTCCAATTTTTTGGAATATAGTGTTCATAGTATTTTTTAACAATCCTTTGTATTTTGGTGGAATCTGTTGTTATTTCTCCTCTTTTCATTTCTAATTTTGTTTATTTGGGTTCCCTCCCCTTTCACTTCTTGGTGAGCCTGGCTAAAGGTTCATAAATCTTGTTTATCCTTTCAAAGAACCAGCTCTTGGTTCTGTTTATTTTTTGTGGTGTGTGTGTGTGTGTGTGTGTGTGTGTGTGTGTGTGTGTGTCTATGTTGCTTATCTCTGCTCTGATCTTTATTATTTCCTTCTGCTTATACTGGGCTTTTCTTATTGTTCTCTTTCTAATCCTTTGAGTTGTAGGGTTAGGTAATATATTATCATTGTTTCTGTTTATTTCTTTGTTTGTTTTTTGCTGTATGCTTGTAGAGCTATGAACTTCCCTCTCAAGACTGCTTTAGCTGTGTCCCATAGATTTTGGATTGTTATGTTTTTATTGTCATTTGTTGCCATGTTTTTTATTTCTTCTTTGATCTCTCTTGTAACCCAGTCATTGTTTAATAGTCTGCTGTTTAATCTTCATGTGTGTGATTTTTTTTGGATTGTTTTTATTGTAGTTGATTTTCATTTTGATGCCACTGTGATCTGAGAAGATGCTTGATACTATTTCTATCTTCTTAGGTTTGAAGAGACTTTGCCTATGTCCCAGCATTATGGTCCATATTTGAAAATGAACCATGTGCACTTGAGAAGAATGAGTGTTCTGTGGCTTTGGGGTGGAATGTTCTGCGGATGTCAATTAATTTCCTCTGGTCTAGTGAGTCATTTAGGATTGATGTCTCTTTGCTAATATTTTGTTTAGAGGATTTGTCCAATGGTGATAGTGGGGTATTAAAGTCTCCTACTATGATTTTATTGTTATTAATCTCTCCCTTGATATCCTCCAGGAGTTTTCTTATGTATTTAGGTGCTCCTGAATTGGGTATTATGTTTACCATAGTTTTTTCTTATGAAGTGGCCTTCCTTATCCTTCATTTTGAGATCTAATTAGTCAGGTATAAGTATTGCTACCCAGCTTTTTTTAAATTTACATTTGCCTAAAAAACCTTTTTTTCATCCCTTCTCTCTTAGTCTGAGTGTGTCTTTTTTTTTTTTTTTTTTTTTTTTCCTGAGTGGGGTTTCTTGTAGACAGCATATAAATGGGTCATGTTTTCTTTTCCAATCCGTTACCCTGTGTCTTTTGATTGGAGCATTTAATCCATTTACATTTAAAATTATTGATAGGTACTTGTTTGTCACCATTTTTATCCTTTCTCCCTGTGTTCCTTCTTTGCTTTTTTTCCTTACAGCAGACCCGTTAGCATTTCTTGCATTGCTGGTTTGGTGGTAATAAATTCTCTTAGTCCTTTTTTGTCTATGAAGCTCCTGATTTCACCTTTTTTGATTGATAGCTTTGCTGGATACAGTATTCTTGGATTCAGACCCTTCCTTTGCATTACTTTGTATATTTCCTTCCATTCATTTCTGGCCTGATGTGTTTCTGTTGATAAATCAGTCACTAATCTGATGGGGGATCCTTTATAGGTAACTTTCTATCTCTCTGGCTGCTTTTAAGATTCTTACTTTGTCGTTGGTGTTTGCCAGTTTAATTATAATGTGCCTTGGTGTCAGTCTTTTGGGGTCCATTTTGCGTGGCACTCTGTGAGTTTCTTGGAATTGTGTGGGGTTTTTCTTCTCTATAGCAGGGAAGTTTTCTGTCATTATTTCTGCAAACAAGTTTTTGATTCCTTGCTAAGTTTCCTCCTTCTGGACTCCCTATTGTATGGATGTTGTTTTGTGTTGTCCCAAAGTTCCCTTAGGCTCTCCTCCTGCTTCTTAAATTTTTTTTTTCTAATTAGGTATTTTTTCCCATCTTGTCTTCTAGCTCACTGATGCGATCCTCTGCTTCTTCTAGTCTACTCTTGATGCTTTCTATTGTGTTCTTTACAGCAGCAATGTCATTTTTCATTTCTTCTTGGTTCTTCATTTCCTCTTGGTTCTTACTCATATTGTCGAATTTGTCTTCCATTCTTTTCATCCATCTTATGACCATTTCTCTGAATTCTTTTTCTGACAGATGGCTTGCTTCTATTTCATTTACTTCCTTTTCTGGTAATGCCTGCTTTTCTTTCATATGTGGACTGTTTCTTTGTCTCCCCATGATTTCCCTTCTCCAGGTGTCTGATTATGTAGTTCTCTCTCTCCTGCATTGATTTAAAGGCACAAAATACAACACAATCAGGTACAACCACAAAGCACTGAACAGAAATGTATTCACGATAATATTAACCTCCAGTAAAGGTGACCACCAGAGAACAGCGAATTAGATGATAGGAGAGAAAGAAGAAGAGAGAAAGGGGGGAAAAAGAGGGCAAAAATAAAAATGGGGAAAGGGGGAAAAAGAGAGAAAAGGAAGAGAATAAGAAAGAAGAGAGGAATAAACTATATGTATGGAGAAAACTCCAACAGAACATCCACTACTCCCAACAAATGCCAGCAACAAGTACCTGGAGCTGAATGCAAACTACAAACAACAAACAAAAACAAAACAAAAAGAATAAGCAAAACAATCTCACAAGCAATAATAAAAGTCAGAGAGAACAAAAATTTTTGGATAGTGAAAAAAGGGAAGAGAGAGGTGTGTATGGACTTGGAGCAGGGGGATTGGAAATTAGATATATAAGTAGGGTGAAATTTTAACAGGTAAAAAGAAGGAACAGGGAAAATCTAAAACAGGAATAGGGTAAGAGAAACAGGACAGCAAAAGGGGAATAGTGAGGAAGAGAGTGATGGCATAAAGATAAAGTTGAGATAGAATAAAATGATCCTAAAGGAAAGATGAAAATAGAATGTAGAACACTAATCCCAAAGTAAAGAGGAAATAAAATGACACTTAAAAAATGGTAAAATAGTAGTAGTAATAATATTGATCAAAAATAAAAATATAGTAATTAAAAAGGTAAAATCAAGTGAGGAAAAAAGAAAAATGTGCAGTAGTGAAGGTAATTCACTTCCTCTACTGTTCTGTTTGGCTCACCTGTTTCCTAGTCAGGACAGTATTGAAGTTCCCTGAGTTCCACTGCTCCTCAGTGTTGTAAGCCAGTCCTCATTTTGAAGTAGGCAGTACGTCTCTATTTCATATTTTCCTTTATTTGTGTTCACAAAGAGTCAATTTGTGATTCAGCCCCTGGTGCCAGTGTTTCTGGATTGACCTCCGGCTCTATAGGTCCTCTCTAGCTAGTACCCTGTTTCCCCGAAAATAAGACAGTGTCTTATATTAATTTTTTCTCCCAAAGTTGCACTAGGTCTTATTTTCAGGGGATGTCTTATCTTTCCATGCACTAGGTCTTATTTTCAGGGAAACACTGTATTTAGGTTTTGTTTTCCCTGTTGCATTTAATACCAGTTTGGGGGAATGGATTGCCCCAGAGCTGGTTCTCTGATGGTTATTCCCCATTCTGATCCCCTGGTTCCAGATAAACAACTTTCACCTGCAGTCTCTTACGGTGTCCCCAATTGGATGATCCTATGTATTGGGTTTAGTAATCAGAAGCAAGGACTTAAAGAGGAAATAGGAAAGAAAGAGCCAGAGTAAACGTTTAAACTCTGGAGCTGCGTGGAAATCTTTTTTACTCACACACACACACACACACCCGGGTCTAAGCAGCTGGCACACTTTAAAAAGTTTTAGGCTGTCCTTTTGTGTCCAGATCAAAATGGGTTGCTTTTTAGTGTTCTCTTCTGTTAGCAGCTCTGTGGACCCCTTTCCACATTCACGGGTCACACCAGCACCAACAGCCCTGGATTTTTGTAGGTGCAGACTTCCCCACTTTCTCTGTGTGTGCGTTTCTTTCTCCTGCGGAACCACAGACCTCACCTTATCCCAGGCGAAATCTGACCTTTCCGCCCGGGAGTGTAGAGCCCCTCGAATCTGTGTGCTTGCGCCAACTGCAGACCTTGTTCTCCGGTTCACAGCTATTTGGTGGTGCTGTATTGTAGATTCCCCAGGCTTTTCCAGCTTCAGAGAACACCTTCAGTATGGTGCGGTCTCTGCATCCTAGCTGGTGGCTCCGGGAGGGAACCCAGCAGCAGTGGGGGCTGCCCGGTCAGGGGAGCACCGTCCAGAAGCCCCCCACAGTCCCTGGAGTATAGTTGTCCCTCACTCACCAACAGACAGTCCCCGTGCGACCACACACCCTACCTTTGTTTTCTCGCTCACACTCTCCTGCAGTCTGCTTCCCGCCGGCAGCCATCTTCTAGACCTCACCTCCTTATCTTGTCTTCCTCTTTGTTTCCGATTTTATTTATTTGGGTGCTCTCGGTTTCTTGATGAGTCTGGCTAATGTTCATTACGGTAATCTTGTTTTATCCTTTCAGAGAACCATCTCTTGGTGTCATTGGTTTTTTGTGTGTATTTTTTATTTTTTTATTTTTAAATTTTTTTTATGTCTCTGGAATTTATATCTGCTCTAATCTTGATTATTTCCTTCCTTCTACTTACTCTGGGCTTTTCTTGTTGATCTCATTCTAATTCTTTAAGTTTTAGGGTTGAATAGTTTATTGTTAATATTTTTTGTTTTTTGAGATAGTGCTGAAATGCTATGAACTTCTTTCTCATGACTGATTTTGCTTTATCTCAGTGATTTTGAGTTGTTGTGTGTTTATTTTCATTTGTTTCCAAGAAATTTTTTATTCTATTTTTTATCTGTTTGGTAACTCATTCATTATTTAATTACATGGTATTTAGTCTCTGTTTAGTTTGAATGCTTTTTGGTGTTTTTACTGTAGTTGATTTCTAATATCACTCCACTGTGATCTGAAAAGATGCTTGATATGATTTCAGTCTTCTTAAATTTGTAGAGACTTTTTTGCATCCTAGCATGTGGTCTATCTTTGTGAATGATCTATGTGCAGTTGAGAAAAATATATATTCTGCAGCTTTCAGGTGAAATGTTGTATAAATGTCAATGAATCCATCTGATTCCTTGTATAATTTAGAGCCACTGTTCCTGGTTAATTTTTTGTCTGGAAGATCTATCCAGGTATGTCATGGGGGTGTTAAAGTTCCCTACTATGACTATAATGTCTCTCTCTCTTTTAATGTCCTCTAGAAGTTTCTTTTATATACTTAGTTGCTCCTATATTGGGTGCATATATGTCTACCAGTGTTATATCCTCTTGTTGAATCGATCCCTTTAGAATTATTTAGTGATCGTTGTTATTTCTTGTTATGGCATTCCTTTTTAAGTCTGTTTTGTTAGATATGAGTATTGCTACTCCAGCTTTTTATATTCTACAATTGCATGAAAATATTTTTCCATCTCTTCACCCCTATCCTGTGTATCTTTTGTTCTGAGGTGTGTCTCTTGTAGACAGCATAGAGTTGGGTCATGTTTTTGTATCCATTCAGCTACCTTATGTCTTTTGCTTGAAGCATTTAATCCATTTGTTGATAGGTACTCATTTATTGCATTTTAATCCTTATGCCTAGGCTTCACTCTTTCTTCTTCTCATTGCAGCATTCAATTTAGCATTTCAGGTAATGCTGGCTTGGTGGTGATGTATTCCATTAGCCTTTTTTTTTTTTTTTCTTTTTCTTTTTGTCTGGGAAGCTTTTTATTTCACCATCTATTTTTGAATGATAGCCTTGCTGGATATAGTAATACTAGTGTCCTGGTGCACGAAATTCATGCATATGGGGGGAATGTCCTTCAGCCTGCCCTGTACCCTCTCCAATCTGGGATCCCTCTCACAATCTGGGATCACTGGCTCCTAAGTGCTCAGCTGCCTGCATGCCCAATCACCCCTAACCACTCTGTCTCCTGGCCTGCTCACCCTCAACTGCCACTCTGCTGGTCTGATTGCCCCCAAATGCCCTCCCCTGCCAGCCTCATGCCAACAAGCCAGCCTAATGGCCCCCAACTGCCCTCCCCAGCCAGAGGCCCTCCGTGGCTGTACACGGAAAGCTAGCCTTGACTCAAGTGTTCCCAACTACCCTCCCCCCCCCCCCCCAGCTGCTCTGTATGCACTGTCCAGAGGCCCTCCATTCCTGGGGTGGACAACTTGCCTCATCACTATGGTGACGAAGCAAGCATTCCGCCAGGCTGCTCATGTTGCTTGCTCTCAGCAGCTGTCCCCCAGTACTGGGGACACTGGCAGGGATGAGAGGATTGGGCACTACCATCTTTGTGATGGAGTGATGGTCCATTTGCATATTCCCTATTTATTAAATAGGATTGGTTTCAGATCATTTCTTTCCATCATCTTGAGTCCTTCATGCCATTCCCTTCTGGCCTGTAGAATTTGTGATGAGAAATCAGGTGTCAGCCTTATGGAAGTTCCGTTGTAGATAACAGTTTGCTTTTCTCTTGCTACCTTTAAGATTCTCTTTAATTTTTGGCATGTTAATTATGATGTGTCTGGGCTTGTTTGGGATTTTCCTGATTGGGGTTGTCTTTGCCCCCTGAACTTGTGTGACTTTTTCCTTTACCAGGTTAGGGAAGTTTTCTGCCATTAGTTCTTCAAACACCACCTCTGTCCCCTTCTCCCTTTCAGCCTCTTCTGGCACACCTGCTACTTGAAGTTTGTTACATTTCACATTGTCCCACAGCTCCCTTAAACTGTCCTCCTGTTTTTTTCATTTTGGGTCTCTGAATGAGTGCTTATTTCAATCCTGTCTCCTAATTCACTGATTCAATCCTCAGCTCTTTGTAATCTGCTCTGTATTCCTTCCAATGTGTTCTTATATCATTCTTTATTTCTGTTTTCATAGATACTATATCTTTTCTCATGCTAGTGAGCATCTTTGCCATAATTATTCTGGATGCTATATCAGATAAATTTCCTATCTCCATTTCATTTATCTCATCTTTTGGAGAATTCTCTTGTTCTTTCATTTGGAGGTTGTTTCTTCATCTCATTTTGGCTGCCTGTTTGGGCTTGTGACCGTGTATTAGGTAGATCTGTTATGCCTCTCAATCTCTAGTGCAAGACAGTGTCAAGGGCTGCCTGGGACTAATTAGATCAGGCAAACACTTAAAGCCTCCAGAGAGCACCTCTGTGTACAGACTGATAGGATCTGTGTTGGATTGCCCTCAGGCCATTGTCAACAGGTGTGGGAAGATTTTATTTTTTTTTTAACAGGATGGGTCAGTTGCTTCTGCTTGAAGGTTAATTATTATTCTCAGTCTCTTACTAGGCTTCAGAAACTCCCCACCTTGGGGCAAGTTGTTTTACAATAGGGTGGGTCAACTGTCTCCTATAAAGCAAATGTCTGAATAAGAAAAATAACTTCCACAGGATGTCTGTCTTTGGAGTCATGATTCTGGCTTCTGCTCACAAAGCTCCAATCCACTCTGCACTCCCTCTGTGGGAGCACTAGGTGAGTGGCTCCATGGTGAATTTTGTATGTTGGCCCTTTAAGAACACGCCTGAATTTCCAGTTGTATCTCCCTGGCAGATAGCAACCCTGCTGCTTTTCACAGATGTTATGTGGGTACCCTTCTCAGTGCTGGTGCTCTCTGCTGGGGGGCCTAGCTTGGGGATTGGGCCCAGATTTCTCAGCGGCAAATCGCCACAGCTGAGGTATCTCTCCAGAACTTCAGCTACTGTTTGGGGGAGCCTGGCCAGCCCTTCCATGCCTCTTACCAGTCTTGTGCGGTCTCCACTTTCTGTTCTTAGTTATCAGGGTTCTCTTCAGGGTTAATTATTCAGGAAGTTTTTCTGTATTTTAATTGTAATTCCAGTTTGGGCCTGGGAGAATGGCTGTGCAGCATCCACTTACTCCACCACCATTTTTAATCCTCCTCTTTTAGTTAAAGATGTAGGCAAAGATTTTTCTATTGTGTGTTTTTGTTTGTTTGTTTCTGTTTTTGTTTTGTTTTTTGTTTTGTTTTTTTAGAGTGAAAGAGAGGAAGGGGGAAGGATAGAAAAGTAGAACCATTGGTGAGAGAGTTAGTGATTGCCTCCCTTTTGCACATCACCTACTGGGGATTGAGCCTGAAACCCAGGCATGTGCCCTGACTGGGAATTGAACCAGTGACCTCTTGGTTCATAAATTAGTGCTCAACCATTGAGCTACACCAGCTGGGCTGCCCTTTCTTTTGAGGAACCTGTTGTGACAAATCCTCAGTTTGACCATTCAGGCAGTTCATACCCAGATGAAAAAGTCTTAGAAGAATCATTCATTTCCCTAATGAGGAGGACTGTCTTTGACTGTATTGTTATGGCCTACAGAGGCTCTTGTTTTATGTGTACCTTTTCTCTCTTTTACACATTCCAGAAATTCTTTTCCCCAGAGTTTCAATAATGATTCTGATTTGTTATTAGTAACCCCTGTCATTTTCCATTAAGAAAACATATATTCTGTCCAGCCCATTATGAGTTAGTTGGTTGGAGTGTTGTCCCCTATACTAAAAGGTTGTAGCTTCAATTTCCGGTCAGGGCACATACCTAGGTTGCAGGTTCAATCTCCAATCAGTGCATGTAAAAAAAGCATCCGGAAAAAAAAACCAAGATGGCGGCATACGGTAGACACCCGAATGCAGCCTACCACAACAAATTTGAATTTAGAACTGGAAAACAGGGGAAACATCACCCCTGAGGCTCCAGACGGCTGGCTAAGAGAAGGCTCTGCCATCTGGGAAGGAGAGAGAAGGCACGCTGAACCCCAGGAACTGTGAAGAGCGCGATTAGGAGCAGGAGTCGCCGCTGCGGCTGCTGCCGCCAGGCGCCAGCAAGGAGCTGGGCGACAGGGCCTGGGGACGGGGGGAGACAGTGCCGCTGGGCCCTTGACCGCTGACCGCAGGCCACGGAGCCGAGGCTGGTGACTGCTTCCCGGGCGGCGCTGACCCCGGCAACAGGCTGAAGCCGCACAGGAGGCCGCGGATCACAAAGGGGTGCCGCAGGTCAGCCTGCTGAGCTTCCAGGATGAGGAGGAAGAAACCAAAGAAGTTTTCAATGTGAAGAAGTCAAGTTATAGCAAAAAGATAGTAAAATTACTTAAGAATACAAAGATCTTGAAAAATTGAAGATTAAAATAGAACTCATCAGCCAACATTGCAACATAAATGCGTTAAAAAAAAAAAAAAAAAAAAAAGAATGTTGGAGCAGCGGCGGCCAGGTCCAGAACAGCCAGGCCCGGAGCAGCCAGGCCTGGAGCAGCAGCAGCCAGTCCCAGGGCGGTAAGGCCCCGGGGTGGCCAGACCTGGAGCAGCCACATCGGGAGCGGCCAGATCTGGAGCAGCAGCTGCCAGGTCGGGAGCAGCCGGACCCAGAGCAGCCAGATCAGGAGCGGCTGTGCCCAAAGCTGCCAGGTCGGGAGCAGCTCGCTCCTCGCCTGCCCCCGCCCTAGGGCTGCCTCTCAGACATGGCTGGAAACTTTTGGGGGAACTTGAGGGTCTGCTGAATCAAGTGATGAAGGCTTAGATCTGGATGTGTTGAGTTGTTGTAGTGCTGGGGTGTTGATCAGTGAGTGCCTTGTGTGAGGCCTGGATGAGGTTGGTTGATCTATTGGGAAATGTCTTTTGTTTGAAGTGTATCCTTGGGCATGTGGAGGTATTATTGATTTGAGAAAATGCTAAGTAATTGACTTGCTACCGGAAAAATTTAAAGTTCTGAAAGTTTAAGGTCTCTTGCCAAAAAGAGGTTTTAAAGCTAACACCTTAATTTTAATGGAGAAAGGAGAGGACAAGTCCTTCCCACCCAGAACAGGTACCAGCAGCTATCTTTAAACAATGTGTTCATTTACATTTGAATGGCTACACCTTTTGATGGCCCAAGGGCAAGTTTACATGTAAACAAGTTTGCTTCTCAGTTTCCAGGGCAGAAAAAACAAGGTTTAAAATTATTAGATTTTAAAATCTATTCTTAAAAATATAAAAGTTTATTTAAAAAAACAAGGAAATTAAAAAACCTGATGAACAATATTAACTATTTATTATAATAGAATCAGAGATACGGGAGGGGAGTGGACTGACAATTCTCGGGGAAAGGGGAGTTGTGGGTGCGGGAAGAGACTGAACATAAACTGTGCACCTATGGATGAGGACAATGGGGGGTGGGGAAAGGGTAGAGGGTGCAATGGGAACCTGGTGGAGGGGGGAAAAAATGAACTTTTGTAATAATATGAATAATAAAGATTGATTTAAAATTTAAAAAAAAAGAAAAAGGAAAAAGAAAGCATCCGATCAGTGTTCTCTCTCACATCACTGTTTCTTTCTCTTTCCCCTCTCTCTAAAAATCAGGGAGCACATCCTCCAGTGAGGATATGATATATAGATATATGGGGTTGACTAACGTAAGTTTACAGTTGTAAGTACACAAAAATTTACTTTTGTATTAGTCATTATTATATTGTTTTCCTTACAAACTACTATAAAACTATTTCCTTCCCCTTGTATACATAGCTTTGATCATTTTAGTGGGATTTGGACAAATAATATGACTCACTTTTATCTCCCAAAGGTGTTTAATAAATGCTACTTGAATGAGAGAAATAGTTTGGTGGGTAGTGCATTTGATTTGGTCTCAAAAATATTTATAAAAAATTTGCTCCTGTTAACGAAAAAAAAACATTGAACCTGTAAATAATTTTTTATGAGTTTATTTGAGCCAAAACTGTCATATGCCGGGAAGCAGAATCTCAACGGATTGAGATAATGCTCCGAAGAATGGCGGGTTACATTTCTCTATTTATACACCAAAATCAAAGGAGGGACACAGGTGGGTTACATGAAATTCATTGGTGATGGAGTAAGGAGGCGGGAGAAAGCATAGCGGTGGGAAACTTCTGGGATTGGATAAAAAGTAAAATGATAGACATGTACTCAGGTGAGTGCAGGAACAATTAACATGATAACGAAGGAATTTGAGGCATCTGTCCTGGCGCCCACCACATTTGGTTGTTCCCCAGGGGCTCCAGAAAAAGGAAAGTTACAAGTTACCCAGACATCTCACAGATATGTTATCTTAGAGGCAAAAAGGCAAATGGGCTCAGTAAAAAGATCAAAGTTGATCTTTGGGAAAATATCTGGGACATGACTACCTACTATAACCTGTTAGATATTTAGTTTTCAAACCATCTTTTGTGGTTATCTTAGGTCTCTGGGTTTGCAAGTCTGCCACGCAGGCCTTCCCTGAGCTTGTCAGGTTAGCATGTGGCTTTTTTCTTTCACACTCCATATTTGCCAATTATCTTCTATTCTTTTAACTTTAATTATTTTATTAGCTTTACTTGAGGGTATGTTTATTGATTTTTAGAGAGAGAGGAAGAGAGAGGTAGAAACGTCGACCAGCTGCCTCTCCTGCACACCCCAACTGGGGATCAAGCTGGCAACCTAGGTTTGTGCCCTGACTGGGAATCAAGCCTACAACCTTTTGTTGTACTGAAGATGCTCCAGCCATCTAAATCACACCAGCTAGGAGCCAATTATCATTTTAGTTTTTGCCTAAACTAAATGGCTTGGCTTAGTGGTAGAGCATAGACCTATGAACCAGGAGGTCATGGTTCAATTCTTTGTCAGGGCACATGCCTCCATTGCAGGCTCAGTCCCCAGAGTGGGGCATGCAAGAGCCAGCCAATCAATGATTCTCTCTCATCATTGATGTTTCTACCTCTCTCTCCCTCTCCCTTCCTCTCTGAAATACACACACACACACACACACACACACACACACACGTATCTTTTAAGTAAGTTTTTATTGATAATGGAAAGTTATGGAACAGCAATTTTGCTAAGGTCATACACTTTTTTTTTATATATATATTTTATTGATTTTTTACAGAGGAAGGAGAGAGATAGAAAGCTAGAAACGTCGATGAGAAACATCGACCAGCTGCCTCTTGCACACCCCTACCGGGGATGTGCCCGCAACCAAGGTACATGCCCTTGACTGGAATCGAACCTGGGACCTTTTAGTCCGCAGACCGATGCTCTATCCACTGAGCCAAACCGGTTTTGGCCTTTTTTTTTTTTTTTTTTTTTTTTTTTTAATACTCACCCAAGGGTATGGAGAAGAAAGGAGAAGGGGAGAGAGAAACACTCATGTGAGAAAGAAACATCGGTCAGCTGCCTGACCGATTTGTGGCCTGACTCAGGATTGAACCCGAAACCTTTGGGGTGTGGAACATTGCTCCAACCCGGCCACACTGGCCAGGCAGGTCACATCACTTTTTTTTTTTTTTTTTTTTTTTTTTTTTTTTTGTGAGTTTTTTTTTTTTTTTTTTTTTTGAAGAATATTTAATATTAACATTGTGAGTTATTATCTTTTGCATATCAAATTTACACATTTCAAACAAATCATCATTTATATTTACAGTATACAAATGCAAAGCATTAATTTCCCACTAAATCATCACTTTCTTAAAATGGTACATGTGATCACATCACTTTTTAGGTGAGCCAGAAAAGGTTTAAATTCTGGGGTTCCTCATATGGCAGGAGGCACAGTTTAGTGGATAACGGCACCAGAGTCTGGGTTCAAATTCTACCTATACCGCTTGTTAGCAGCATGGTCTTGGCCAACACATCTAGGGGCCTGTTTGAAAATTAAAGCATTCATGTGTATAAAACAGTTCCATAGCATTATATACATGTGAACTAAGATTAATGGGACTAACTTTTGGAGATTTTTAGCTATAATATTTTCTCTTTTTTTAATATATTTTTTGTTGACTTTTTAAGAGAGGGAGGGAGGGAGAGGGAGGGAGGGAGGGAGGGAGGGAGGGAGGGAGAGAGAGAGAGAGAGAGAGAGAGAGAGAGTGAGAGAGAGAATATGAATCATTGATCAACTGCCTCTGGCATGCTCCATACTGGGAACTGAGCCCACAACCTGGGCATGTGTCCTGACCAGGAATTGAACCATGATGACCTGGATCATAGGTTGATGCTCAACCACTGATCTGGGCTTAGCTGTAGTATTTTCTTTATTTATAAAGTTGTTTCCACTTTAAAAAACATCTTTATTGTTGAGAGTATTACAGATGTTCCCCTTTCCTTACCCATTGCCCCTCTCCATCTTGTCCCTCCTCCCCAGGCATTCACCACCCTTTTGTCTGTGTCCAGCCTACCTAGTAAAAGAATAATATGCAGATTGACCATCACTCCCAACACACAATATGGCTGCCCCCATGTGGTCAAAGATCCTGCCCATGTGGACACAAGATGGCCACCAGGGGAGGGCAATTGGGAGAGACCAGGCTTGCAAGGGAGGGCAGTTGGGGATGATCAAGCTTGCAGGGGAGGGCAGTTAGGGGTAACTAAGGCAGCAGCGGAGGGATGTTGTGGGTGACTGGTCCTGCAGGGAAGGGCAATTGTGGGGAACCCAGGCCTACAGGGAAGAGCAGTTGGAGGGAACCAGGCCTGCAGGGGTGGGCAGTTAGGGGGAACCAGGCCTGCAGGGGAGGGAAGTTAGGGACAATCAGGCTGGCATGGGAGTGGTTAGGGGGTGATCAGGCTGGCAGACAGAAGCGGTTAAGAGCAGTCAGGCAGGCAGGCAGGCATGCGAGCAGTTGGGAGCCAGCAGTTCTGGATTAAGAGAGGGATCCCAGATTGGAGAGGGTGCAGGCTGGGTTGAGGGACATCCCCTACACACACACACACACACACACACACACACACACACACACACACACACGTGCATGAATTTCATGCACCAGGCCTCTAGTAGGTTAATAATCTCTTCTCATACTCCCATTCCCTTTGATTTGCACTAGTTTGTTCCCTGTTTCCATGCCTCTGATTCTATTTTATTCACCAGTTTATTTTGTTCTTTAAACTTCTTGTTCATTTATTTTGATTTTTAGATTCAATTGTTGATAAATATGCTTTTATTGCCATTTTTTAAATATATTTTATTGATTTTTTATAGAGAGGGATAGAGAGTTAGAAACATCGATCAGCTGCCTCCTGCACACACCCTGCTGGGGATGTGCCCTGCAACAAAGGTACATGCCCTTGACTGGAATCGAACCAGGGACCCTTGAGTTCAGGCCGATGCTCTATCCACTCAGCCAAACCAGATATGGCCATTTATTGCCATTTTATTGTTCACATTTTAAAAAACTTCTTTATTGATTAAGGTATTACGTATGTGTCCTTATCCTCTCATTACCCTCCAATTATTCACATTTTAATCTCTTCTTCTCCTCCTTCTTCTTCATCCTTCTTCTCTTCCTCCCCCTTCTCCTTCTACTATACTGGTTTGGTGGTGATGAACTTCTTTAGCTTTTTCTTGTCTGTGAAGTTCTATATCTGACCTTCAATTCTAAATGATAGCTTTGCTGGATAGAGTAATCTTGCTTATAGGTCCTTGGTATTCATCACCTTGAATATTTCTTGCCACCCCCTCTGGTCTGCAAAATTCTGTTGAGAAATTAGCTGACAGTCATATGGGCTCTTTCTTATAAGTAATTGACTGATTTTTCTCTTGTTGCTTTTAAGATTCTCTCTTTGTCTTTAACCCTTGGCATTTTAATTACGATGTGTCTTGGTGTGGGCCTCTTTGAGTTCCTCGTGTTTGAGACTCTCGGGCTTTCTAGACTTGTAAGTTTATTTCTTTCACAGGGAAAGTTTCCTGTCATCGTTTCTTCAAATGATTTTCAATATCTTGCTCTCTCTCTTCTTCTTTTGGCATCCCCATAATGTGAATATTGATACACTTGAAGTTGTCCCAGAGGCTCCTTACACTATCATATTTTGGATTCTTTTTCCTTTTGGCTCTTCCGATGAGGTGTTTTTTGCTTCCTTGTATTCCAAATCTTTGATTTGATTCTCGGAATCCTCTTTTCTACTGTTGAATCCCTGCAAAATATTCTTCATTTCAGTTAGTGCATGCTTAATTTCTGACTGGTCTTTTTTTGTGTGTATTTGACATTTTCACTAAGGACTTTGAAAGTCTCACTAAGCCCATTGAAGCTCTCATTAAGATCCTTGAGTAACCTTATAGCCATTGTTTTGAACTCTGTATCCAGTAGTTTGCTTGCTTCCATTTCTTTTATTTGTGACATGTTTCTTTGTCTCTGCATTTTGACTGCTACCCTGTGTTTTTCTGTGCAGTAGGTAGAGCTGTTAAGTCTTCTGGAATTGGTAGAGTGGTCTTGTGTAGTAGGTGTTCTGTAGGCTTAGTAGTCACCTGAGCTGGACCCTCTAGAACTAATTACAGCTCTGTGTGGGCTGTGTGCACAGTCTTGCTGTAGTTGAGCCTTCATTGCTATTGGGGAATAGTTGACTGAACCCCGTCCAGCATGGCCAGGGGTGAACCTGAGGAGGGGTGTTGAAGGATTAAAGAAACAGATAAGAGTATATAGTTGGGACCAGGTGTGCCTGGATGAAGAAACAGTGACAGTTTATAAGCCGAAGCTTTATTTTATAGTCAGATCACCAAAGCAAAACAAGGGCAAGATGTTTACAATGTTCTTGCAAGTTTCAAATCTGCTTCTTTCCTGTTGTTGCCATTCTCTGAACTCTATCAAGCTTTGTTTTGGCAGCACTTGCTGCACACCCCCCACAGTCCACATTCCGTAGCTACCTAGGGCTGCAGGGTTGGACTATAAGGTCAGGCTTACAACCATAGTCTTTTGTCTATAATTGTGCTGGGAGGACTTTGCCCTCTAAGCTGGTACTTGTATGTGACTTTGCAACAGTTAGTCCAAGGTTTGATCCTGTCGGAACGCTGTAGCCGCTCTCCACAGTTGACCTCCAAGCCAATTGGGTATAAGGACTAGCTGTGACTAGAGTGGAAGCAAAAGACACTCCTATGGAGCAGGATTTGCTTTACGGGGTTTTGGTGCCCATTGAAGCTGCCCCTTGAGTGTGTTGCTTGTGGATGTGTGGAGTTATAATTTGGTGTAGTCTGAAGCTGTCCACTGGGTTCCCTGGCCCTAACGCCTCCAGAGAGATGCAAAGTCAGTCACTGGTTTGTGGGCCGGTGCTCTAACCACTGAGGCTGGACTTGCATTTTTTATGAGAGATACTAGAAACGAGTATTATTTTATAAACTGATTTTGAAGTGGTTCATTCATTAAAGAAGGAAAATAAACATTGCAATGAAAAGACATAATAACTGATTGTTAAATGAACTCTCTGTCCTTTGCAAAGGGTATGGTTAAGGGAGGAAATATGTAAATAACTCTTAGTACACAAGCTGCTATTTGAGATTTTGCTGATTAGAAATGATGGGAGGAAATGAACCATACAAGAGTTCAGTTGGGTCTTGCTTGAAGTACTTTGTGTAGTAAATCTCCAAACTTATTTTTAAAAATTACAGCTTTTGAAGAACCAATTCTTGAAGTAGCATGATCAAAGTGGAATTCTATTTTTTTATTTTTTAAAGTATATGTCTTTAAAATGTAACTTTATATAACATACCAGAGAAATTGTCCAGAAAGTCTAGGTCCATTATTTCAACAAAATTTTAAAAGAAAATAAGGTTGGCAATCAGAATAATTTGAAAAATTGTTTGTTTTTAATCAGAATTAACACATGCAGATAGAGAGTTCTCTTGTTTTCTGTTCTAAGGCTTGTGGCCAATCATGAGAATTCTTGTAAGAACACATAATAAATAACTTCAAAATGTAATGGGAATTTAATTTAACATTTATACAAAACATTTTTTGTACTCGTTCAGTAGAAACTTAATTGGCCACTGGGTATAGCTACCGGTAGCAATAAAACTACTGGTCGGCAATGTGTTAAGAATGTAAAATAATGTTTTAGTTTTTTATTAAATTAACAGTTTCTAAACACCTGGGGGAAATTAACTTATTAAGTTTAAGTATTTCCTGTCCAAAGTAGCTGTTTATGGAGAATATACCACTTGTCTATGATATTTCTGAGACCGATTTGTTAATGTTGCTAAGGTTTTAACTCTGGACAAATATTTAAGAAAAACTAAACTATTCTATAAAAATAGTAAACTTTGACACAGCTATTGAATCAGACTTGGTTCATATCCTAACTCCAGCTTTTTCTAGTTCGTGCCTAGTTCTTTAGCCTGTTGTTCAGTTTCCTCATTGGGTTATTTTGATAATTAAATGAGTATATGTAAAGCACTTAATATTATTGCTGGCACCACGTAAACTTCCAAAGTGTTTATATTTATCCTTTAACCGCCTCCAGATTGATGCCTGATGGGGAAAGAAAATTTATTATGAGTGCCCTTTATTTTAATATCAAGTTATGAAGTAGAGCTTAGAACAAAACTAGATTTGTCAGAACAAAAACAATTGAGAACTGCCATATGATCCAGCAATCCCACTTCTGAGTTTATATCCAAAAGAAATTAAGTCTGTATTTTGAAGAAATACCTGCATCCCATGTTCTTTCAGCATTATTCACAATACCCAAGGTATAGAAACAACTTAAATGTTTGCCGACAGATAAATGAATAAAGAAAAGGTGGCATATTACCATATTTTTCAACCATAAAAAAGGGGAAATTTTCAGCAACACGGATGAACTTGAGCACATTATGCTAAGTGAAATAAGCCAGACAGGGAAAGACAAATATTACCGCTATCAGTTATATGTGGAAACTAAAAATATAATTTTTAAAAAAATCTTGAACTTATAAAAAGAGTAGAATAGTTATTGCTTGCGGCTGGGGGAAAAGGGTAAAATTTTTCAGTTTATAAGATGAATAACTTCTGAGAATCTAATGTACAGCCTGTGACTATCCTATATAATAAAGACGTGATATGCAAACTGACCATCACTCCAACACACAAGATGGCCGCCTCCATGTGGTCAAAGATGGCCACCCCCATGTGGACACAAGATGGCCAGCAGGGGAGGGCAGTTGTGGGCAATCAGGCCAGCAGGGGAGGACAGTTGGAGTGATCAGGCCTGCAGGGGAGGGCTGTTAGGGGTGACTGGGTTGGCAGAGGAGGGCAGTTAGGGGCAATCGGGCCAGCAGGGGAGAGTAGTTAAAGGTGATCAGGCTGGCAAGGAAGGGAAGTTAGGAGTGATCAGGCCAGCAGGGGAGGACAGTTAGGGGCTACCAGGCCTGCAGGGAAGGGCAGTTGGGGGGAACCAGGCCAGCAAAGGAGGACAGTAAGGGGTGACTGGGCCAGCAAGGGAGGTTAGTTAGGGACAATTGGGTCAGTAGGGGAGCAATTATGCGTCGATCAGTCTGGCAAGGGAGTGGTTAGAGGGTGATCAGGCTGGCAGGCAGAAGCGGTTAGGGGCAATCAGGCAGGCAGGCGAGCTGTTGGGGGCCAGCAGTCCCTGGAGGGGTCCCAGATTGGAGAGGATGCAGGCTGGGTTGAGGGACATACCCCCGTGCATGAATTTTGTGCACCAAGCCTCTAATAGTTTATAATACTATATTTTATACTTGAATTTGCTAAGAGGGTAGATCTTCAGTGTTCTCCACACTATGTGAGGTGATCAGTATGTTAATGAATTTAACTGTAGTAATCATTTCAGGATCTATATCAAATTGTATCATTGTACACTTTAAATTATACATATCTATTATACCTCAATAATGCTGGAAAAATATATATTTAAGGTCACATCATATGTTAGGCACTGTGCTGAGCATTGGAAAACAATATATATATATATATATATATATATATATATATATACACACACACACACACACACACACACACACACACGCAAATACAATGGACAAGATCACACACTAATAGACTCTAGCAGGTAGAAGGAACAATAAACAACAAAAATGAAAATAAACATAATTGTCATAAGTGCTCTGAAAGGAGAAGTATAGTTTAATGAGAACCTGTAACAGGAATAAATTACTAAGGAAGTTTCCCTAAGAAAATTGCACTTAAACCCAGAATGAAAGGAAGTGAAGGAGTTAGCAAGAAAAGGAGCAGGGCATGCCGCTACAGGCAAAAGGAGTAATGTACAAAGGCTTGGAGTGAGGGAGTTCAGCGCATTTGAAAACTAAAGAAAATGAGTGGGCCAATGAATCAAGAAGGGGAAGAGAGTGAGGTGAGGTCATATATCCTAAGAAACAGGCACAGTCCAGGCCATGATAGGGATCTTTTTCTTGGTCTTTATCCTAAGAGGATGAGAAGCCATTTAAGGGTTTAAGACAGTATGACAGTATCAGATTTGCATTTTAGAAACAGTTATTCTGCAGTCTGAAGAAGAAAGGATCAGAAGGGACAAGAAGTGCATGAGAATTGGTAATGACTGGGAATGGAATACTGAAGTTGAAGATGGTGAGAAGAGGATGGGTTTTTATTTTAGAAATGGATCCCACTTAGTGATTTTGAGGTAGACAGTTCTAGGGGTTAGAAGAGGAAGGACTGGTTTGAGTGCCTGATGAATAGCAGTCACATTGAGTAGGACACTGGGAAAAGCCAGGTTTGAGAAGGAAGATGATTTTATTTTTGTATCTGATGAGTTCAGGATGCCTATGAAGCATCAAAAGTGGAAATTTAAGTAAGTAGTAATATGTAGGAATCTGGAGTTTAAGAGATGTCCTAGCTAGAGGCACATTTGTGATTCATTGGTTTATATTTAATAAATGAATTTGTGAACCTGTTTTAGATTGCCTAGAAAGAATTTGGAGTGAGAAGAAAAAGGTGATTTAGAATAAACTTCAAGAACTCATTAGGGATATTCTGTATAATTCTTTTTTTTATTGGCAATTTTTGGTTTATAAGAATTGTACTTTGTAATAAGCTTGGTTGTTTTAATTGAGGCTTTCTGTTGTGATATAGTAACTCTCTTCCTCTTGCCATGTACATTTGTCATTTCTTATTTTTTATATAATACCTATTATTTATTCAGACAGAGAATAAGCTTTACAATTAAATTATCTTTCAAAGCTACTGCAATTGACATTTTCTAAGTATCTTGGTATACAGGGAGCTTTGTCTAGATAAGGAATGAAGAACTATTCTTATTACATATTTGTTTAAAACGGTTGAGGTGATATACATACATAATAAGGAAAATTGAATACTCCTTGGCACAGTCTTTTACTGTGAGCCATTGGGAACCTCCTTATAGAGAGCTCTAAAAATAATAAACGTTTACTACTCATACTATCCGATATAATGTCTAATTGCCTAAGTGACAATGGTGGCACCATCTATGTCACTGATGAGTCGCTGAAGATAGAGATAAGAAATTAATTCTGTCAGAATGTAAAACATTCGTCCTACAAAAAGCCATTGTTAAGAAAAATTTAAAGGCAAAACTAGAGGAAGGAGGAACGCCCCAAGGGAACCCCCACCCACCCTGATCCGGGACACCCTTCGGGGCAAACCAGGCCTCTATCCTACCTAATAAAAGAGTTATATGCAAATTAACCACCACTCTGCTTAAGCCACGCCCACCATCCAATCAGAGCAAGTATGTAAATTAACCCCAACCAAGACGTCTGCAGCCACAGAGAGCAGTTGAGAGGCTTGGGTTTCTCTGGCAATAGAGGAAGCCAAGCTTCCTCTGGCCAGCCTAGGCCTTCACTCAAGGATACAAAGTTTCAGTTATAGAAGATAAACCCCAAGAAAAATGGCGGCAGCCACGGAGCTGGAGAGAGCAGGCTAGGGTTGTTCCCGGCAACAGAGGAAGCCAAGCTTTCCACCTGCTCTGGCCAGCCTAGGCCTCCACTCAAGGATAAAGTTTCAATTATAGAAGGTAAACAAATCCAAACAGAAATGGTGGCAGGCACAGAGTGAGCATGGGGCTTGGCTCCACTCCAGGCTACAAAGTTTCAATTGTAGAAGGAAATAAATTCCAGATACCAGGGCCTCTGCTTTGGTCACCAGGGGGTGTGGCCTGGCCTGCAAACTACCACAGGCCCCTTGCTCAGGTCGCCCCACAGCCCAAGGGAACCCCCATCCTGATCCGGGACACTCTTCAGGGCAAACCAGCTGGCCCCCACCATGCAGGCCTCTATCCTATCTAATAAAAGAGTAATATGCAGATTGACCATCACTCCAACACACAAGATGGCTGCCCCCATGTGATCAAAGATTCTGCCCCCATGTGGACAAAAGATGGCCACCACAAGATGGCCAGCAGGGGAGGTCAGTTGGGAGGCACCAGGCCTGCAAGGGAGGGCAGTTTTTAAAGTAGGCAAAAGATGTAAATAGCCCTAACTGATTTGGCTCAGTGGATTGCATTGGCCTGCAGACTGAAGGTTCCCAGGTTCAATTCCAGTCAAAGACATGTACCTTGGTTGCGGGCACATCCCCAGTGGGGAGTGTGCAGGAGGCAGCTGATAGATGTTTCTCTCTCAGGACCCTTCAGACTAAGGGCCAGCACTCTATCCAGCAAGCCAAACTGGCTAGGGCTACTCCTGTATTTTTTTTTTTTTAACTTAAACAAAAATATGTAATTTCCACCCTACCTGGTTTGGCTCAATGGATAGAATATCAGCCTGTGAACTGAAGGGTCCTGGGTTCAATTCCGGTCAAGGACACATACCTAGTTTTCAGACTCGATCCTCAGTAGAGGGCATGCAGGAGGCAGCCAATCAGTGATTCTCTCTCATCATTGATTTTCTGTCTCTCCTTCTCCCTTCCTTGAAATCAATAAAATATACATATATATATATACACACACATATATATATATATACACACACACATATATATACATACACACACATACACACATATATATTATATATAATTTTCTTTCCTGAAAGCATGTAATAGTTATTCAATGCTTCCAGTTATTTTATAAGTATTATTGTCTTTCTTTATTCTCATAGAAACCTAAATGGTAAGTCGTATTATTTTTCTGCTGAAGCAAGCTTAGAAAGATTAAGTGACTTGTTCAAGTGTGGAAAGCTGAGATTGAAATAGTGACTTGTTGGGTTTAACTTCTGGGATTGTGGAGAAGGAGCTTCTAAAACTCTGCTCCTCCATAAATGCAATAAGAAAGCTAGCAAAGCCGAAACCAGTTTGGCTCAGTGGATAGAGCGTCGGTCTGCAGACTGAAAGGTCCCAGATTCAATTCCAGTCAAGGGCATGTACATTGGTTGCGGGCACATCCCTGATGGTGGTGGGGGAGTGCAGGAGGCAGCTGGTTGATGTATCTTTCTCATCGATGTTTCCAGTTCTCTATCCCTCTCCCTTCCTCTCTGTGAAAAATCATTAAAATATATTTTTAAAAAAAATAAAAAGGCTAGCAAAAATTGTCAGGTCCACGTGAAAGACCCGTGAAGGCTCTCATCTCCTCGAGTTGGCCTGTGGCGCTGTGAAAGCAGGAAGCAAGTGCTAAGGCAGAGTAGTATTTTGCCTGCTGAACACGGAAAGTGTGCCAGGGCAGACAGATAGCAGTGCTGAGAGACATACTGATTCAAGGCATTTAAGGAAACCTTATTCCAGCTGCTAGCTGACTAAGTGGAACAGAGGCTACACATCAATGAGTACAAACTTTACAGAACTATTCTAGGGAAGTGATAACAGACAGCAACAATAAACACTGAGAAAGGGAGGCATATGACATCCATAGTTGTCACATTGTATTATTTTAAATTTTCAACTAAAAATGTCAAGTCACATAAAGAAACATGAAAGTTTGGCTGATACACAAGAAAAATAAGTCAGTGGAAACTGCCTTTGAGGAAATGCAAACATTGGACCTACTAGAGTTTAAATCAGCTGTGAGAAATATGTTCCCTAAAATAAAGGAAACCACATGTGAAGAATTAAAGGGGTGTAAGAAAACAGTGTCTCACTACATAGAAAATCCTAATATATAAAAACCCTGAGCCTGCAACGACCAGGAGGCTCCACCAACCGGAAGTCAGTCCTGCAGTCAGCACTGAGCTGCTGTGACTGCAGGCATGGTGATCCAGCACTGACTGCTGAAGGATCTGCGAATCAGGCTCAGAGAGAGACCTGAAGAGAGAAGCAGAGTCTGATCTATTGATTAGTCCTGCCTCTCTCTTTAGCTCCAGGCCTGGTCAGCAGCTGTGCCTCCATTTCTCCCAGTCCCAGCTTTCTGATCAGACCTCGTTGATAGGCCCAGAGATGCTCACTGGCATAGAAACGGACCAGTCAGAACCAAATGTGGATCAACTGTGAGGAGCCAATGGCTGCCTAGGAGGCAGAGCTTTTGACACTGACTGGCATAGAAACAGACCAATCAGAACCAAATTGGCCAGCAGAGGAGGGCAGTTGGGAGCAAGATCAGGCCAACAGGGGAGGGCAGTTAAGTGCAATCAGGCAGGCAGAGGCAGTTAGGGGCGATTAGGCCAGCAGGGAAGGGCAGTTGGGGAGTGAGATCAAGCTGGCAGGGGAGGGCAGTCGGGGGTGATCAGGCAGGCAGGGGAGCAGTTAGGTGTTAGGCTGGTAGGGGAGCGGTTAGGGGCAGGAAGTAGTTAGGAGCCAACAGACCCGGATTGTGAGAGGGATTGGGCCCAAACTGGTAGTCAGACACCCCCAGAGGGGTCCCAGATTGGAGTGGGTGCAGGCTGGGCTGAGGGACACCCCCCACAGTGCACGAATTTTGTGCACCGGGTCTCTGGTATCTAATAAAGAGATGTGAATTATAAAAAGAAAAGAGAAATTGGCAGAAGAAGGAACCAGCAGATTTGATGACAGGTCGATCAATATTATCTAATCTGAAGAAAAGGGGAAAAATAAAAATGAACAGAGCATGAGAGACCCATGAGACATTCTCAAGTATTCCAGCATACACATAATAGGAGTCCCAGGGGGAAGAGAGAGAGAGAGAGAGAGAGAGAGGGGGGGGGGGGGGGGGAGGCGCGCACAGAGAGAGTACAATAGGTCCTTGGGTTATGTCGGAGATCTGTTCCTACGGTGTGACGTAACGCTATTTTTGCCATAAGTCATAATCCACCTATATAAGCACCTATGTCACTCACATGGAGCACATACACAGCAGTAATGAATTGAAACAGGAAAAAGAAAGAAAGATAATTCCTGACCTTTACTTGTGGTAAATAAATAATAAAAAAAAACATAAAGCACATATGTACATACATCAAAATCATGGAACTTTTTCTTTTAAAAATAAACTAGAGGCCCGGAACACAAAATTCGTGCATGGGGGTGATGGTTCCCTCAGCCCAGCCTGCACCCTCTCCAATCTGGGACCTCAAATGATGTCTGACAACCCGTGTAGGTCTGATCCAGGTAGGATTGGGCCTGCATAGGCAGTCAGACATCCCTCTCACAATCCAGGACTACTGGCTTCCAACTGCTTGCCTGTTGCCTGCCTTCCTGATTGCCCCTAACCACTTGTGCCTGCCCACCCGATCACCCCCTAGCCACTCCCCAGCCAGCCTGATTGATGCCTAACTGCTCCCCTGCCAGCCTGTTTGTCCCTAACTTCCTTCCCCTACAGGCCTGGTTCCCCCCAACTACCCTCCCCTGCAGACCTGGGTCCCTCCTAACTGCCCTTCCCTGCAGGCCCGGTCACCCGCAACTTCCCTCCTCTGCTGGCCTGGTCAACCCTAACTGACCTCCCCTATAGGTTTGATCACCCCAAACTGCTATCCCTTGCAGGCCTAGTCCCTTCCAACTCTGATGGTCAATCTGCATATTAGTCTTTTATTAGATAGGATAGAGCAGTGGTCGGCAAATTGGGCTCACTAGCCACATGCAGCTCTTTGGCCCCTTGAATTTGTGGCTCGCGAGCCACAGTTTGCCAACCACTGCTTTAGGACAGTGATTTGGGTGATTCCTTAGAGCAATGGTTAGCAAACTGTGGCTCATGAGCCACAAACTCTGGCCAAAGAGCCGCATGTGGCTCACAAGCCACAGTTTGCTGACCACTGGGATAGAGGCCTGGTGCATGGGTGGAGGCCAGCTGGTTTGCCCTAAAGAGTATCCTGGATCAGGGTGACGGTTCCCTTGGGGCATGGGGCGGCCTGGGCGAGGGGCTTGTGGTGGTTTGCAGGCTGGCCACGCCCCCCAGCAACCCAAGCAGTGGCCCTGGTATCTGGGATTTACCTTCTACAATTGAAACTTTGTAGCCTGGAGTGGAGGCCTGGGCTGGCCAGGGTGTGCAGAAAGCTTGGCTTCCTCCATCATCAGGGAAACCCAAGCCTCCCTCCTGCTCTCTCTGTGGCCGCAAGCATCTTGGTTGGGTTAATTTGCATACTTGCTCCTGATTGGCCAGTGGGCATGGCTTTGTGGGTGTAACAGAATGATGATTAATTTGCATATTTCTCTTTTATTATATAGTATGGGAGATAGTGATGTAACCGCAAAACGATGTATGTGGAGTCCTTTTTAACCTGAGTCCATTGTTGCCTGTATTTAAGCAAATAATGACCCAAATCTCTCCAAGTTTGATGAAAAACTTTAATCTGCATGTTGAAAAATCTCAACAAATTCAAAGTAGGATCGGCAAGGGATCCTTAGTACTATTAAAAATTGATTGGTCATTCAAACTTTGCACCTGAAACCAGTGTAATTTTGTTAGCCAATGTCACCCCAATAAACTTAATAAAAAATGGGGGGGAGAGGGGGGAGGAGAAAAACCATTTCATCCTGCTGTGCTCTATGATGTAGTAGTGACCTAAAGGCCTTACAATCATCCTCATTATGGCAACAGACATGCTTAGACTTGCCATGCCAGATCGTTTCCACAGTGCCTAAAACTACAAAAGATGAGTGTGAAAAGCCTCTTTAGTTAAGATACCCCACATAATTGGGTAACACTCATTATGACGTCTGTGTATTGTAATGCATAGGTGAGATACTGAGACACATATGGAATGCTACAGTTCCTGGTATAGTTTCCTTTTCCTGTTGTGTGCAAGTCTTTTATTTGGCTGGATTGGTTACCTAGGAAACAGCCACAGGGTGAAGACGGATTGGTTGTTTGGGAAATGGAATTATAGACCCTTTAAGAAACAAAAGATTTGTTGGGTAAAACCAAAATGAACTGACAGCTTGTGCTGAATTAATGTGGTTCACAGTACCACAGTTCTACAGGAGAATCTGGTCAATAAAGCAGGATTTTAAATGTAGCACGTTTCTTACTTGTCTAGGTTCACCAAATGCTTATGAAGTCCTGCTTTGCCCACTGCTGTAGGCCTGCCTTGGGGTTTCCAGTGAAGTGGAAGGTTCCCTCTCTTCCTGAAAAGCTCATTTTCTGTTTGGGCTAAAAAGAAGCTGCTGTGAATCAAATGCTTAATTGTGTGACACAAACGGAATGTGCTTGGAGAATTTGGAGGATGTAAAAGATCTTGACTAGCTAGTCAGTGTAAGAAATGGACTTGACTCTATAAGCAGGAGATAATTTTTTGAGGTAGAAGATGAAATTTATACTGGTGGAAGTTTGGACACTAACAGAACCAGAATTTAGAAGATTCAATAGTAGCAACACAGCTGCCTTGGTAGATCCCTTTTCCCAGACAGCTTATGGGAAATATGTGAGTAGGATATAGATTATGTTGGCCTAGAGCAGTGGTCGGCAAACCACGGCTCGAAAGCCACATGCGGCTCTTTGGCCCTTTGAGTTTTTGGCAAAGGCCAGCTTAGAGTACCCTAATTAAGTTAATAACAATGTACCTGCCTATATAGTTTAAGTTTTAAAAATTTGGCTCTCAAAAGAAATTTCAATCGTCGTACTGTTGATATTTGGCTCTGTTGACTAATGAGTTTGCTGACCACTGCTCTAAGACAACATCAAGCATACCATTTTTCCCATTATGGGGTGCCAGAAGAAGAGAGAGAGCAAGATATTGAAAACCTATTTGAAGAAATGACAGAAATCTTGCCCTACCCAGTGAAAGAAATAGATTTATAAGTCCATGAAGCACAGAGAACCCCTAACAAAATGAACTCAAAGGGGCCCATACAGGCCACATCGTAATTAAAATGTAGAAGATTAAAGAGAAAGAGAGAACCTTAAAAGCAGCAAGAGAAAAGCAGTTAATTACTTACAGAGGAGCACCCATAAGCTATCAGCTGATTTCTCAAAAAAAACTGCAGGTCAACAGGGAGGGGCAAGAAATATTCAAAGTGATGAATAGCAAGAACGTACAACCAAGATTACTCTACCCAGCAAAGCTACCATTTAGAATTGAAGGTCAGATAAAGAGCTTCACAAACAAGGAAAAGTTAAAAGAGTTCACCACCATGAGTATTACTGAAATGTTAAAGGGTCTTTTTTAAGAAGAAGAAAAAAAATATATTAAAAATATGAACAATAAAATGCCAATAAATGCGTATCTTTCAACAATTGAATCTAAAAATTGTTGTGGGGTCGAACCCTGGGTTCAAAAATAAGACCACCGGAGGCTGATTAATAAATTTTTAAAAAGCAGGCAAGGATTTATTGAACTGGCCGGACAGCCACAAGAGCACCACACGCAGGTGGACTCCAAATGACTGCACCATTTCAGGGGTAGGCAATTCCTTTTAAAGGCCTAAATCGCAAGAGTTTTCCTTTGTTCCTAAATCCTAAAGACTAAATTCTAAAGACTGGGGACAGCCCGCAGAGTTAGTTCCCAGTCACATCCTGCTGGACATTGGAATGTGGCCCTATCTTGCGTTAGCGATAACACAGAAGCAGAGCTCAGCGGTTAGACTCTAAAGGTTATCTACAGTTACTATCCCTGAAGCTACTGAGTCAGTGGGAATCAATCTCCTGTGGTGCTGGTCCCAGGCAAGGGAAAATTGCCTTAGCCTCCAGGTCTTCACCTGGAAGCTGAGGCAAGTACCCTGTGTTTTAATCAGATGCAGGGGCCAAACTAGAAGGGTTAAAATTCAAACAGCAGTTTTTACCAAAGTGTGGTTGCCACTATATTTCAAAAATCAAAATAAATGAACAAGAACATAATAAACTGATGAATAAAATAGAACCAGAGGCATGGAATCATGGTACAGAAGCTCAGAAGGAAAGAGTGAGGGAGGAGAGAAGAGATTAACCAGAGAACTTAATATGCATTACCTATGGACACAGCCAATAGGATGGTGAGGGCCTGGCTTGGGGCAGGAACTAGTGGGATGTGACAGTGCAGGTGATGGGTATTACTCTGAACAATAAAGAGTTTTTAAATATTTGTGAATTTATTTTCTCACATACAGTGTGCCTTCTGGTTGTGTGTTAGATGGCTTTCTTTCCTCTCAGAAGAAGGCAGCTGCTGAGTATTGGTCTTGATTTGTGTTGATTAAATCCCTCACCACAGGAGCACAGCTCTTCTTTCAGAGCTGGCCGTCTGCCGGCCATTGTTCCATTTGCTCTGTGGAAGGCATCGCTCTAATTGTCCTTTTCTGACTGTTCCGTTTGCACTCGTGGGGTGTGGTGCGCCAGTCAGGGGATGTGGGGGTGTCATCAGAGTCCACAGTATTGCATTTTGTCAGAGGGTCTTTCATTGCCTGTTGTCTGTTCTTACGCAGTGACAGCTTTTATAAATGGGGTAGTGACTACAGAGGTTAAGTTGTTAGAGGTGTTTTGATGAACGATCAGGAGTAGTTTCCTGTTAGGGGTTCTAGCACTCTGAAAGCCTTATTTGTTTCCAAAATTAGAATAAAAGATTTATCATAATAAGACACTCCCTCTCCCCAAGTTTTCTTTTCAAGGAAACTTTTTAGTGTTTCCATTTAAGAACGATTTGCAACTCCCTGGTGCTTACCCCCATCCCTCTTGCCTTTTCTGGTTCCTAGCAGTTGCTATGGTACTTTAAAGGTTAGCAGTTGTCAAAAACTTTAAACTGGTTTACTTCTCTTTGGGCTCGGAAGTCACTCAGCTCCGAGCAGCAGCTAGGAGGAGGAGGAGTGAGGCTTTACTGTGAGGGTTAGCTCCCTTCCCGCCTCCAGAGAGGATCCCACAATGCTGTTGCACCTCTGGACATCCCAAAATGGGCTTAATTATTCTGTGATTTGAGAGAAAAAGGTACAACTTGTTTGATTTATCTTCTTTCATTCTCTTGAAAAAGGTAATCAGAGTTCATTAGGAGAGTACAACTCAGTTTGGAGAGCAGAACTATTGGTTGGTGGTTTTTTTCCTTCATTTTCTTTGAATATATTGTTTTATTTCTAAAGATGTCAGTGGCAAAATACAAGTTGTAGGAAAG
Source organism: Pipistrellus nathusii (assembly GCA_963693515.1). NCBI lineage: Eukaryota > Metazoa > Chordata > Mammalia > Chiroptera > Vespertilionidae > Pipistrellus > Pipistrellus nathusii. The sequence goes on along the minus strand of OY882861.1, from coordinate 100,149,725 downwards.
CCCCTCCTTCCACCAGCCCCACACACAGGCCCGCATGCACACACAGCTCCACATGCACACACAGATCCACATGCACACACAGATCCACATGCACACACAGCTCCACATGCACACACAGCTCCGCATGCACACACAGATCCACAGGCACACACAGGCCCGCATGCACACACAGATCCACATGCACACACAGATCCACACGCGCACACAGCTCCACATGCACACACAGATCCACATGCACACACAGATCCGCATGCACACACAGATCCACATGCACACGCAGATCCGCATGCACACACAGATCCGCATGCACACACAGATCCGCATGCACACACAGATCCGCATGCACACACAGATCCACATGCACACACAGATCCACATGCACACTCAGATCTGCACGCACACACAGATCCACAGGCACACACAGATCCACATGCACACACAGATCCACACGCGCACACAGCTCCACATGCACACACAGATCCACATGCACACACAGATCCGCATGCACACACAGATCCACATGCACACACAGATCCGCAGGCACACTCAGATCTGCACGCACACACAGATCCGCACGCACACGCAGATCTACACACACACACACACACACACACACACACACACACCCTGGTCTGCTGCTCCCACAGGGCAACTCCCAGGTGCCCCGAGTTTCACGCTAAGCTCCAAAATGATGTAGAAATCTATTTTTTTTTTTTCGAGTGGCTCCAAAAATTCCTTTTCCTGTACTTTTCTGGCAATTTTCTCATTCGCAGTTGCCCTTAAAAGGGGAAACCAGCAGTTTTTGGCGGGAAAAAGAAAAAGTCATTACTCTTTCACCTTCCTTACCTAGGTTTCTACAAATTAATTCACCCCAAATTTGATAGAGGGTTTCCTTTGGTTTTCATGAGAACATGTTTATATTAAAATAATACTTCATATTTTACAAAATTCACTTTATTGTTATTTGAGTGGATAAGGAGAATGGCACCTTATACCTCTGTGCGTTCCTGCTGACACATGCCAGTAATGGTTTGCCAATTGTGAGCGCTTATACATTGTACCAACATTGTTGAACTTCCCAAATGGTGGAGTTTACTAGTTTTTACAACATTTTCTTGAATATAATGAAAAAGTACTTATATTGTAATATGCTTAGACCTTTTAACTTTAATAAATTATATTGATTCTAGTATTTAATTAATTATTTATTTTATTTGTATGTTATGCTTAAACATATTTTAAGCTTGCCTTCAATTTTCTGAGAAGTGTTTTTTCTCCTCAGCCAAAATAAAATGATATACAGTGAGTCTTGGATCTGGGAAAACAAAGTTCCCGCTAACGAGAGCTGGAAGCTCCTCTCTCTTGTTCACCGTTACTCTCCTGGGACCTAGAAACAGCGTGTGCACAGGTGCTCAGGAAAGCGTGTTTAATGAATGACGGATTCAGTGAGCTGCCTTTTAACGGCTTTGTGAGGTTTAAGTTCGCTTTTTATGTAATTCTTTAAGTAATGCTTAAGTCAAGCATTACTATTACTTATGCATTCTAGCGGAATGCTGAAGAAGGGACTCAGTGGAATTAAGTGCTTAGATGACTCCCATAGAGAGAAATACGAGTTAAGACTGAAGGGGTGTTGGTAGGGAATATCCCCTCCGAATGCAAACCCACTAACACGTCCCCACTTTTTGCATCTCCCCCAGGAGCGCTCACTGTGGGCCTGGTGCGCCAGTGTCAGACAATCCACGGACGAGACCGGACCTGCATCCCCCCTCGGCTGCCCCCGGAGTGGGTCACCACCCTGTTTTTCATCATCATGGGGATCATTTCACTGACTGTCACGTGTGGGTTGCTGGTGGCTTCCCACTGGCGGAGAGAAGCCACAAAGTATGCTCGGTGGATAGCGTTCACTGGAAGTAAGTAGCCTGTGCTGTCGTTTGTATAGAGGTGTGCGCTCTGTGTGTGTGAAGAGAATCAAGAACAGTAACGAGGACTCCACACTCATCAGAGCAGCACTGTGGCCGTCAGATAACTGCACAGTCCCATCGCTCTTCAGAATTCTCATCACGACACCAGGACATCCAAACCTTAATTGCTTTGTACGAAATGCTATTTTAATGAATTTTTTTTTTTGCCAACATTGTACTTGAGTGTTTGAGGTCTGTGACGCAGAGCTACCACTAACCTGAGTCTTTTCCTCTTCTTGAAGGTATTGGTATCTTCTATCAAATAAAGATAAATCTAGATGAAAATACAACAGATATAAATTAGATTTAAGGTGCTGATGTGCTTTTTAATGCCATTGATTTTTAGTTTTTTGTCAGCTACGTATGTGACCATTGGAAAATCAACACATTTGATTATTTTATAATTATTTCTTAACATTTCTTACTCTATTAGTCAATGCCCAAAGGTGTGAGATATTTATATGTTGCACATTCCTTTGTATTTTGTAGAATTGGTTTAATTTCACAATGTCAGAGGCTTAGCCCAAGTTAAAGGAAACAAAAATGTGCAAAAAAAAAAGCTGTTTCTGAAATTTTACTTTCATGCTTCTTTCTCACTAAAGCAGTTTGCCTGCAGGAGACATTTATCCGTATCTAGAACATTTTGGTTGTCACAGTAAAGGGGGTGCTACTGACACCTAGTGCGTGGGGGCAGGGTGGCGGGAGCATCCTGCATGTACACAGGGACGCCCCACAGCAAGGACTGCTCTGCTCCTGCGGGCCGCGGGCCCATTGAGAGACCGTGCTCCCGGCACCGCAGCCTGAACTTTTAGCACAGGGCCTGAAATCCTCTCAGGTCTGCATTCGTGCTTTTTAAGTGACTATTATAACAGCTTACTTTCGTAGACTAGGGGTGAGGCATAATCCCACATGTCCCTATTGTTAAGACTCAATGTACCCTTATAAGACAATAAGATAAGGGTATTACATTAGTTCACGAGCCTGTCTCTCCCTCTCTGTGAAACTCTTAATATATGCTTCTAGTTCTGTATTATCATTGTCTCTATATCTACTTTATTTTAAAATTTAGATCAAATTGCTTTTTTAAAATACATTTTTATTGATTTCAGAGAAGAAGGGAAAGGAGTAGAGAGATAGAAACATTAATGATGAGAATCATTAAACAGCTGCCTCCTGTGTACCCCCTACTGAGGATCGAGCCCACAACCCAGGCATGTGCCCTGATTGGCAATCAAACCCTAACCCTAATCTTAACCTCCTGGTTAACCACTGACCCATACCAGCCGGACAGATCAAATTGCTTTTAACATTAAAAAATCTCCATTCTTGTTAAGAAATAAGAGAGAAGGTGATGATTTTTTGTGAGGTGGAACAGACCTCCCAAGACAGTCCTTTTCTAGACAGTAGGGTCCAGAGACAGTTGTAGAGACAGTGTTGCTACCCTAAAGGGTATTGATGAGGAATTTTAAGGGAATCTTTACTCACAGGGTATCTTCACTTGTTCAGAGACCATTCACTCTTTATGTAAAATCAAAGAAGCATATAGTTTTGGGATTTAGTTAAAATTTAGGAATGCATAGCTATGAAAATGAAAAAAATCTCATGCAGTTTAGCAAAGCAGCATGAATCAAAGTATTCATTAAGATGGTCCCTGAGCCATTGTTTCCTGTGCCCAATAAAGAGAAAGAACCATGATAGGTTGTTTAAGTTTTAAATAATATGCATATAATAATTCAAAGTCTAAATGAAAAGCAAGTCTCATTTGTGTCCCTGTCACCAGACATCCAGGACCTCTTTCCTGGAGGTAACACTGTCATGGTTTCCGGGTTTCCTGCCAGAGGTGTTCTAGGCATAAAAGGTGTGCACACGTGCTGCTCTGTACCTTCTGTTTCTATCTGTGCCCCTGGGCTGCTTTTAGCTCAGGAGTACATACTGGAGTGAATGGCACCTCAGTAAGCACAGTTGCATTACTCCTCGCTTCCTTAATTACATTGGTTTTGTTACCGCAGCTAAGCCATGGGGTTGGCAGTCCTAAGAGGGATTGGGCTCCACCTAATGTTTCCATTCAGCCTTTGAAGATGTTCTATTGCCGTCATCATCTCTATCGCACCTATTTCTGTCCCAGTTTAGCCGTGGTTTCGGTAAGGATGTGAGGGTAATATTTCCCTCTGGTTTACACGGGGGATCTCAGAGGAGAGCCACACATGGCGGGGCTGGCCAGTGGGGGGGCAGGTAACAAAGTTCTTCAGGTCTGACCTGGTCTCCCTTTAACGGGTTCCATCCTCATCTACCGCCTCACTTGCCGTTTAACTCTCACCACCAGGGCGGATAGGAAGTTATGTCTCTAGGCTTATTTAAGACCCAGAATTTAATAATTAAAAATTGAAATATATTATCAGGATTGTATATTTTAAGATCTAAAGTAACTTCACAGGTCTCAATAGTTTAAAAGAAAAATCATCTACTTGCATTAAATATCCCCAAGAAGTATAGAGAACCTAATATTTTGGATTAAAAAACAAAATTAGATTGAATAAGAGTTCATTACTTCCTTTAAATTTGATTAAGCTTTTCCTAACCAATTTGGAAAAAGAATTAAGTCTTGTAAAATAGTCATTAAATGTTTACTCCGTTATAATGGATAGATTTTTTAAAAAATATATATATATTTTATTGATTTTTTTACAGAGAGGGAGAGAGAGAGATACAGAGTAGAGAGTTAGAAACATCGATGAGAGAGAGTCATCGATCAGCTGCCTCTTGCACGCCCCATACTGGGGATGTGCCTGCAACCAAGGAACATGCCCTTGACTGGAATCGAAACCAGGACCTTTCAGTCCGCAGGCCGACGCTCTATCCACTGAGCCAAACCAGTTTCGGCATGGATAGATTTTTATTTTACAATAGAATATATGAAAGGATAGAAATAAAGTCAGCATATCAGTTAACAGAATGAACTGTGTATATCAGAAAATGTCTAAATTATTTTAGTTTTTGAGATGAGGAGAAACAAAAGGATTTTAAAACTAATCATATCCCATTGTTTTTATAGATTAACTATAGATAGTGGTTTCATTTTACTTACCAAACCATATTAAGGCATAAGAATTATTAGAAGTTTGTGACAGATAATACTGATAAGTGGGCATTGGCAGCACTGATGAAGTTATTGCTGTCTATACAACAGAAGGACCAAAAGATCTAACACTTAATTACTGGATTTTTTTTTATTTGTTCTATTGTAGGTATCCAAAAGAATCCAAATGTGCTTATGTAACATTTGGCTTGGTCCTTCGACCAAAATGAAATAGACTGACTGTGTGTATATTATAAAATAATCCACCTAAAGAGTGCAAAGCAAACAAAGGTACTGGTGTATCTCTTGAGTTAGTATGTTATTTTAGAAAATGTTACTTTTTAATACATTTCTGGAGCTGTTCCAGGAAAATACTTATATTTTAACCTTTTTTTTTTGTTTTGTTTAATTTTTTTTTAATATATATTTTTATTGATTTCAGAGAAGAGGGGAGAGGGAGAGAGATTGAAACATCAATGATGAGAGAAATCATTGATCAGCTGCCTCCTGCACGCTCCATACTAGGGATTGAGCCCACAACCTGGGCATGTGACCATGACCTGAGTACCCTTCAGTCTACAGGTTGACGCTCTATCCACTGAGCTAAGCCAGCAAGGGCACTCCTATTGGCTTTTAAAGGACTCTATTAGATTTTATTGGTTGGCACAAAAGTAATTTAAGACAAGTGTCAGCTGATATGTTTATTCAAGACTCTGTCACTATCCCTCGGGATGGGTCCACCTTGGAAAAGGTTTCTCGCTCAGGTTCTAGTGGAAAGGCTCACCTCTTCATATACAATGAGTATAGTAATCGGTTTCCACATTACACTGAGAAATGTTTCCGCCTCCAGAATTGGAAAGACTTCACATTTTACCAGAGTGCTTTCATAAAGCATAAACTGTTTTCTTGGGAAAACTAGCCAATCTGTAGGCAGTCTGCATTTGCTCAGAGCATTTCTTTTGAAGCACAGGGAGTGCACTGTTTGCTAAAACAGTGGCCTTGGAATCACTTCTACTCAGACACTGGGTTTGCTGATACTTTTCTAGAAACATTTTTAGCAAATATTAGATTTCATTGTGTTTGAAATACAAAACTCAAAGGTTTCCCATCCTCCCCACTTGTGTATATTCAGAAACCTAACAGGTTGGGTAGATGGGCTGAGGCTATGTCCATGATAAGATATAGCCACTCTGACAATTTGCTGATCATTGCAGAAGTCTGATTCTTTCCACTCTGACTTACACCAGAGTAAGGTAGATGGTACATTCAAGTGCTTTTTCTCTAATTCCTTCTAACTAGTACCAACTGAGAGGAGCAGAGAAGTGGCAGAATAAGAACTCCAGTGGCACATGCAGCAGTTACTCAGCACTTCCTGCCCATGTGGCTGGTGCTGTGCCTGGGCTTGATAATGCTTGGTCAGACTTCTAGCACTTAACTTCCCTCTCAGAGGAGCCAGAAGCCTCGAGGACACAGCTGTGAGTAGCACAGCCACGAGGTGGCCTTGCATCGCCATTGAATGGGCAGGAGTAAGGCATACACGTACTTGGAAGGTTTGGGACCTTTCTTAACGCTGATATTTGGAATTGTCTCAAAAGGTTAATCCACACTTTTCCTGATTTTAATTGTTAGATTTGGGGATATTATATGATCTGTAGTTTATGCAAATATTTTGACAAATGGTTTATGTTTTGACAGGTTTGATCATGTTATCAATCCACAATCCTTCTTATAAACTTCCTTTGCGCCAAATTTTCATTGTTTTCCTAATCACCAAACCATGTTACTAATGTTGTGTTTTGGTTTGTTTTACAGTGATCCTTTTCTGTATGGCTGCCCTAATATTTCCAATAGGATTTTACATCAATGAAGTCGGAGGTCAACCTTATAAATTACCCAACAACACAGTAGTTGGGTCATCATATGTACTTTTTGTCTTATCAATTTTCTTTACAATAGTAGGACTTCTGTTTGCTGGCAAAGTTTGTTTACCAGGCTGATGAATGTCTAAATTGCTTGACATTTTTATTATTTTTTATTTTATTTAAATTTTTTTATTTTTGGAGGGTGGAAAGGACAAAGGCAAGGCATCCGAGTAGTCCTGGCTCAGAAAGATGCTGAGATGAAACTGATGCTGAAAAGAAAAAGAAAAAAAGCTTTGATTTGTTCTCACTATGCACTTTGGATTTTTTTAAAAGAGGGCCTTTTCCATAACCAAATACAGACGATACTGACTAACCCCCTGAGCATATTTCCAGGCCGCCGGGCCTGCACTGTGGTAGTCGCCTAGCGAGGGAGAATGCTTTCTGCTGAAAAGCACGTGGCCCTTCGTGACTCTGTTGTTCCGTTTTTAACGTCTAATGATTCACTTGAGGAAACAATTCTAAGTATTTATGAAACGTGGTGGACCAGAGGGATGCAAGAGAAGTTCCTGTGGGGCTGGCCTCACCTCCTGAGAATAGTGTTCACAGCTTCCTGTAGCGTAGGAGCCGGTGGCACCAGAGGGACTGCCATTGCGTTACTGCACCGAGAAGCCAATAGATCAAACCTGTTTGCTAAAATGTATGTAAAATCCTGAGATTCCCTATCTCTGTGTACAAAAAAATAAAACACTAAGAAACATGTTACTGGGGTGGGTGGGGGAAATGTTCCTTATATTTATATAAATATATATAATATATATATTTTGCTGATGCAGTATACAGTGTATATATGTGTGTGTGTGCGTGTGTGTGTGTGCGTGTGTGCGTGTGTGTGTGTGTGTGTGTGTGTGTGTAAATTTATACACACACGCAAACTGTTCCTGGAAGAGAACTCTGAAAGCTTTGCTAGTAAAACACTGTGGTGTGCAAACCTAGAACTCAATAGAAAAAGCCATTTATCTGAAGGCTGTGTAGTGGAGAGAGTCTTCAGTTTACCTCATTCTTTGTATCGGCCCTTGATTTTAACAGGTGTTTGTAATAGGTACAGATAACCCACATCTTTCTAGGTGCAAATTTAAGTTACACTACAATTCTCTGTAGGTTAAGTTATTTATATGTGATGGTAGAAGGTAAGATCATGTCAAACCTCGTAGTTTGGGGAATTGGACACCATTTAAATTATTGGCAACTGTTGTCTGTTGTGCAGAGGTTCTTTTTCTTCTGATGTCAGTACACACTGTTTGGCTGTTTACCACACCAGGATCATTCTGCTGTAGCAATTAAATGTGTTCTTTTCATCCGTAAGCATTCTTATTCATGCATCTCCTTTACCAAAAACCTGAGAGCAGTGTCTTTGGTGTGCTCCATGCCTTTGTTTGCTAAGGCTCCCTTCCTTGTATTTACTGTAAAGGGCTGTCTGACCCACAGCTTTACTTTTTCCTAAAAAGCATTGCCGCAGCCCTGAACCCACATGTCCTTTCCAAATACACGTTTCTCTTCTCCACGTCTCATGCCTGTGCAGTGCACAGTTGTCTCCAGTGAACACACGGCATCTCCTGTTGGGAATGTGGGGCGGGGTCTTTCGTGGCAGCGGAGCTCAGCTTTGTCGTCTTTGGAGGGAAGTGGAGGTCCCTGGCCGGGGAGCCCGTGCAGCCACTTCCCGTTAACACACACACTGCCCGCTGACGCCCGCCTCAGGGCTCCCAGCCCGAGGGGAGGAAGCTGCTTTCCCGCGCTGGCTGGCTCCCTGTTCCCACCGCCCTGGGCCATCAGTGTTCGCTGTGGAAGGAAGCTGGCTGGCTCCCTGTTCCCACCGCCCTGGGCCATCAGTGTTCCCTGTGGAAGGAAGCCCGGGGTTGCAGCTCGCTCGGGGGGGGGGGGGGGGGGGGGGGTGGTGAGAGGTGGGCCACCCTGAGGCACATCCCGGAGTCACAGGAAGCTACACTTTCCTCCTGGGACCAAAGAAACCTTAGAAGATGCTTGAAAGGGACTTCCCCCAAGTGTTGTGTTGTCGGCCAGGACCCGGACACTGGGCATGTCTGTGGCCATTGGAGATGGCCACCCATGTCCTCAGTCACATGGTCACTCTGAAGGAAAGCTTGTGTTGTCACCATTATACCACTGAGATAGTGTTAGCAAAGTGCGGTTCAGATTAATTTATATGACCGAGCGTTTCTCTCTTCCAAAAAGATGAATTATATTGTAAATAGTTCCTCAAAATACTTTTAACTGGATCGTGAGCATGGGGAGAGAAAGTTTCTCAGCTGCTAAGAATTTCCCCACTGTTTACTTCTTTCACTTACAGTGGTATTGCAAGTTGACAAAACTTGAGGTTTTATTTGTAACTATTACCCAAGCCATTAAGTTGACTATAATTTCTTCATCATCAAAAAAGCCCAGTGCATAGAGGCCTGGGAGGGGAAACGCCCCACAGCCAGTCAGCGCCCAGGGTTAAAGCTGTCCACCAGATAGTGTGTGAGGTCAGGCCACGCATTGAAATGGACTCGTTCATATAAAATTCTGTACATCCTGTACGTGAAAAGAGACCGCTGTCAGCAGTTGCTTTTTAGAAGGTCACAATAATAAGTACTAGATAGCACAGTATTGATTTATAGCGGGAAATCATGGCTTGTGAACTGTATATAAACACTTTTATGGTGCAATCATTTGTCAAACTTTTGTCTGTTACATTGTTTTTAGAGTGTGTAGTCTCATACCTAAGAACACACTGTAAAATCTGCTGAAAACTAGTTATAGGTTTTATTTGCACAGGACTTAATTAGTTTGAAATTTTTGGAAGCTCCTATTAAATATGCCTAAACATCTGTAAATGTGGAAAATCTTACTTTCATTAAAAGCAACATTTCAGTACAATTCTTTCCAAGGTAATCCATGTTCTTTGTTGTTAATGTATGCATGTAATCGTTCTGACTCTCCTGCCTCTTACAAACTTGTTTTCTGTTCCATTTGTTTTCTTCTTAAAGGATAGCTCTTTCCCCTCTTCTTTTTAGTGTTCTGGATGACCAAAACTCTTCACTGATTGTTTTCCTTTCTTACCCTTTTGCCTAAAGTTTTGGTATCCCCCACTTGACGTTCTGTAAACTCACTGTTTAATCTCCAAGTAAAGGATCAGTCCTGCGACACTGATCTGCTGGCTTAGAGGAAGGCCCTGAGAGTGTCGGGAACGAGCTTTGGGCCACTCTTAGCTATTGTTCTGCATCGTGGGCTTCGTGGGAAGAACAGTTGCATTGGTTTTTGTCTTCAGTAAAAGGCTGCTAGCCACAGTTACTCTGACTACAGTGACTGTTTCACCAACCCACTTCAGTCTTCTAAATTAAACCTACATTCACAAACGAAGCAGTAAGCTGTCTTTCAGACTGGTCTTTGAAGGATAAAAATATATGAAGGAAAAAAGTGGCCTGTGTAGGTTCGGTTCTCTACACAGGATTTATTGTATCACCCAAGAGATTTTGAAGTTTGTGATCAAGTTCTGTATAATACCCCAAACTTTATTAAGAATTGTTTTGTAATTGGTTATAACATTTTTCAATTAATAGTTTCAAAACAAATTGTTAATACAAAATGTATGAAATGAACATAATTTTCTTCACTTGTATTTTTGTTATTGAGCAAGTTATCAAAATAAATTACTAAAACTAAAAAGCCTTTGATTACTGTGAAATAAGCTTTGATTTTAAAATTTTCAAAATTGACTTCTTAAAGAGATTTCACATAATCACAGTGACACTCCATGCCTCTTAGTTTGGTTTGCTGTTGGCATTGTGTGGGGAAAAACCTCCCCTCCCTTCCCCCACCCCTTCTCCCGCTCTCCCACCAGGGAAGAGATGCCGTTATATTCCAGAATATTACACCGTGTTTACAGGGAGAGTCACTCGGCAAGAAAGGAAGGACTGCACACACGTGACTCTTCTGTTTCCTGCTTCCTGAAGGAGGAAGAACAGCCCAGGCTCCCAGAGGCAGCCATCTTTTCTTCCTTGCACAAAGACGTGAGCCAGTTCATCTTTGCTTCATTCTTTTCTACTTTTCCTGCAGGCAAAGGGTCTTAGCCTCTAAGATTTAGATTTGGGTTGAAAGAGGAACAGAGACCCGTGGTGTCCAGGCTTGTCCATGTGCTCCATCTAGTTTCCCGCGCTGGCGGGTTGAGCCTAGTCTAATAACTGATGATCAAGTAGGACACTGCATTTACCCTTTGCTGCTGTCTCCTTTTTACGTGGCCCCTTTCTGGGCCTCGGTGGGGAGTTGGGAGATTAAGACAAGGTAGCAATTGGACTTTCTTGAGTTCTGGATCTTCAGTGCCTTTTCTTACGGTGCTCAACTACCCAGCGTGCCCAAGACGGGGGTTTCCTGGGACACAGACTTTCAGTGCCTTAACGAGAAAGTCCCAGGTAAACGGGAGCTGTTTACCCTGTCTACGCCATCCAAACCTTGCCCTGGTCTGTAACACGCAGGAGAAGTGTTTGGAGAGTTCTCTTCTATAAGCCTCCCAGTGAATAGGTCAGTTGGAAATTATAATGGTGGGTTTACACTGAATACGTTAGATGGCACTTTTCCCTCCTCTCTGTAATACTGTATAAAAAGGCAACAGACTGGCTCTCAAACCAGTAACACGGATTCAAAAGCACCTACTGTCACCTCATCTCCCACCAGTTCTGTGCCAGCCACTCCGTGAGAAGATTACAGAACAGACACCAAGACGGGGGGTTTCTTTTAAATAAAGCAGTGCTTTTGGGTCACAGTTACCCAGCAACAAAGTAGAAGTAGTAATAAGTGGTGCTAAAGGTAGAGCGCATGATGCCATGTTAATGTTTAGGATCTTGGCTCTTTTTCTAGCAGAAGAAAACACTGATGATATCGGGTCTAGTAATACTTAATGTCGTTTTTTAACATTCGTTTAAAATCTTGCTTGGCGCTGACTTGTATTGACATAACCTTCAAACACGTGGTATCTACAGAACGTGTGAAGTGCAATTAACAAGTTTTGCTTGAAAAAGTTTGTGTTTGGTTTGGTTTTGTTGCAAAACTAGGGCTAAGAAGATGGCGGATGAAGAGCATATTCAGCACTGCGTGCTTTACGAGTTCCAATTAGGAAGAAAAGCAAGTGAGGCTGCAAAAAACATCTGTAGTGCTCTTGGTCAAGATGCAGTTAGCGCCAGAAAATGCCAGCGTTGGTTTGAGAAATTTCGTGAGGGAAATTTTTCGTTAGATGACAAGAGTGGTCGAGGCCGTGTGTCCAATTTTGATCAAGAAGCTCTTCAAGCTCTTTTGGTGCAAAATCCTCAAATTACCCAACAAGAGCTTGCGACAACTTTAAATTGTTCACAAAAAAAACAATTTCCAATCAATTGCGTGCACTTGGCAAAGTCCAAAAGTTTGGAAAATGGGTTCCTCATGAGTTGACCGACAACAACCGAAGAGTCAACAATCAAAGAGTCACAATTTGCAGTTCGCTCCTCTCTCGTCAAAACCGTTTGCCGTTTTTAGAGCAAATTGTTACCGGAGATGAAAAATGGGTGCTGTATGTGAATTTGAAAAGGCGGCCTCAATGGTTGGACAAAAATGAGGCTCCGCAGCCCACGCCAAAACCTGACTTGCATGCGAAAAAGTGATGTTGTGTGTTTGGTGGAATTTTAAAGGAATTCTTCATTATGAACTTTTACCATCTAACCAAACCATTACAAGTACAGTGTATAGTGCCCAATTGGAAAGGTTAGCCCAAGCTTTAAGAGAAAAAGAACCCGCGCTGATTAATCGGAAGGGTGTAATTCTTCACCACGATAACGCACGACCGCATACTGCAAGAATCACTGCTGAAAAACTGCGCCAGTTGGAATGGGAAGTTCTCCCTCAACCTGCATATTCTCCTGATATTGCCCCTTCCGATTACCATTTGTTTCGTTCTTTGCAAAACTTTCTTCTTGGAAAAAAATTTAATAATGAAGAATGCCTCAAAAATGCATTGACCGAATTTTTGCATCAAAATCACAAGAATTTTACAACAGAGGGATTAAAATGCTTCCTGAGCGTTGGGCACAAGTAGTAGAAAACAACGGCAACTATATTGTTGATTAAATTTTGTTGTATTGTTTAAATAAATTCAATTTTAAAAAGTATTAGAAAACGACATTAATTATTACTAGACCTAATACTTTTCAAGCACATTCCAGGTGTCTACAAATCAGCCCCAGTTCCACAGACTAAGACCCCCCAAAATTAAATTTCAGAAAGTTTTTCATGAGACTTGGAACATTTCAGAGCTGGAGGAAATTTGCAAGAGCTTGCTCGGCACATCTGTTTTCCAGATCAGAGACTCAGAGAAGCGTCTTGGCTGTGGCAACACACACAAGTAGGTGTCGGCAGGACACTCAGCACGGGACTGAACTTGCCAGGCAGGCCTTGGACAGCTGTTCGAATCCGATGGCCACCTGACCCAGTCTTCCTTCAACTACATCTACTGCAGTCCATCCACATTACTTCTGCCCAAAGAATCTTAACAACTGAAGGCATACGGCTCAAGTTCCTGTCACTCCCCATCTACAGGCTAAAGCCCAAGCTTCGTTAGCACAGCATGGAAACCTTCACAGTCTGGCTTCGGCTCTCTGTCTTCTTTCCCATCACTCTCTCCACGACAAACCCAGTCGTTCTTCCATACACCTCTGTCTGTCTGCACTGTGTCTATACTACCTGCTCGCAGTTTTCCCTAAGCCCTCCCATATTTGAATTATATTTAAGTTTTTGTGCTTTGCTTATATCTCTGTAACAGAACTTAATAGAGGGGAATAGGCTGCTTGGATTCAAACCTCAGTTCCACAGTTCTAGTTGTGGAACCTACAATAAATCACTTAGCCTCTGTGAGCCTTGGTTTTCTCATCTGTAGAATGGGGCTAATAATACTTACATTGCAATGTTACTGTTGGTTTAAATGAGATAAAGCATGGAAAATGCCTGGCACATAATAAGCATTCAAATGCCAAAGCTGTTATTAAATACTTCTCTATAACTAGATTGTAAGCTCTTAAATGCAAGGAATGTGGCTTTCTCATGTTCCCTAGAGACTTGTCATAGAGTGCTTTTCTCATGATTTGAGTTGTCGTAACTCGGAGCTGGGTCGTAAAGGAGAAGCGTGAACCCCTCCTGGAGGAGTGAAGATCCCATCATCTGGAGCTGCTTCGGGGACTTTCTCAGCACAGAGGCTCACCTCGAGCAGCCAGTGCGGGCCTCCTGGTACGGATCTGGCTGTGCGCTGTGCCAGGCTCACTAACTCCTCAGGACTCTCTGTAGACTCCACACCTTGCTCTGGAATTCACCGCGTGCAGATGCTGACAGGACCGCATGCTGCAAGCTCAATGTGGACCCCGAGACTGGCGGTGTCTTCGAGCTTGTGGGTTCTCCGGGATCGTGAGACGACACATTAGTTATGTTTTATAAAGTCTTGGTTTGGTCTGCTGCAGTGGTTTTAACTATGTCTGCTAAAAGCAGTGGACTCAAGAATTTGAAATTATTTTAGATGCAGTTATAAGTCCATAAAATTAATGCTCTGTCCTCATACTCTTCATGTTGTCTAAATAGTTGATTTAGTTGTCTAAGACCATTCAAGAATCTTCCTAAATTGAAAAGTAAAAACTCATTCCTTTACATTGCTTTGTTCTCCAGGGAAAAATATAATACAAATGTAGTTGAAGAGCGAACCCAAGAAAATCCTTTCCTTTATCCATAATAAATTGCTCGAGGGGGAAAAATAATCCACATATCTAAGAAAGCTTTTAACTACCTCACCTAAGTATCTTGCTAATGTAGTGAGTAGCAAAGGGACTCCAGTTGCAGTCTCATCCCCACTCACATGCCTCATTCTGTTTCCAGAGTCACCATAACTATTTCTTGACCTAAGTGCTATTGTGGAGGACATTACCATGGCCCTAAACAGGACAAAACAATTTTTTTTTTTTTTAGTTAACACATCTGTACTTATATTTTTATTGATTTTTAGAGAGGAAGGGGAGAGAGCAACATCACTGTGACAGGGAAGCATCCATTGGCTGCCTCCTGCATGCCCACTACTGGGGATCGAACTGGCAACTCTTGGGTGCATGGGTGCAACTATCTGAGTCACACTAACCAGGGCACTGTATTTTTAATGAGTATAAGAAATTAAAGTTTCCTCAATCCACTCTGCAGACAGTTATTGGGTATATATATCTTGTTCAGTTTTAACAGAAGCAAGATCATTATATTCATCTGCCACTACTTTCTTCTTAAACATATCTTTTTCAGGAAATATAGACCTTCATTTTAATACACTAACAGTGCAAGATTTTATATATATATAAATTTTACATATATTTTATATATATATAAAATCTTGCTCTGTTAGTGTATATTTAGGTTGTTTCCAAGTTTTTGTTATTACAAATAATGCTGCTGTGAACTTAGACCTTAGATAACAGAAACTTTCCAAATATCATAGTAACCTGAAATTCCAATTGGAGCTTATCAACTACTAAGGCAATTGATCTTTTTAAAAGCACTGTGGTTAAGAAATAGTGTCATTCATTAAAATGAACTGGGTGGCTCAGTGGTTGTGTCATGCACCTGACAGGTTACCAGTTCGATTCCCCGCCTAGGCACATTCCCAGGCTTTGGGCTGGGTCCCCGTCTTTCCATCTCCCTTCTCTAAAAAAATTAAAATATTTTCATTCATTAAAAGTTTGGAGAAGTAAATGAACATTAAGTTCATGTTATGTGCTTTTCCATATGCTATCTTACTGTATCTGCTGCCTGTGGAGTAGGAGGAAGAATTTTAGACCAGAAAAACTATGTTAACTGCTACTGCTTGATCACCGATCTATATACATAAAAAACCAATATGCTAAGTGTCCCTCTGTCAGAGGATTACTATGATGCGCACTGACCATGAGGGGACAGTTGCTCAATGCAGGAGCTGCCTTGATGCGCACTGGCCATTTGCAAAGCACCATGGACCTGGTGCCAATAGATCAACACAACTCTCCCCAAGTGGGACACAGGCCCCGCCATCACCGGGAGCAACAGCCCACCAAGTTGCAGCCAATGCTGTGGAGAGCCCATGGTGCAAGATGCAGCCCACAGTCCAGCCCAGCCTGGAAATGGTCTCTGTGGGCACCAGGTAGTGACATCACATAGCAACACCCGGCTTCCTCTCCCTAGAGACTAGCCTTGAAGTTTCTTCAGCCCAAGAACACGACTTGCTTTATAGCCAGGTGCAAACATTTCACACTTTAACCAAATGTCTGTGAAGCATTTTTTCCCGTGCCTCATCTCATTTGATCCTCACAGAAGTCCTGGAGTAGGTAGACAGGAGACTCAGTGAAATCCTATTTTCATTAACTGGGAAATGGAGATTTGGAAAGTTTAGAAACTTGCCCCAACTGAAAAGAAGTAAGAAATGGTAGACCTTGAAAATGACTTCAGATTTTGTCACTGTGCAGAATATAGTTAAACACTGCTGCAGTTAAATATTTCACCTTTTGTTCTCCTTGTGTGATCTGCGGTAATTGCTTCATGTTGATATTTACTGCTGTTTTGCTGACAATTATCTGAAAGCAAAGTTGAGTGCTTCACTGGGCTGGCAAGGTTTAGCGACATCAGAAAGCAGGTCTAAATAAGCAAGTTTATTCCGTCTACACTAATAAAAGAGAAACATGCAAATTGACTCCACTACACCCACTAGCCAATCAGGAGTGAGTATGCAAATTAACCTAACAAAGATGGTGGCGGCCATGGAGCTGGAACAAGCAGGAGGCTTGAGTTGCCCCAGGCTTCCTCTGGCCCTGGCCTCTGCTCAAGGAGGGGCTGGGAGCCTGGGTCAGCGGGAGGGTGTGGCCATCCTGAAAATGGCCCTCAGCCCCTTACCCAAGCTGGCCATGCCTCCATGGAGTAAGAGTCCCCACTGGAGGCATGGTCAGCCTGCAAACAGCAATCAGCCCCTCTCCCAGGCTGACCAGGCACCCCAGTGGGAACTCCTACCCTGAAGGGGGTGTGGCCAGCTTAAAAACAGTCCTCAGCCCCTCACCCAGTCTGGCCACACTCCCCCAGCAGGGACCCTCACTCCATGGGGTGTGGCCGGCCTGCAAACCACCCAGGCTGCCCCAAGGGAACCCCCATCCTGATCCGGACACCCTTCAGGGCAAACCAACTGGCCCCCACCCATGCCCCAGGCCTCTATACTAATAAAATGGCAATATGCTAATTAGACTGGGAGACCTTCCAGGAAACGTGGACATTCTTTTGGACAAAGCCACAGTGACAGGGCCGAGGTAGAGGTGGTTAGAGGCCAAGAGGGGATGGTAGTTGTGGGTGATCAGGCTGGCAGGGCGACAGTTGGGATGAGCAGGCCATCAGTGGGGGTCAATTGGGAGTGATCAGGACAGCAGTGGGGGTGCAGTTTGGGGTGAGCAGGCCATCAAGGGGCAGGTGGGGGCAAGCATGCTGGTACGGGGACAGTTGGGGAAGCAGGTCGGCAGGCAGAGTAGTTAGGGGCAATCAGGCAGGTAGGCAGGTGAGCAGTTAGGAGCCAGCAGTTCCGGATGCAAGGAGGATGTCCAACTGCTGGTTTAGTCCCGAGCCCTGTAAACCAGCAGTAGGACATCCTTTGAGGGGTCCCAGATTGGAGAGGGTGCAACCTGGGCTGAGGCACACCCTCTCCCCCCCTTTCACGAATTTTGTGCACTGGGCCACTAGTGTGTGTGTGTGTGTATATGGCTAAGTTGACTCACACATGCTAGATACATACAAAGCTCTCACTAGTGCCAACTGTACAGGTGTGTTTCAATCTGTCATTGTTAAGCATGAATTTGGTTGATACTTCTATTATAGAGTAAGGGTAATAGCAATATTAAAATATTTCTTCTAATTAATTTCCTCTCAATGTGCATGAATCCATGCCCTGGGCCACTAGTATTTATTAAAATTGTAACAATAACACAAAAGGGGTGTGCCCACAGTTCTGTAACTTGTGGTTGGTGAATTGGGTTCCAATGTGACTTCCCTGACTTCAAATCTGGGCCCGTTTCTGCTGTCCCCCATCACCAGTCTGGCTCGTCAGGATGTAAACACAGCGTGTCCCAGTTTCATGGCATGATTCCTTGGCTCGGGCGTGAGCAGCTAACCTGGTTTGCTGCTCCTGGTAGTGGAAGAAAACGACCATGAAAGGCAGTCCTTCTTAGAAACAATCTGTGAATGTTACATGTTCTGTTGGGGGGGAGGGGAGAAACAGTAGATAAGTTATTAGGTTTGTGTTTAATCTTCCGTCATTTCCCTCTCATTGTCAAGCTCTATCCTGGAGCTGTCCCCATGCAGGACTGTAACTTCCGTGATTGGGGAGCCACATGGTGCCATCCATTGATTTTATCGGGACTTTTGGGAGTTAAGCACACAGGAAATCTTCCCAAACAGGCTGTCAACTAGTTCCTCCCACCTTGTTAGTGGGAAATCTATTGGTTATTGGGTTACCCTGGAAGTTATGCAAAGGTCCAGGGCTCAATCATTAGGAAATTCCTCCAGTAGTTTGTCATCTTGTAACCAGACAATCAGTGGGTCATGCAGCCTGTCATACTTGAGCCAATTACACAGAGATCGGGTGGAATCACATAAGCATTGATTCCAGTCCTGCCGGCAGCATGGGAGAGCAGCAGGTCATCCACAAACGTGCTCTGCCTCCCCATAGCCAGCTGCTTGTATGGGGAGGAGGACAAAGATGACATGGGGAGTAAGCAAAGGGCTGGGGTCTAAAAGGGCTGGTGGCTCTGGTTTCTCAATAGGCTGCTAATCTTCCCACAATCACAGGCGGCTCCTATGGGGAGTGTGGGCTGCATCTCCAGGTGAGCTCCCAGGTCCTGTAACTGCCAGCCAGGTGAGAATGTGCCTTCCCTAACTGAAATAAGACAATCACAGAGCAAGGTTAACATTTCTTACAATCTAGCTGGTTCCCAGTATTCTATTTCTGCCCCTATCCATCTGTCTGCTCCTATTACTGCGGAGACCTAACTCACCCAGGCTGATGGGCTGTCCCAGGAGTTCTGTGTCCAGCCACACAGGGTCACAGTCAGCTCTGGTGACTGGGCGCCTATGCCTGTGGCTTTCTCCCTGTGGACCCCAGGATCATTTCCTCACAGGTTTGCCCTCTCCCCAAAGTGCTGCTGCCCACTCTGAGCACCTCCCTGCTCCCTTGGGTGTCCACATCTCTAATTTCCTACCTCGGGGGCTTATCCTCCTCCCCTCTGGCTTCACACATGGTGTATTTGCCATGTCCCATTCTTTGGTTAAAAAAAAAAAAAAAAAAGCCACAAAATCCAGCTCTTTTATTGGGGAAACGCCCTTAGGCCACATGGCTTTTCTGGCTCCAGGGCTGGATGCCTACAAGCCAGGCTCAGGAAGGGGCTGTCCTGTGACCAGCCCAATACCCGGGCTTTGCTGAAACGCTGGAGAAAAAGTGTTCTCCTGACAGGCTGCTGAGTCGTGTGGGAAGGACAGCGCTGCTGGCAGCCATGCCAGCCCGGGAAGGGCTGCCTCCAAGGACCGCCATCACGGATGTGAGAAAGCTGAGGGGCAGACCCATCTCCACAGCCCTCCCTCAGCCAGGAGCCAGCCCCCAGAGCCAGCTGCCCCGGCTTCTCTGTTGTTTCAGCAAATTCCTTTTTCCCTGGAGCCAGTTTGAGTTGGGTTTGTCTCTTTTAACCGAAAGGATCTTGATACACTTCCGCTTTCTTAGCACACAGCCCTTACCTCCCAGGCTCTGACTGTCTGTGGTGTTCCAGTTCTCGGCCAGGCTTAGGACTGCTCACTCCGGGCCACTGCTTCTCAGCGCATCAGGCACCTGCTGCCGTTTGAAATGGAGGTAAGAAGTAAAACAAAATACAAGTTAACATCTAAAAGTACGTACCACCTGATAACCTCACCTTAGTCTGGGCTGCTGTGACAAAATACCACAGGTGGCTTCTAAGACAAATTTAACTGTGCTCACTGAGCTGTGCTGATCATTTTACTGAATATACAGATATGAAATCATTGTGTTGTGCACATGGAACTAATATGTTGTATGTCAATTAGATCTCAATTTTTTTAAAAATAAAAGGGGTCTTAGATTGCTACCGTGTTTCCCCGAAAATAAGACATCCTCCGAAAATAAGACCTACTTACAGGTTTCCTTCTGAGTGAAATATAAGGCATCGCCCCCGAAAATAAGGCCTATCTCCAGACTCTTGATATTGCAATAAACAAGCCATTCAAAGACAATTTGCACATGGATATTAATGACTACATTGAAAATAGAATAGAGAGAAGTCAGCGTGAAAACTTTGTGAAACCTAAACTGCAAGAAGTTGTGACTTGGGTGAAGAATTCAGGGAAGAAAATCACTGACAGTTGCATTGCAAATGCACTGCGAGCAGGCTACCTTGACAAGAAGCACTCATTTAAAGACAGTGCTATTGCTAAACCTGAGAGATTTGGTCCACTGATTCTGAAAGAAATGGAGTCACAAGAAATACACCAGGAAATTCAGGAATTGGATTGTTATCATGATGTTCCAGAAGATGGTGGCATGATTGTCATTGAATAAATGAGTAAATTCTTGATAGTGTAGGATTCACAGTTTGTCTGGTTTGTGTTGACAACTACCATACTACCGTACCACATACAGGTAATAAATGTCCTTTATTTTCATTTAACAATAAATGTGTACCGGATTCTTCTTCATGGAAAAATAAGACATCCCCTGAACATAAGACCTAGCGCATCTTTGGGAGCAAAAATTAATATATGACACTGTCTTATTTTCAGGGAAACAGGGTAAGAACAAAATCATAATGTCACTACTAGCTGTTCATTCCAACACAGGAGGATCACAGGGACTCATCCTGCACAGGAGTTACTGCCGTACTTACTAAAAGTTAAAAGGCCTTTGGGATTTTTCAGAGTAAAAACCATCAGGCCCCCCCTGGGTAGTTCACTTAGGTGGAATGTTGTCTTGTTCACTGAAGAGGTTATGGTGCGATTCCCGGTCAGGGCACATACCTGGATTGCAGGTTCTAACCCTGGTCGGAGGGGACACAGGAGGCGATTGATGTTTGTCTCTCTCCCTTTCTCTCTAAAGTCAATAGACATATTCTCGGGTGAGGAGTGAACAAAAAGAAATTGCCTGGCTGCGCCGAAACTGGTTTGGCTCAGTGGGTAGAGCATCGGTCTGCGGACTGGAGGGTCCCAGGTTCGATTCCGGTCGGGGGCATGAACCTGGGTTGTGGGCACATCCCCGGTGTGGGGTGTGCAAGAGGCAGTTGGTCGATGTTTCTCTCTAATCGACGTTTCTAGCTCTCTATCTCTCTCCCTTCCTCTCTTAAAAAAACAATAAAATATATTACAAAAAAAAAAAAAAAAGAAGAAGAAGAAATTGCCTGGCTGGGATGGCAAAGTGGTTGAGCATTGACTCATGAATCATGAGGTTACCAGTTCAATCCCAGTCAGGGCACATGCCTGGGTTGCATGTCCCAAACTGTGCCTGGCCCAGTGTTGCTCAGTGATTAGAGTGTTGGCCTGTGCAGCAAAGGATCTTGGGCTTGATTCCCGGTCAAGGGCATGTACCTGGAGTGCTGGTTTAATTCCTGATTCCTATTGTGTTTGTGTGGGAGGCAACCAATCATTGCATCTCCCTCATATCGATGTTTCTCTGTCTCCCTTCTACTCTTAAAAAGAAAAAAAAAAATCAATGGAATAAATACCCTCAGGTAAGGATTAAAAAAATAAATTAAAAATAAATAAAATTTTTAAAAATTTATAACCAACCTCATGCTAGTTCAAGTCACTTTGCCACCAAGTGAGCCTGCTGTAGACTTAAATCTTTCTCTTTTTTTAATTGAATTTATTGGGATTACATCTTACCTAATAAAAGAGGAATATGCAAATTAACCATCACTTCACTCAAACCATGCCCACCAGCCACCACCACCAGCCAGTCAGAGCAAGTATGCAAATGAACCCCCAAAATTATGGCTGCAGCCACAGAGAGCAGTTGAGAGGCTTGGGTTTCCCTGGCAATAGAGGAAGCCAAGCTTTCCACCTGCCCTGGCCATCCTAAGCCTACACTCAAGGATATAAAGTTTCAGTTATAGAAGGTAAACAAATCCAAACAGAAATGGCTGCAGCCATGGAGCAAGCAGGAGGCTTAGCTCTGCTCCAGGCTACAAAGTTTCAATTGTAGAAGGTAAATAAATTCCAGATACCAGGGCCTCTGCTTGGGTAGCTAGGGACGTGGCTAGGGGCATGGCCAGCCTGCAAACCACCACAGGCCCCTTGCTCAGGCCGCCCCACAGCCCAAGGGAACCCCCATCCTGATCCGGGACACTCTTCAGAGCAAAACAGCTGGCCCCCACCCATGCAGGCCTCTATCCTATCTAATAAAAGAGTAATATGCAGATTGACCATCACTCCAACACACAAGATGGCTGCCCCCATGTGATCAAAGATCCTGCCCCCATGTGGACACCAAAAGAAGTCAGCAGGGGAGGGCAGTTGGGAGGGACCAGCCTACAAGGGAGGGCAGTTGAGAGGGACCAGGTCTGCAAGGGAGGGCAGTTGGAGGCGAGCAACCCTGTAGGGGAGGACAGTTAGGGGCAAACAGGCTGGCAGGGGAGCAATTAGACATCGATCAGGATGGCATGGGAGTGGTTAGGGGTGATCAGGAAGGCAGGCAGGTGAGCAGTTGGGAGCCAGCAGTCCTGGATTGTGAGAGGGATGTCTGACTGCCCGTTTAGACCCGATCCATCTGATGTTTGTGTCCCATCAGATGTTTAACATCCCTCGAGGGGTCCCAGATTGGAGAGGGTGCAGGCTGGGCTGAGGGACACCCCTCTCCCCCACCCTGTGCACAAATTTTGTGCACCAGGCCTCTAGTCTACATACATATAAAAGCCTAAGTGACCATTTGCCTGGTAGCTATGACAGGCAATAACCACCTGGGGGCAGATGCTCCAACAAGTAGAGGAGGCAGCCCAGTTCCTCACGGAATTGGCTGTGGGTTCGGTTGCTGTTGGGGCACTGTCGGTCCCCATCTGCTTCACCTGCACCAGGCCCATCGTGGGATGTTGGAGGCCCAGGAAAAGGGTTTGTGCAGCAATAGGATCCCTCGGCCTGGCCTGCACCCTCTCACAATCGGGGACCCCCTGGGGGATGTCAGAGCCAGTTTTGGCCCGACCCCCACAGGCCAGTACAAGGGACCCCACAGGTCGTTGATGCACTGGGCCTCTAGTTGGTTAATAAAATTATATAGGTTTAAGGTATACAACATAAAACTTTTAAAGCCCCTAAATTCATACATTTTACTTTTGTGTCTGTATCTTACAGAAATGAAATTTCAGTACACAAAGCTGTAGCCTTGGTCATTTCAACATCGCTTTGAAAGGTCTATTTCTCACCCTTCGGGAAACGGGAGTCCAAGGCCAGGTTGCCCCCCGCAGCCTCCCATCCGACCGCGCCAGGCACAGGGCTGGTTCTTCTTGAACCCTGCCCACTGCACTGACTGGGAACTTGGTCCCCGTTCCTCCTCTATCCTCTGCTCGCTAGTCACGGTGCCCGGTTCGCGCCCCTCTGCTGGGGCTGGACCTCCCAGGACCCGGGCCAGGAGAGGCTGTGGGTGTATACGGATGCGCCTTTCTGGCGGAGGCCGGGGCCACATGGCCGTCAGAACAGTCCTTCATAACAGCGTCCATAAAACAGGCAGCTGCGCCCCGCTGCGAAACACGTCTTTCCTGCAGAAAAGCAGCATCGCCTCTGTGCCCACCGCTGGTACCGGAGCCGCCGCACGCTGCCCCGGACTCCGCCTCGCATGGCAGTGGCACCGGACCCTGCCTCCCTGCCCGGCACACTGGCTGGGAACCGGCAGCTACGTCTGAGCTCTCTGAGCTCTCCGCCTCGCAGAGCAGCAGTCCCAGCTCTCAGCGCGGTCCGGGCTGCCCCTCTTCCCAGCTGCTTGCTCTCCAGCAGATTCCCGGTCAGCAGCCCGAGCTGGTGTGTTCTCCGGAGAGGAAGGCTAGCTGCCAGCAGTGATGGCGGTCATTCGGCTACAGAGGAGCAGAGTCCTTGTGCCCACTCCTGGTTCTGGCCTCGGGTACCCCATGAGGCTCATGCTCAGAGTGGCCGTGGCCATTCCGGTGTACTGACCACAGGCCTCTGTGCTCCCACTGGCCTTGGCTATCCGGGCACCTGGAGTGGTTCCCACAGTTCCCAAGAGGAGTTTGGGCGGGACACAGACACCAGACCACAGCAAATACATTCGGGACAATGGCACCAGGTTAGCGCTCCTAAATTAGGACCAGAGATCATGGACCTTGACTAGGTAAGAAAGAGAAGTTCCTACTATGTGCGCCTTACTGACCGGGGTCCAGGGAGCACAGGGGCGGAGGAATGCGCTGTGCTTCGCAGAGACCTCGCAGAACATGCAGCCTGTGCACAGCCTGTGCACAGCTCACTCAGCGGGAGGGGCCTGGCCAGGAGGAGCAAGGCCAGGCGGGCCCTGAGTCCCCAGAGCAGCCTCCGCCAGGAGGGTTAGGGAGAGTCTGCCTCCCGCGGTCTCCGCCACTCCTTTCCTCCGACTCAGCCCACAGCACCCCGGTGACTGGAACGAAAGTCTCTTTTGATACAATACTAAGGCCCGGTGCACAGATTCATGCACGGGCGGGTCCCTCGGCCTGGCCTGCGCCCTCTCCCAATCTGGGGCCCCTCGGGGGATGTCAGGCTGCTGATTTTGGCCCAAGCCCCGAGCAGGCCAGGCCGGGAGACCGACCGGTGCATGAGCCTCTAATATGCATAAAGGTCGTTGGTTAATCCCTTCCTGCCCTCCCTCTTTCCTCTGAGATTCATCAGTCTGTTCCATGTTTCCATGCCTGTGCATTGAGCGTCTGCCCCCCGGTGGTCGTTGCGCATCACAGCTACTGGTCAACCGGTCGGACTGTCGCTGAGGCTTTTATACGGACAGGTGGCCTCTGTTCTAGGTGCGGGCGCCCACTCGGAACCTCTCGGCGCCCTGGCCGTGGTTGAGGGCGGCTGAGCGGGGTGGGCGGGCACAGCTGGCCCGGGCAGGTCACAGCCGGAAACTGCGCTCCCCCGCTCCCCTCCTCCGGCTGTGCCTGGGAAGCTCGGGCGGGACACGGGCAGCGACACCGCCTGTGGATACTGGGCTCCACGTCTGTGAACGCTGAAAACCACGCAGCCCTCCTGGCCGTGTGGGCGAGTGGCTGGGTGTCACCTGTGCGCCCAAAGGTCCGGGTTTCACCCAGGCACGGGCTGACCCGGGGGGGGGGGGGGGCATGCAGGAGGCAGCTGGTCAGGTGTCTCACCCATGCCTATCTCCCTCTCTTCCTCTCCCTCTAACATCAATGGCGGCCTGGCCCCTGGGCTGTGCCCTGACCCAGAACAGGTCACCGGTTCGATTCCGGTCCTCAGAGGCAGGAGGCAGCGGGTCGTGGATGCTTCCCTCACCCATGTTTCTATCGCCACCCCCTCCAACCAATGAAAACACTTGACAACCGGTGACATCAGAAACACACCGTGTGCTCAGAGCAAAGGCGGCGGCGTCTCAGCCCGGGTCTCCGAGCGCGGGGCGCGGGGCGCGGGGCGCGGGGCGCGGGGCCCTGTCGGCGAGCGGCCCGCCTCCCGCTGCGGCTCCGGCCTCCGCGCCCCGCGGGCGGGGCTCCGTTACAGCGACCCGGGTCCGGGTCCGGTTCGGGTTCCGAAAGGGAGAAACGGCCGAGGAGCAGCTCGCGGCGGCCGGCGGGGGTGGGGGCCTGTGACGCCATGGCCCCGGGGCGCGTCAGGGGTTCGGGCGTCTTGGGGAGCGCCCCCCGCCGGCCGCTTCGGGAACCGCTGGTGGCCGCCACAGCCGTTTCCGTCCCCGGGGCTCCCCTCCCCCGCCCCCATTCCCGCCGGCGGCCCGGGAGGCGGGCCCCAACGCCAGGCCCCGCCCCTCCGCCCGGCGCCCCGTTTCCTTGGAGACCGGCCGCCGTTTCCTTGGAGACCGGCGACGCTCCCCGCCCGCTCCCGGGGGCTCGGAGCTGAAGGAGCGGAAGCGTCCGGATCTCCTGCCGGCGGGGCGGAGGGACAGCGAGGTGGGCCGGGCTGGGGGAATGGGGGGCCGGGCTGGGGGAATGGAGGGCCGGGCTGGGGGAATGGGGGGCCGGGCTGGGGGAATGGGGGGCCGGGCTGGGGGAATGGGGGGCCGGGCTGGGGGAGGGAGCGGGGGCCGGGCTGGGGGAATGGGGGGCCGGGCTGGGGGAGGGGGCGAGGGCCGGGCTGGGGGAATGGGGGGCCGGGCTGGGGGAGGGGGCGGGGGGCCGGGCTGGGGGAATGGGGGGCCGGGCTGGGGGAGGGGGCGGGGGGCCGGGCTGGGGGAGGGAGCGGGGGCCGGGCTGGGGGAATGGGGGGCCGGGCTGGGGGAGGGGGCGAGGGCCGGGCTGGGGGAATGGGGGGCCGGGCTGGGGGAATGGGGGGCCGGGCTGGGGGAATGGGGGGGCCGGGCTGGGGGAATGGGGGGCCGGGCTGGGGGAGGGAGTGGGGCCGGGCTGCGGGAATGGGGGGGCCGGGCTGGGGGGGCGGGGGCCGGGCTGGGGGAATGGGGGGCCGGGCTGGGGGGCCGGGGGCCGGGCTGGGGGAATGGGGGGGCCGGGCTGCGGGAATGGGGGGCCGGGCTGGGGGAGGGAGCGGGGGCCGGGCTCCCCCATGCCGGCCTGAGCTGGGGGCACCGCAGTGACCAGCCCGGGCCGCCGGGAAGGACAGTGACCGCCGGGGTGAAAGGGGGGTGGCAGTAGGGACACTGTGTTCTCACTGGGACTGTGGGGGGGGGCAGGAAATGGGGTTCAGGAGAGGCGTCCTGAGCTTCCTTGTCAAACAGAAAGGGCCAGGGACGTTCTAGAAGTTGCTCCCACCTGAGCGAAGGCAGGCAGGATCCCAGGGCGGAAGGACGGGCCAGGCCTGAGGCCTGCAGGGTCCGGGCGGGCCCAGGCAGTCTAACGGCCCGACAGATAGGCCCGTTACACCCACACCCACACCCACACCTACACTCACACCCACACCTATACACCCACACCTGTGTGGAGGGGACAGACAGAGGTTACTGGCAGCTAATGCCACCCCGGGGCTCTCTTGGACAAACGTTAGGGGACTGAGATGCAGCTGTCAGCAGACAGGAAGTTAGCTGCCACCTTCTATCTCTTCCCCCCCCCCCCTCCCGGCTGTCCTCTTAACCAGGTCCACCCTGGCTGTTACCTTCCTGCAGCCAGTCATTCCCCCAGTGAGGCGGCCACCCTGCCAAACACCTGCTCTCAGGACATTTATCCAACAAGTACCGGAAGCTGCTAGGATCGGGCATTGTTTCGTGCAGAAGCACCCTAGCTTCCACCCTGAGTCCCTGTCCCCGTGGGTCTCACCGCCCGTGGGTTTCTGAGGAGACAACGAGCAGCACCAGGTGATGGGACGCTCAGGGTTAGAGCAGGTGGAGGCACTCTCTGAGGTGGTGCCCACAACAGCCGCCCTGACGAGGTTTCCTTTGACACAGTGGAGGGCCATTCCCTGCACCTCGGCCTCCCCAGCAGCCTCCCTGCCCCCAGGCCTCCGTAGGTGTAGGTGTAGGTGTAGGTGTGGGTGTGGGTGTGGGTGTGGGTGTGGATGTAGGTGTGGGTATGGGTGTAGGTGTGGGTGTGAGTGTAGGTGTGGGTGTGGGTGTAGATGTGGGTGTAAGTGTAGGTGTAAGTGTAGATGTGAGTGTAGGTGTAAGTGTAGGTGTGGGTGTAGGTGTGGGTGCGGGTGTGAGTGTAGGTGTAGGTGTGGGTGTGGGTGTGAGTGTAGGTGTGGGTGTAGGTGTGGGTATAAGTATAGGTGTGGATGTGGGTGTAGGTGTGGGTGTGTGGGTGTAGGTGTGGGTGTGGGTGTGAGTGTAGGTGTATGGGTGTAGGTGTGAGGTGTGGGTGTAGGTATAAGTGTAGGTGTAGGTGTAAGTGAAGGTATAGCTGTGGGTGTAGGTGTAGATGTGGGTGTAAGTGTAGGTGTGGGTGTAGGTGTGGGTGTGGGTGTAGGTGTGGGTGTGGGTGTGGGTGTGGGGTGTGGGTGTAAGTGTAGGTGTGGGTGTGGGTGTGAGTGTAGGTGTAGGTGTAGGTGTGGGTGTGAGTGTAGGTGTAAGTGTGGGTGTGGGTGTGAGTGTAGGTGTAGGTGTGGGTGTGGGTGTGAGTGTAGGTGTAGGTGTGGGTGTAGGTGTGGGTGTGGGTGTAGATGTGGGTGTAAGTGTGAGTGTAGGTATAGGTGTGAGTGTAGGCCTTCACTCCAGGCTACAAAGTTTCAATGATAGAAGATACATAAATTGCTGAAACCAGTTTGGCTCAGTGGTAGAGCGTCGGTCTGCGGACTGAAAGGTCCCGGGTTCGATTCCGGTCAGGGGCATGTACCTTGGTTGTGGGCACATCCCCAGTAGGGGGTGTGCAGGAGGCAGCTGGTCGATGTTTCTCTCTCATCGATGTTTCTAGCTCTCTCTCTCTCTTCCTCTCTGTAAAATATCAATAAAATATATTTTAAAAAAAGAAAAGATACATAAATCCCAACAGAAATGGCTGCTGCCTTGGAGTGAGCAGGTGGCTTGGCTCTGCTCCAGGCTACAAAGTTTCCATTGTAGAAGGTAAATAAACACCAGATACCAGGGTCTCCACTTGGGTTGCTGAGCGGCATGGCCAGCCTGCAAACCACCACAGACCCCTCGCCCAGGCCACCCCACACCCCAAGGGAACCCCCACCCAGATCTGGGACACCCTTCAGGGCAAACCAGCCAGCCCCCACCCATGCACCAGACCTCTATTCTGTCTAATAAAAGAGTAATATGCAGATTGACTATAATTCTAATAGACAAGATGGCTGCCCCCATGTGGTCAAAGATCCTGCCCCCAGTGGACACAAGATGGCTACCACAAGATGGCCAGCAGGGGAAGGCAGTTGGGAGGGACAAGGCCTGCAGGGTAGGGCAGTTAGTGGTGACCAGACCGGCAGAGGAGGCAAGATGGGGGCAAACAGGCTGGCAGGAGAGCAGTTAGACATCAATCAGGCTGTCAGGGGAGTGTTAGGGGGTGATCAGGCCGGCAGGCAGAAGCGGTTAGGAGCAATCAGGAAGGCAGGCAGGCGAGCAGCTGGGAGCCAGCAGTCCTGGGTTGTGAGAGGGATGTCCAACTGCCCACCGGAATCAAGCCTAAACAGGCAGTCGGACATCCCCTGAGGAGAGGGTGAGGGACACCCCCTGCCTCTGTGCACCAGGCTTCTAGTATTTAAATAAATGTATATTTAAAAAATAAAGTTGAAGCCCCAGAGGTACCTTCACTGACCACCTTCCTGATTGTTCTCTGCCCTGCCACCCGTTTCCTTCCTCCAGAGCCTTTCCGCAGTCGGTGAGGGCGGTCGCTGGTTTTACCTCCGTCCTCCCTCTAGAAGGATAAGCCCAGCGCAGTGACTCTCCACGGGGACTCTCCTGGGACAGTGCTGGGCGGACAGGCCTTTGGGGTGTCACCGTGGGGCGGTGCCACTGGCTCTCTCAGGCAGAACCAGGATGCTGCCGCACCCCCCGGTCTCCCAGGCAGACGCAGTTTGACATCCGGACGGCCTCTCCACAGGAGTTACTGGTCTGAGTTGTCCAAGGGCCAAGGCGGAGAACCCTGTTCCTGTTCACGTTCCGTCCTCAGCTTAGGTGATAATCACTCATCACCTAAGCGCCAAGCCCGTGACTTTAGGTGATGAGTGATTATCGGGTGGAGGGAAGGAGAGGCTGTTGTCTGGGCACTGCCTCACCTCGTGCCTTCTGTTACTAAAACCACGAGATTTCTTCCTCGTAGAATTTCTAACTCTTAGAACCTTAGATTTTAGATGACAAGTGAGTACTTAACATTTCTCAGATTGGCAATACACTCCCATTTTTAAGAAAGATAATTCAAATAAAATACACAACATATTCACTAATAGATTCAAACCTATCTTCTAGATTCTCTAATAAAAATCCAGCTGAAACCGGTTTGGCTCAGTGGTAGAGCGTCGGTCTGCGGACTGAAAGGTCCCAGGTTCAATTCCCGTCAAGGGCATGTACCTTGGTTTCGGGCACATTCCCAGTGGGGGTGTGCAGGGAGCAGCTGGTCAATGTTTCTCTCTCATCAACATTTCTAGCTCTCTATCTCTCTCCCTTCCTCTCTGTAAAAAAAATCAATAAAATATATATATTTTTAAAAATCCAAAAGGAGGCAAACAGATTAATATTTCAATATCCTGTTATTTAAAAATATCTAGCTATTTAATAATTTTTACTATTTAATCCAGCAAACTCCAACGTTGTAAGTTACTAAAGACTTTTTCTCCTTACGAAAATAAGCATTGGGTATTTTTCTAATAAAACAATGTGTGTTTCCATAATAAAACACTGGGTGTGTTTATAATGGCTGCACACTGGTCATGGCCACGAAGGCTAAGATGACAGCCGTCCGGGAGGCTCCTGGGACTCAGCATCTGATTCTGTAAATGAAAACAATGGGAGCGGGAGAGCACACCCGCCTGGGTGGGGCGGGAGTTACCTCCATCGGACGGACGGACGGACGGACGGATGTCCTCGGGAGCCGGTCTGTGTCTCAGCAGGGCCCTGTGGGAGCCTCCCAGTGCCAGACAGAAAGGACTGCCCCGAGGCCCGCCGGGGGATGGACGGGACGGGGGTCAGGGCCGGGCTGACGGGTCCCTGTCCCACAGCATGAAGAGGAGCACGGATCAGGGTCCGAAGACGCAGGTGCGCCCGGAGGGCGTCGGGGGCCTGGGCCGGAGCCCGGACGACGGCCTGCTGGTCACGCACGTGAACCAGACCCGGGACCTCCTGGTAAGACGTCTGTGCGCGGACAGAGCCAGTGTCCGCGGGCCGTGGGAGGGTGCGGGGGCTCCCAGGCCGTGGGAGGGGCGGGACGGGGCTCCCAGGCCGTGGGAGGGGCAGGACGGGGCTCCCAGGCCGTGGGAGGGGTGCGGGGGCTCCCAGGCCGTGGGAGGGGTGCGGGGGGCTCCCAGGCCATGGGAGGGGCAGGACGTGTCCGACTCTGAGTTCCGCTCTGCCCGTCGGGTCCCAGGGCCAAGGAAGGCGAGCTCTGCCTTCGCTCGCCTCCCGCCTTTCGGGGATGGCTGTCCGTGGCACGGAGTCTCGTGGCACTGAAAGATGAGGCGGAGGCCGGAGAGCAGGGCCAGGACACGGGCTTTACCGGGGAGAAGACCCTGCCGGCTGCCTCCCAGGGCAGAGAGCACACATACAGAGGGGCCGGGGCTTAGGCCCCAGCACACGCTGCTGGGTGGTTCCCTGTGGGCCTGTGATTAGGGACCTGGGGCTGAGGGCATTGCAGGTGCAGACGGCGGTGCGGTGCTCAGGAGCGTCCGGCGGCAGGAGGGGTGCGCGTCCGTCCGCTGGGGGAGGGAGGCCCTGTCAGGCCCTCCATGGAGGGCCCAGCAACGTGGAGAGCTGCCCCTGCGGCCAGAGCCTGAAATCCACGAAACCGAATTCCAGATCCCCCGAGGTGTGGGGCTTCGGGTTCTCTAAAATCTAGACCTGAAAGGCCGAGCACAGCTGCTGTGAAGAGGGGAGTGACGGCGGAGAGTGAGCGCTAGGAAGCCCGGCTGGTGTGGGCTGGCCCCCGGGCGCCCTCCCTTGTAAGGCTGTGCTCGGACCCCACGGCCAGGTGTGTGTGAACCGCCCTTTCTCGTTGTTGTTGGTTTTGTTTTGTGTGTAACGAACGATTCTGGCTTTCAGCTGTTAAGTTCCGTTGTAAATCAGAGAAAATTGGCCTCCAGCCTCGCACAGCAGACTGTCCGGGGTGCAGTGAGGGAGGAGGTTATGTAACGGACAGTCACTCTGAGGCCCTGAGTGAAAACAAGGCGACTTTGGCTCTGCCCTCTCGGGCTCCGCTCTGTAAGCTCAGGGAGAGGCGGGCTCTGTGGCCCGGGTGCGACCCCCAGGAGGCCGCCGGAACACTGCCGGGCGAGGGCCAGGCGCCTGCACGGACCGAGAGGGGCTGGAGGTACGGAGCCAGGACTGGGTGTGTGGGCGGAGCCGGGTCCAGCTCGGACAGGTGAGAGAGCGGCTGCTTACCTCCCCGAGCGGGTCTCTCAGCGGCTCTGGCCCCTCCGGCTGCATCCTCAGCCTCAGCTGCAGCCTCTGTCCGGTCTGGCCAGCGGCGGGCTCGGGGCGAGGTTGAAGGGGGAGAGAGGGAGGCCACGGAGTTTCTGCCCTTGGCCCCAGTCCCGGGCTCAGCCTCGCCACTTTCTCCAAAGCGGCTGCAGCCGCTGCCGCCGCAGGTCCCTGGGCGCTCAGCTGGCGGGTGTCTTCCTTTTTAAATTAAATCTTTATTGTTGGAGGTATTAATATGCCCCCCCCCACTGACACCTTCTAGCCCCCCACCCAGGCCTTCACAGCCCTATCGGCTGTGTCTGTGAGTGACACATATATGCACACAAGTTCTTTGTTGATCTCTTCCCACCAACCCTCCCCGCCTCTCCTCTGAGATTCCACAGTCTGTTCCGTGCTTCCATGTCCCTGGATCTATTTTGTTCACCAGTTTATTTTGTTCGTTAGACGCCACACATGAGTGAGACCACGTGATACTTACCTTTCTCTGACTGGCTTACTTTACATGATACTCTCCAGGGCCCTCCATGCTGCCTCCCAGGGTAAGAGATCCTCCTTTGTTACAGCTGCATAGTGCTCCATGGCGTAGCTGTACCACAGCTTTTTATCCACTGGTCTGCTGATGGCACTCGGGCTGTTTCCACATCTTAGCTAATGTAGATTGTGCTGCTATGAACCTAGAGGTGCATCTATTCTTTCCAATGGGTGTTTCAGGATTCTCAGAATATATTCCTAGAAGTGGGATCACTGGGTCAAATGGCAGTTCCATTTTTAATTTTTTGAGGAAACTCCACACTGTTTTCCACGGAGGCTGCATTCACACAAGTGGTGTACTAGGGTTCCCTTTTCTCCACATCATTTGTTGATTTCTTGATAGTAGCCATTCTGAACAGGGGAGATGATACCTCCTTGTCATTTTAATTTGCATCTCTCTGATGATCAGTGACTTTGAGCATTTTGGCATAAGTCTCTTGGCCATCTGTATGTCCACTTTAGAGAAGTGTCCACTTAGGTCCTTTGCCCATTTTTAAAAAATTGATTTCAGAGAGGGGAGAGAGAGAGAGAGAGAGAGAGAGAGAGAGAGAGAGAGAGAGAGAGAGAGAGAGAGAGAAAGAGGTCAATGATGAGAGAATCATTGATTGCTCGGCTGCCTCCTGCACACCTGGTACTTGGGATGGAGCCTGCAACCTGGGCATGTACCCAGGACCAGAATCAAACCTGGGACCCTTCATTCTATCCACTGAGCCAAACCATGTACGGCTCCTTTGCCCATTCTTAAATAGGATTGTGTATGTTCCTTTTATTAAGTTGTATGAGTTTCTTAAATATTTTGGATATTAACCTCTTATTGGATGTATCATTGGCAAATATGCTCTCCCATACTGTGAGCTCCCTTTTCATTTTGTTGCTGGTTTCTTTTGCTGTGCAGAAGCCTTTTATTCTGATGTAGTCTCATTTGCTTTCTCCCTAGTTTCCCTTGCCTTAGAAGATATATCCACAAACATATTGCCACAGGAGATGGCTGAGATTTTGCTGCCTATGATTTCTTCTAGGATTTTTATGGCTCCACAAGTTACATTTAAGTCTTTTATTCATTTTGACTTTATCTTGTGTGTGGTTTAAGCTGATGGCCTAGTTTCATTTTTTTCCATGTAGCTGTCCAATTTTCCCAACATCATTTAGTGAAGAAACTGTCTTGACAGCATTGTATGCTCTGGCCATCTTTATCAAATATTAATTGAGCGTAATGGCTTGGGTTGATTTCTGGGGTCTCTGTTCTGTTCCATTGATCTACATGCCTGTTCTTGTGCCAGTACGAGGCTGATTTGATTACGATGGCTTTGTAGTATAACTTGATATCTGATATTGTGACTCCTGCAACTCTTTTCTTCTTTCTCAAGATTTTTGCAGCTATTCGGGGTCTTTTTTGGTTCCATATAAATTTTTGGAGAGTTTGTTCTAGATCTGTGAAATATGCCATTGATATTTTAATAGGGATTGCATTGAATTTGTAGATTGCTTTGAATAGTATGGACATTTTAATGCTGTGAGTTCTGCCAGTTCATGAACATGGTATATTCTTCCACTTGTTTTTATCTTCCTCTATCTCTTTTTCAACATCTTATAGTTTTCCAAGTACAAGTCTTTTATTATTTTTAAAATAAATATTTTATTGATTTTTTACAGAGAGGAAGAGAGAGGGATAAAGAGTTAGAAACATCGATCAGCTGCCTCCTGCACACCTCCTTCTGGGGATGTACCCACAACCAAGGTACATGCCCTTCACTGGAATTGAACCTGGGACCTTTCAATCTGCAGGCTGACGCTCTATCCACTAAGCTGAAGAGGTTAGGGCCAAGTACAAGTCTTTTAGTTCCTTGGTTAAGTTTATTCCTAAGTACCTTACTTATCTCCCCCCCCCCCCCATGGTAAATGGGATTGTTTGTTTAGGTTCTGTTTCTGAGAATTCGTTATTGGTGTTTGAAAATGTCATTGATTTCTAGGTATTAATTTTATATCCTGCTACATTGCCAAATTCATTTATTAAGTCTAGTAGTTCCCTGGTGGAGTCTTTACGGGCTTCTATGTACAATATCATGCCATCTGTGAATAATGAGTTTCATTTCCTCCTTTCCAATTTGGATGCCTTTTATTTCTTCTTCTTGTCTAATCACTGTGGCTACCACTTCTAGTACTATGTTAAATAAGAGAAGTAAAAACAGGCATCCCTATCTTTTTTGAAAAAATAATTCTTTATTGTTCGTATTATTACAAATGTTCCTCATTTTTTTCCCTCCATTGGTCCCCTCCACCAGGTTCCCACCCCTCCCTCTGCCCTTTCCCCACTCCCCATTGTCCTCATCCATAGGTGCACAGTTTATGTTCAGTCTCTTCCCACACATCCCTCTCTCCTTTTCCCTGAGAATCATCAGTTCACTCCCCTTCCATACCTCTGATTCTATTGTATTCACCAGTTAATATTGTTCATCAGATTTTTTAATTCCCTTGGTTTTTAGATTCACTTGTTGATAATTACATATTTGTGTTCATAATTTTTATCTTTATTTTCTTCCTCTTCCTAAAGAACCCCCTTCAGCAATTTATATAATTCTGGTTTGGCGGTGATGAACTCCTTTAGTTTTTTTTTTTATTTTATTTGTGAAGCTCTTTATCTGGCCTTTGATTTTGAATGATAGCTTTGCTGGGTAGAGTAATTTTTGCTGTAGGTTCTTGTATTCATCACCTTGAATATTTCTTGCCATTCCCTTCTTGCTTGCATGGTTTCTGTTGAGAAATCAGCTGACAATTGTATGGGTGCTCCTTTATAGGTAACTACCTGCTTTTCTCTTGCTGCTTTTAATATTCTCTCTTTGTCTTTTGCTCTTGGAATTTTAATTATGATGTGTCTTGGTGTGGTCCTCTTTGGATTCCTTTTGTTTGGAGTTCTGTGTGCTTCCTGGACTTATAAGTCTATTTCTTTCACCGGGGGACACACACACACACACACACACACACACACACACACGTTTTCTGTCACTATTTCTTCCAATATGTTTTTGGTATCTTGCTCTCTCTCTTCTTCTGGGACCCCCATAATTCTGATGTTGCTTCACTTGAAGTTGTCCCAGAGGTTTCTTACATTATCTTCAACTTTCTGGATTCTCTTATCTTCTTGCTTCTGTGGAGGAGTGTCCTCTGGCTCTTTATGTTCCAAATCTTTGACTTGATTCTTGCAATCTTTCATTCTGTTTTTAGGACTCTGTATAATATTTTTTATTTCAGACAATGTATTCTTTATTTCTAGTTGATCCCTTTTCATATCCTATAGGTCTCATTTATTTTATTGGCCTTTTCTAGGAAATTCTTGAAAAACCTTATCACCGTGGTTTTGAACTCTATATCCAGTTGCTTGTTGTCCTCCATTTCTTTCGTTTGTGATCTGTTTCCTTGTCTTGGCATTTTCGCTGCTTCCCTGAGTTGGTAGGGTGGCTTTGTGTGCTAAGGTGTCCTATATGGTTCAGTGAGTCAGCCTCCCAGTTACCTGAGGTGGACACTCTTGGTTTACCCCTTTGTGGAGTGTATGTACAGCCTTATTGTAATTAAGTCTTGATTATTGTTGGTATCACTGGGAGGAACTGACCTCCAGACCAATTGGCTGTGAGGATCAGCTGTGTCTATGCCGGGAGACAGCCTTATTTGACTAGACTTGGAAAATTGCAAAAGCCTCTGTGCTCAGCTTGGATGGGGCGGGGTTTCAGGGTGGAGCCTACAGCCTTGGCTTCCATCAGCCCCGCCCTATGAGGCTCCTGAGTCTCAGTGTTCCTCAGTGTCCTTTGGTACTCGCTGCAAGCACCTCTGAGAAAAAGGTGCCCTCGAGTTTTTCTGCTATCAGACAGTCAGTCTCTCCCCCAACGAGCCCACAACTGAGGTTCAGTGCAGTTGGAAGCGGGGTTGGAAGTGGGGTTAAGAGCAGTCCAGAGCTTTTGTCTCCTTCCTGCTAGGGCAATCCAGCAGCACAGTCAATAGTCTGTCCTCTGAGCACATTTAGTGTCTCTGAGACTTCCTTTCACCGCTCCCCTGAGTTTCTGCGTTACAGCCTAGATTCCCTCAGTATGAGCCTGGGTCCCAGGGTCTGGCCTAGAACTGGGGTTCAGTGCAGTCAGAACTGGGGCTCAGCACAGTCCGGAGCTTTTGTCTCCTTCCCACTAGGGAACGCCAGCCAAACACTTAGCTTCCCCTTCTCTTCGACTCTACTCTCCCAACGCGCGCACTGTGTCTCTGTACCTTAGGCTTTTACAGCTCCTCTGATTTTCCTTTTGGTTTTCTCTTTCCTTCTAGTTGTAGAATTTCCAGTCAGTCAACTTTCCTGTAGTTCTGGATAATGTACATTTTGTATTTTAGTTGTATTTTTTGAAATTGTTGTGTGAGAGCCAAAACCGGTTTGGCTCAGTGGTAGAGCGGTAGGTCTGCGGACTGAAAGGTCCCAGGTTTGATTCTAGTCAAGGGCATGTACGTTGGTTGCAGGCACATCCCTGGTAGGGGGTGTGCAAGAGACAGCTGGTCGATGTTTCTCTTTCATCGATGTTTCTAGCTCTCTATTTCTCTCCTTCCTCTCTGTAAAAAATCAATAAAATAACTTTTTTTTTAAATTGTGTGAGGCTGCAGTTAGGTGTTTACCCCTGCCACCATCTTGGTTTCTCCTCATGTTTGTTGGCATCCCTGTCTTGTTCCTGTTCTTAGGGGAAGTGGTTTTAGTTTTTAGTTTTTTCCCATTGAATATGATGTGTGCTTGCTGTAAGTTTGTCATTATGTTGAGGTATGATCACTCTAGTCCCACTTTGCTGAGATTTGTTGTTGTTGTTGTGGCTGGGCCCCATTTTTATCAATACAAGGCACAAGGTACATTGGAAAGATTTCACTCCTAGACAAAAGTCTGAAATTTCCCAGACTCCTTTGCAGCTAGGTTTCTGGATATGGGTTGTTTCTGCCAATTGGATTCACTTGCACAATATTTTGACGGCAGAAGTAGGGCAGAGGCATCATCCCACAGTTTGGGCTGTTTGCTGCTGGTGTCATGTTTGCAGAGATGTGGAGGTTTTCTGCAGTGGAATCCAGGCTGTGCACAGGCAGCTGTGGCAGAGGCAGTGCCCAGTGACCTGCTTTGTGGGAGCTGGAGGGCACTTGTGGGGACAGCAATTTCCTGATCCCCGGGTCACAGCTGTGCCAGAGTGTCCCAGTTCAGCTGAGGCTGAGGGGCAGCTCCTCCTGCTGGGCAGGGAGTCTTTCCTGGGAGCCCAGCCTATTACCCACTCCTCCAGCTTTCCGATGATTTCCCAAGCACCGATTCCCTGGGCTAAATTCTCTCCTGCCTAATAGAGCAAAGATCTAAAAACATTTGGATCCTCTACTTTCAATGAAAACAATGCTACACGGGTCAGGGCTGAGAAGGGGGTGAGGTGCTGTGAAGGCTCCCTTCTTTGAGTCTGAGCTTCCTCTTCTATGGAACAAGACCAAAGATCACCTGCTCACAGTTACTGAAGACCGTGGCAGTCGTGTTTCCCGAAGATGGCCACATTTCCCATCCCTCCCGTGGCCTTACCACTTTCTGCCACGTCCTCTCTCTTGAAGCGGGGCTGACCTCCAGCATGCTGGTAGGCAGTACACTAGTTGCTCGCAGAATTCCAAGGCCAATGCCTAAAAGGTGCAGGGCTGCAGCCCCGCCTGCTCCCCCGGTTTCCAGCCTGGCCACGCCCCTCGGGGTCTGTATGGTGCGGGGCCTCGCCCTCCTGGCTCACTTCCCCTCCCCTCTGCACCCAGTGCCTCGCTGCACACCATGGCACCTGCTGGTGCTGCGGGGCCCGTGGGCGGGGTACAAGCCCAGGCCGGGCCTTGCACCTCTTGGCTCCTTTGTTGCTGCGCCCCGGGGCAGGTGTCTGAGTGCTGTGTGTGGCCCGCGGGGACCGCTGTGGCCACCAGAATAGCTTCCCCACCCCATCCCCGACTCTGGCGCCCTGGTCCCGGGTCCACTTCCACCACAGGAGAGCTCTGCCCGGGTCCACTTCCACCAAAGGAGAGCTGCCTGAGACCAAGCACCTCCAAGGTCCCTAGACCTCAAATTTCTGCTGGGCAAGGCAGTTGGTTGGCTGGCTATCCCCACCCTGATTGGGGTGTTCCAGCCCAGATCAGGCTGCTTGGCTGCCATAGTGTGTGTCATAGCCACAGGTTGTTCTGGTCATTCTGCCGTAATAGTCTCTGGGTTTTTATATATATAGATTGGAGGCCAGGTGCACAAAATTTTTGAGGGCGTCCTTCAGCCCAGCCTGCACCTGGGATCCCTTGGGGGACATCCCTCTTGCAATCCAGGACCACTGGCTCCTAATTGCTCACCTGCCTGCCTGCCTGCCTGATCACCCCTAACCACTCTGCCAGTCTGATTGCCCCTAACTGCCTTCCCCTGCTGGCCTGATCGCCTCTAACTTCCCTCCCCTGCCAGCCTAATTGCCCCTCATTGCCCTCCCCTGATTGCCTGGTCACCCCTAACTGCCTCTGCCTCGGCCTGCCACTGTGGCTTTGTCCGGAAGGAAGGCAGGGTGGCTGGAAGATGTTTGGCCGACTGGATCGAATTAGCATATTACCCTTTTATTAGTATAGATTAGTTTTCATTGCCTTGAATATTTCATGCTATTCCCCTCTGGCCTGTGGAGTTTCTAATGAAAAATTAGGTATCAGCTTTATGGGAACTCCTTTGTAGGTGACCAATTACTTTTTTCTCGCTGCCTTTAAGATTATCTCTTTTTGTTTAATTTTTGACATTTTAATTATGTTTCTGAGTGTGGGCCTGTTTGGGTTCTTCTTGCTTGGGACGCTCTTTGATTCTGAACTTGTATGACTTTTTCTTTCACCAAATTAGGGAACTTTTCTGCCATTATTTCTTCAAAAATATTCTCTATCCCTTTCTCACTTTCTTCTCCTTCTAGCACTCCTGTTATATAAGAATTGTTGTTCCATGCTCCACAGCTCCCTTAAGCTGTCCTGTTTTTAATTTTTTTTTTTTCATTTTGTTTCTCTGAGTGTTTTTTTTTCTGCCCTGTCTTCTAATTCACTGATCCAATCCTCAGCCTCCCCTAATCTGTGTATTTTTTCTAATGTATTTTGCTGGTTTGTTTTTGTTAATCCTCACCCAAGGATATGTTTCCATTGATTTTTTTTTTAAGGGAAAATGGGAGAGAGATAGACAGAAACATTGCTGTGAGAGAATGAGAGAAACACATTCCCGGCGGAAGAAGATGGCGGAAGAATAGATGGGCGGATTCTGAGCCCTCTCCTGAAGCAGAAAGAGAGCAACTGATGGTCTTGAGCTGTGAGTGTTTATTAGCAAGCTGGGAGACAGCGAACACCAGAAGAAACTGCTGGGGGGCTGCTGACAGAGGTACCCCTCACAGGGAAGCACCCACGCGGGCTGCGTCCCTGCCCGGAGCTACCTGCCGGCTTGAATAGGGAAACCTCGCCATCTTGAGAGGAAGATAGGATCGTGTCAGAGGCCTGAATATCCACAGCCGCAGCGACCAACAAGCAACTGTGACCCCCAGAACGTGGATCCCAGGCGGTGTGAACACCTGGCCCCACAGGAGTGCCCCACTGCTCGGCGAAAAGGTCAGATTTCGCGGGGAGAGGGTGGAGCGCACTCGCGGCGAAAACAAAGCCTGCGCGCAGAACACGGAAGCTGGAGGACAAGGGCGGCGATTACAAGTAGAAGCCCCCGCTGTTGGGCGGGTGTCACCCGTGAAAGCGGACGGGGCTCCTAACAGGGGAGATATCTAAAGAGCAACACATTTGGATCTGGCGCGGAGGGGTATCAGAGAGTTGCGGGAGATTAAGGTTGCTCGGACCTGCCCCCTCCCCCCTCCATAGTTCCTGCTTCAGAGAGGACGAAAAAAAAAAAAAAAAAAAAAGCTAGAGAGGCTCTAGAGTCTAGGAAGACAACCTAGAAACACTGCCCCCAGAGGCTAATTCACAAATTGACTCTAGTGTAATAAAAACAAAGCAAAACCTGCCTAAAAATCAGGACTGGATCATAACAATAGAGGAAGCGAATGACCTTCATTACTGCAAATTTTATTTAAAGTTTTTAAATTTTATCACTTTTTTTAATTTTTTAATTTTTGTTTTTTATTTTTGTTTTCATTATTTGCAACGTTTACTCAAGAAACTATTTTTTTTTCTTTTTCCTCACTTGATTTTATCTTTATAATTACTACATTGTACTACTACTAAGTTACCTTTTTCATCTTATTTTTTTGTTTATTTTTATTATTTTTATTTCATTTGATATTATATATATATATTTTTTATTTCAGGATTACTGTTCTACAGGCTTTATCTATCTTTCCTTCTCCAACGCTTTATTCTATCTCAACCTATCCTTTATGCCTTCACCCTCTTTCCGATATTTTCCTTTGGTACCCCGTTTATCTTAACCCTTTCCTGCTCTAGATTTTCCCCATTCCTTCTGTCTTCCCCCTCCTAAAATTTCACCCTACTTCTATATATCTAATCTCCAACTACTTGCTCCGAGCCCATTCACACCTCCCTC
Organism: Pipistrellus nathusii; assembly: GCA_963693515.1. Taxonomy (NCBI): domain Eukaryota; kingdom Metazoa; phylum Chordata; class Mammalia; order Chiroptera; family Vespertilionidae; genus Pipistrellus; species Pipistrellus nathusii. The sequence goes on along the minus strand of OY882861.1, from coordinate 100,108,468 downwards.
GCAGTTGTCCTAAAAACAAAACAAAACAAAAGTCTTTCTCTCTAACACTTTGAAGTTGTATGTTGAATGTTAACTATACTGAAGTTGTATGCTTTTGTTTATAACATTGATTTGATATGCTTTTTGTTTGATTGTATGTTTTTGCTAGCTGGGTTCTAGTCACCCTTATTGGTGGTTATTAATATTTCAAACACATCCCGATTCAGTCCCCTGTGTGTTGTACCTGGTTGTGTTGTATTTGGTGCCTTTAAATCAAAGCAGGAGAGAGAGAACTACACAACCAGACATCCTAGATCATGGGGAGACCAAGACATAGCCCGCATATGAAAGAAAACCAGGCCTCACCAGAAAAGGAAGTAAACGAGATAGAGGGAAGCAACCTACCAGAGCAAGAATTCAGAGTAATGATCATAAGATGGCTAAAAAGAATGGAAGACAAATTTGACAATATGAGTAAGAACCAAGAGGAAATGAAGAAGAACCAAGAAGAAATGAAAAATGACATCGCTACTGTAAAGAACTCAATAGAAAGCATCAAGAGTAGATTAGAAGAAGCAGAGGACTGCATCAGTGAGCTAGAAGACAAGATGGAAAAAAATACCCAATTAGAACAGCTTCTGGAAAAAAAAATTAAAAAACAGGAGGAAAGTCTAAGGGAACTCTGGGACAATACAAAACAAAACAATATTAGAGTAATAGGGGTTCCAGAAGGAAAGGGAATTGAGGAAGACATGGAAAACGTATTTCAAGAAATAATGACAGAAAACTTTCCTGAGATAGAGAAGAAAAAACCCACACAAATCCAAGATGCTCGCAGAGTCCCAAGCAAATTGAACCCCAGAAAATCAACCCCTAGACACATTATAATTAAGCTGGCAAACACCTACGACAAAAAAAGAATTTTAAAAGCAGCCAGAGAGAGACAGAAAGTTACATATAAAGGAACCCCCATCAGACTAGCAACTGATTTCTCCTCAGAAACTTATCAGGCCAGAAGGGAATGGGATGAAATATACAAAGTCATGCAAAGGAAGGGTCTGAATCCAAGATTACTATACCCAGCAAGGCTATCAATCAAAATTGAAGGGGAAATCAGGAGCTTCACAGACAAAAACAGACTAAGGGAATTTATCTCCACCAAACCAGCAATGCAAGAAATGCTAACGGGTCTACTGTAAAATTAAAGAAATAGAAAGCAAAGAAGGAACACAGGGGTATAGAATAAAAATGGCGTCAAATAAGTATCTATCAATTATAACTTTAAATGTAAATGGACTAAATGCTCCAATCAAAAGACATAGGGTAATGGATTGGATAAGAAAACAAGACCCATATATCTGTTGTCTACAAGAAACCCACCTCAGAAAAAAAGATGCACACAGACTGAGGGTGAAGGGATGGAAAAAGGTTTTCCAGGCAAATGGAAATGAAAAAAAAGCTGGGGTAGCAATACTTATATCTGACAAGTTAGATGTCAGAGTGAAGGACATAACAAGAGATAATGCAGGCCACTTCATAATACTAAAGGGAGCAATCCAACAAGAAGAAATAACCCTGGTAAATATATATGCACCCAATATGGGAGCACCCCAATATATAAAAAAACTGCTGGAGGACATTAAGGGAGAGATTAATAGCAATACAATCATAGTAGGAGATTTTAATACCCCACTGTCACCCTTTGACAAGTCATCTAAACAAAAAATCAGCAAAGAAATATCAATCCTAAATGACTCGCTAGACCAGATGGAATTAATCGACATCTTCAGAACACTCCACCCCAAAGCCACAGAATATACATTCTTCTCAAGCGCACATGGGACATTCTCAAAGATAGACCACATTTTGGGACATAGGCAAAGTCTCTTCAAATTCAAGAAGATAGAAATCATATCAAGCATCTTCTCAGATCATAGTGGCATAAAACTGGAAATTAACTACAACGAAAAAAATCCAAAGAAATCAAACACATGGAGATTAAACAGCATGCTATTAAACAAGGACTGGGTTACCAGAGAAATCAAGGAAGAAATTAAAAACATCCTGGAAACAAATGACAATGAAAACACAACTATCCAAAATCTATGGGACACAGCAAAAGCAGTTTTGAGAGGGAAGTTCATATCCCTACAAGCCTATTGCAAAAAACTAGAAAAAAGGGTAACAAATGATCTAACTCTACAACTCAAAGAGTTAGAAAAAGAGCAACAAGAAAAGCCCAGTGTAAGCAGAAGGAAGGAAATAACAAAAATCAGAGCACAGATAAACGACATAGAGACCAAAGAAACAATACGTAAGATCAACAAAACCAAGAGCTGGTTCTTTGAAAGAATAAACAAGATAGATGGACCCCTATCCAGGCTAACCAAGAAACAAAGAGAGAGGACCCAAATAAACAAAATCAGAAACGAAAGAGGTGAAATAACAACAGATCCCGCCGAAATACAAATGATTGTTACAAAATACTACGAACAGCTCTATTCCAATAAACTGAACAACCTGGAGGAAATGGACATATTCCTAGAATAATACAACCTTCCAAAACTCAATCAGGAAGAATCTAAAAATCTAAATAGACCAGTGACTTGGGAAGAAATTGAAACAGTCATCAAAAAACTTCCAGCAAACAAAAGCCCAGGACCAGATGGCTTCACAGGAGAGTTTTACCAAACATTCAAGGAAGAACGAAAACCTATCCTCCTCAGATTATTCCAAAAAATCCAAGAGGAAGGAACACTTCCAAACTCCTTCTATGAAGCCAGCATCACCCTAATACCAAAACCAGATAAAGACAACTCAATGAAAGAGAATTACAGGCCAATATCCCTCATGAACATAGATGCCAAAATCCTCAACAAAATTCTAGCAAATCGACTCCAGCAGAGCATCACAAAGATCATACACCATGACCAAGTAGGATTTATTCTGGGAATGCAAGGATGGTACAATATCCGCAAATCAATAAACGTGATACATCACATAAACAAGTTGAAAGATAAAAATCATATAGTCATATTAATTGATGCAGAAAAAGCATTTGATAAAATCCAACACCCTTTCCTGATAAAAACTCTCAACAAGGTGGGAGTACAAGGATCATACCTCAACATAATAAAAGCTATATATGATAAACCCACAGCCAACATCATACTCAATGGGCAAAAACTAAAACCATTCCCTCTAAGAACAGGAACAAGACAGGGATGCCCACTTTCGCCACTCCTCTTTGACATAGTACTGGAAGTACTAGCCATTGCAATTAGACAAGAGGAGGAAATAAAAGGCATCCAAATTGGAAAAGAAGAAGTAAAGCTATCCTTATTTGCAGACGACATGATATTGTACATAAAAAAACCAAAAGACTCCATTAAAAAACTAATTGGCTTAATAAATGAATTTGGCAATGTAGCAGGATACAAAATTAACGCCAAGAAATCTATGGCATTTCTATACACCAACAGCGAATTTATAGAAACAGAGACTAAAAAAGCAATTCCATTTACCATTGCACCAAAAAAATTAAGGTACCTAGGAATAAATTTAACTAAGGAAGTAAAGGACCTATATGCGGAAAACTACACGACACTGAAAAAAGAGATAGAGGAAGATGTAAACAGATGGAAGAACATACCATGTTCATGGATTGGTAGAATCAACATCATCAAAATGTCCATACTTCCTAAAGCAATCTATAGGTTCAATGCACTCCCCATTAAAATACCAACGACATACTTCACTGACATAGAAAGAACTCTCCAAAAGTTCATTTGGAACAATAAAAGACCCCGAATAGCCACAGCAATCCTGAGAAAGAAGAGTAAAGTAGGAGGGATCTCAATACCAGACTTCAAACTGTATTACAAAGCCACTGTTCTCAAAACAGCCTGGTACTGGCACAAAAACAGACATATAGATCAATGGAATCGAATCGAGAACCCAGATATCAACCCAAATCACTATGCTCAGTTAATATTTGACAAAGGAGGCACGAATATACAATGGAGTCAAGACAGTCTCTTCAATAAATGGTGTTGGGAAAATTGGACAGATACATGCAAAAGAATGAAACTGGATCACCAACTTACACCATACACAAAAGTAAACTCAAAATGGATACAGGACTTAAACATCAGACGGGAAACCATAAAAATACTAGAAGCATCCACGGGCAGCAAAATCTCAGATATATGCCAAAAGAACTTCTTCACTGACACTGCCCCTAGGGCAATGGAAGCTAAAGAGAAAATAAACAAATGGGACTACTAAAATAAAAAGCTTTCTTACAGCAAAAGAAACCATCAACAAAACAACAAGAAAGCCCACGATGTGGGAGAACATATTTGCAAATGTTACCACTGATAAAGGTTTAATCTCCAACATCTACAGACAGCTTATACAAATAAATAAAAGGAAGATGAATGATCCAATTAAAAAATGGGCAATGGACCTAAATAGAATATTTCCAAAAGAAGACAGAAGGAAGGCCAAAAGGCACATGAAAACATGCTCAAAGTCACTAATTATCCGAGAGATGCAAATCAAAACAACAATGCGGTACCATCTCACACCTGTCAGAATGGCCAACATCAACAGATCAACAAACGACATGTGTTGGCGAGGCTGTGGAGAAAAGGGAACTCTTGTGCACTGCTGGTGGGAATGCAGACTGGTGCAACCACTGTGGAGAACAGTGTGGAGTTTCCTCAAAAAACTGAAAATGGAACTCCCATTTGACCCAGTAATCCCACTCCTAGGAATATATCCCAAGAAACTAGAAACACCAATCAGAAAGGATATATGCACCCCTATGTTCATAGCAGCACAATCTACAATAGCTAGAATTTGGAAACAGCCTAGGTGTCCATCAGCAGATGATTGGATCAAAAAACTTTGGTACATCTATACAATGGAATACTATGCTGCCATAAAAAAGAAGGAATTCTCATCATTTGCAGCAACTTGGATGGAAATGGAGAACATCATGCTGAGTGAAATAAGCCAGTCATTGAAAGAAAAACACCACATGACCTCACTCATTTGTGGATAATAAAGAACATTATAAACTGATGAACCAAAAGATAGATATAGAGACAGTATATCAACAAGCAGACTGTCAAATTACAGCGGGGAGGGGAGGAAGATCTGGGGGAGATAATAGATCAACCGAAGGACTTTTATACATGCACATAAGTACAACCAATGGACATAAAACTCTGGGGAGGGAAGGGATGTGAGGGAGGGAGGGAGGGCGGGCAAAAAAAAAAAATCAAAAAAAAATATATATATATTAAAAAAAAAAAAAGACTGAAGAAAGGACCTCTTTTCCACTATTTCGAATGCTTAATAGCTAATTTCATAACATCACATGTACCATTTTAAGAAAGTGATGATTTAGTGGGAAATTAAAGCTTTGCATCTGTATACTGTAAATATAAATGACGATTTGTTTGAAATGTGTAACTTGGATATGCAAAAGATAATAACTCACAATGTTAATATTACATATTCCTTCAAAATAAAAAATAAAAAATAAATTAAAAAAAATAAATTAAAAAAAAAAAAAAAGAAACACATTGATTATGCCTCTTGCATAATCTCCAACCAGGGCCCAGGCCAGGGAGGAGACTGCAACCATGGCATGTGACATTGACCAAAACCAAACCCGGAACCCTTTAGTCTGTAGACTGATGCTACATCTATGAGGCCAAACTGGCTAAGGCCAACCTGTTCTCTATTAGTGCTATGTCATTCTTTATTTTCAACTGGTTGTTGTTTTTGTGTGTGTGTTTTTTTCCCCATAGTTACTGTACTTTTTTTTTTCTTTCTATTAAGCATCTTTGCCCTCATTATTCTGAACTCTATGATAAATGATAAATTTCTTATCTCCGTTGTGTTTAGGTCTCCTTCTGGAGAATTCTTTGTTATTTCATTTTTTAAATTTCCCTATTTTGGCTGCCTATTTGTGTTTGTGTCTATGGATTGGTTGGATCTGCTACAACTCCTAATCTGTAGTGTAGGACAATGTCAGATGCTGTTTGTTCCTAGCCCTTAGTACCCTGTTTGGAGCTATTAGCCATTCTCAACTGTGACTCCCTCTGCTTGGACTGGTGCCCTTGGGAAGGACCAGGATGTGCCTCAGGGTCAGCCCCAGGCCCTGAAGGGGATCAGGCAAAGACTCAGAGCCTCCAGAGATCCACCTTTCAGGCTGTCGACTACAGGGTGGGACAAGAGGCCTTCTAACAGGGTGGGGCAATTGCCTTCCCCCAGGCATAAACTGCCTGGGTAGCTAAGGTCTAGAGAAAAACAACCTCTGCAGCATGAGGGAATGACTTAGCATACAAAACTGTGATTGCTGCCCTCCAAGCTCCAACTCCTGAGCCCCCAGCCCTGGACTCTCCTCATACAGTTCCAGTCCCCTCTACCCTCCTTCTTCCAGAGCCCAAGATAAGTAGCTGCTCACAAAATTTTGTGCATTGGCCCTTTAAGAGGGTGCCTGCATTTTCAGCCATCTCTGGCTGACAAACAGCAAGCCTGCTGCTTCTCTCAGCCATATGTTCTGTAGGCATCTTTCTCAGTTCTGGTGCTCTGGGCTGGGGGCCCAGATTGGGGTTTAGACCCTAAGTTCTCAGTGGGTACCCCCCACAGCTAAAATATCCCTCCAGACCTTCAGCTGCAGTCTGTGAGAACCTAGCCACCCCTTCCACGTCTCTGCACTTCCGACCAGACTATGCTGTCTCCCCAGTCTCCACGTTCTGTCTTGGTTACCAGGGTTCTCTCCAGCCAGCCTTCAGTTGATTTTTCAGGGTTTTCTCTGTTTTACTTATATTTCTAGCTTGGTCCTGGAAGATGTCAGTGTAGCTTTCACTTACTCTGCCACCATTTTTAATCTAACCTTCAAGTATTAATGATACAAAATCAGTGTCCAAAACATGATGGGTCATTTCAAATGCAAGTAAAATGGAAGGGGAATTGCTTCTGCTCTGCTCAGTGTCCTAGGCCAGAGATGGGCGAGTCCTGGAGAGGAGAAGGGCGCCATCTAGTGTTCCGATGAGGAGTGGCAGTGCTTTCCTAAGGGGGGAAAGGAGGGTGGTTTAGGTGGTGGTGTCCAAGGGCAGGACATTAATTAGCATAAAATCACATGATGAGGAAGTCATCTTCTCAGTGCCCCTCTCTCATTCTGGATTGGGTGGTCACAGTTTGGTGTCAGTTTAAAGACAATGTGTTATGGTTACATCATGACTTGAGCTATTCTACTCCATTTGAATCCCTGCTTAGAAAGTGTTCGACACATAATAAGTGCTATTGAAGTGTTTGTTTTAATTACCAGTACTTTCCACACTTCTTTAACATTTGCTAATTTCCTTTTGAAACAGAGAAAGCAGGCCTCAGGCACAAAACTTAAGACGCAATACTGTCTTGCTGGAACGTGTAATAGCATTATGCTGTCATTGTCTTCCTTTTATGGTTACTTTCTGCTGCTCCTGAGAACTGGTTTTGCATAAGCACAGCCTCACCACGCTCATTTTTATGGTGAAGAACGAGACTTGCTCAACACGGCAAAGCTAGGAGGTGGAGAAGCCATTGTTCGGGCAGCAGATTGATGCCAAGAAACAGACTGTCTTCGCCAGGGATGCATTTAACACAGGTTCACGAGGGAGTCATAACAGCTTCACAAGCCAGTAGCAACAGGTCAGATCTATATATATAGAAAGCCTAAGCAACTGACCATTTGACCAGTAGCTATGACGTGCACTGACCACTGAGGGACAGACACTCAACGCACAGGCATGGAAACATAGAACAGACTTGGTAAAATATGTACACAGATAATAATTTAATAAAAAAAGAAACACAGAACAGACTGACGAGTCTCAGAGGAAAAGGGGAGGAGGGAGGACGGGAAGAGATTAACCGAAGATCTTATATGCATTTCTAGAGGTCTGGCGCACGAGTGCCTTGGCCAGCCCTATGGGAATTGGGCTGAAACAGGCGGTCCCACTTCTCCTGAGAGGTCCCGGATTGCAAGAGGGTCTCTTAATAAACCGATCTGAAATAATAAAAGTATAATATGCTAAGTAGACCAGACATCCTTCCATACAAAGCCAGGGCTGCGAGGGAAGCCGGGGTCCTGGGTGCTTACTGGTGGCCAGAGGGAAGCCGGTCCCAGAGCCAGAGGAAAGCTGGGGGAAGGAAGGCCTACTTTTGCATGAATCGGGCCTCTAGTAAAGGAATAACATACTTTGAATGAAGTCACAACTGTTTCAGGCAAGAGGAATGTAAGGGAAATAAAAGTCGGAGCTGACGAGTGGGTTCTCAGAGGAGCGGATGTCCCGCCTGGGCAGAGGGAAGCTCCTTGTCGCTGGGCGCCTCTCCGCCCGGGGTTCTGAGTCCGTTCCTTACCGGGCGGCAGCCAATGCCGAGCCTCTGGAGGGCTGGCGATGAGCAAAGGCCGAGCCTCTGGGCGCATCCTCAGGAGTCTGGTGTGTGAAGGACAAATGTCCTCCAGCCGCAGCCGCTTTCCCACGCTCTTACCCATAAGCCAGCGGTGCCGCCACCAGCCGAGCCACTGCTCACCAGCGACAGCGTCCACCGCGGCTCCCTCCGAGCCTGAGCCAGGGACCTGGAACGCCAGCCGCCCCTCTCCCGTGCCCTCTCCCTGCAGGGCGGCTCAGCCAGCCACAGCAGGTCTCCGCCCGGCCACGCTCGCGGCTGCCACGAGAGCCCCGTGCACGCAGGCCCCGGCGGAGCCCGCTCGGGCTCGAGCGGTGCCAGGAGCGGGGCGCGTCTGAGGGGAGGCCGGGCCGGTGCTTGACGGGTGTGTCCGGCGGCCTCGGCTGCAGGCGGCCGCCCTCACCGGGGATTGTGTCTTGAGGTTTGTGCCCGGGGCTGCTCTCTCTGCTTCAAAAGGAAATCAGGCCGAAACCGGGTTGGCTCAGCGGTAGAGTGTCGGTCTGCGGACTGAAAGGTCCCAGGTTCGATTCCGGTCAAGGGCATGTGCCTTGGTTGCGGGCACATCCCCGGTAGGGGGTGTGCAGGAGGCAGCTGATCGATGTTTCTCTCTCATCGGCGTTTCTAGCTCTCTATCTCTTTCTCCCTTCCTCTCTGTAAAAAAAAAAAAAAAAAGGAAATCAGCACAGGATGCCGTTCTGTGCCCTAAGTGAGTCGTGGCAACTCCGGTGATATTTAAGGTCAGCCCATCGCACGGGCAGCAGTGACGGTGCCTGGCACAGCCTGGCACGCCTCCCCCGCTTCTTCCCCTCCTGTCACCCTGCACATGCTCCACGCCAACCACCGGGGCGCCATTCTGTCTCCAGACCCTCTGACCTCCCGGCCGTGCCCCTGAGGGAACGTGTGCTCCAAGCCAGGCACAGGGCTGGCTCCCGTCCTGGCCAGAGGCTCAGCGGCCGCCTCCCTGATCTCTCCTCAGGGACGCTCCTTTTTCCTCTGCCATCCACACTCACCAGGTGCAAGCTTCCAGAAGGCGAGGACGTTTCCATCTTGTCCTATTTTATTTATTTATTTTTTAAACTCCTCACTCGATATTTTTTCATTGATTTTCAGAGTAGAAGGGAGAGGGAAAGACTGAGAAACATCAACGTGAGAGAAACACATTGATGGGTTGCCTCCTGCATGTGCCCCCGACGAGGGCCAAGGCGGAGAGGAGCCTGCAACCAAGGTACATGCCCTTGACTGGAGTCGAACCCGGGACCCTTTGGTCAGCAGGCCGAAGCTCTGTCCACTGAGCCACACCGGCTAGGGCTCCCTCTTGTTTTAGCACTTGTTCCTGTAGCTCGGGCGCCGGGAACAGTGCCTGGTCACAGTGGGCTCACAGGCACCGGGGAGGGGAAGGAACGCCGCTCCCGAGCAGGACCGTCCGGCGGCTCAGCCCGGGCAGCTCGCCCGCTGCCCGCCCAGAAAGCAGCACCGGAGTGCTCCCCCAAGGCCCGCCCACGGGGCTTCACCCCGAGAGGCCACAGGGTCCGTGGGCAACGGAGGTGGGTGGCCCTCCTTGGGGTCAGACGCCCTCCGTGCGGGCTCAGAGGGTGCTCCCCGAAGCTGCCGCCGGAGCCGCGGGCCGGGGGCGGGCAGCGTGTGCGCTCGGGAGCCGGTGGCTCTCCTGCTGGCCCCGAGCTGGGAACAGGACAGAGGGGCCTGCTGGCGCCGTTGACCAGCCAGGCGTTCCGGGGCGGCCGTCAGAGGTCAGGGCCATCGTTCTGTGTCCCCTGGGGTCTGGCCGGGGTGCACACTCAGCCCCCACCCCCTGCACCCCGCAGGCCGTGGCGAGAGGGGCCCCGCAGGGTCCAGCCACCAGGAGGGCGAGGAGGAGGGGAGCAGGTGCCCGCACAGGCTGCTCCCGGGGGGCCGGGCAGAGGGCCTTCGTGGAGGGCGGGCCTGGCCTCTCCCGGCCTCACTGTGGCTCTGGCTTCCCGCCCCCAGAGGCTGTGGGGCGCCGAGGCCCAGCCCCCAGCGGAGGATGACCCGCGAGCGTGGCTGTCGGCTCACAGTCTGGAGTGTGAGAAGCTCACCCTGGCCGGCCTGGCCGCACCTGTGTGGTGAGTGTGCCCCACCCCGCAGGCCGCAGGGCCCCGGCCCGGCCCTCACCGCCTTCTCCGCAGGGAGCAGGGCAGCAGCGCCCAGGGGAGCCCGCACCCCTCCGCCCAGGCCGCCCGCCAGCTGGAGTGGAAGCTCTCCGAGTGAGTGTGTGTGCGGGCTCCCCGGCCCCCGGCCCCGTCCCCGCCCAGGTCTCTCCCATCGCCAGCTCCGGCCTCAGGTTTCTCAAATAGGAGGGTGGCCGTCTCAGGTCCTCAGCCTTCGGGACCCGTCCACCTGCTGGTCCCGGTGGTGCCGGGGGCAGCCCCCTCAGGCCGGGGCGGGGCGGGGGGGCAGCGCAGACCATCCATCGGCTCCGCGCATCCCGTGGTCTGAGGTTCCTGCGGAGGAGGATGACACCCCCCCCCCCCCCCCCCCCCCCCCCCCCGCTCACAGCCTGTCCCAGCGGAGTCCCCCAGCTGCCGCAGTGTTACTGAGCCCGCAGCTTAAGCCTGTGTTCCCCCACGCTAACGAGGTCCACGCGAAACGGCCAGTTTGTCAAGTTTACCCAAACACTTGGGCTACGACTTCCACAGCCGTTTCTGTGGGGTGGAGGGTGAACAGGCTTAAGGAGCTCTGGTTGGCTGGTTTTCACTGTAAACAGCAGTGAAGCGATGTTCGAGTCCATTCAGCCACTGCCACTGGGGAAACTCAAGGGATGGCCTTCATCTTCCAAGTTGGCTTTGGGAACTGGACTTGAATGGAGCGGGTTCCGTCTCACGGTGGAGACGAGGCATCGGGCTGGAGCGGCGACCTGGCGGCCAGGCCCTCGGCGAGGGCACGGGAGTGGGGTGCCAGCAGCGGGCCTGGCTGAGAGCGCCCCCCGGCCCTGGTGCACCCATCACCCAGGCCCCAGGGTCTCCCACCCGAAGCCCCCGCGCCCTCCTCTGGGCCCCAAACCCCACTTCTGAGCCTCCAATGAGGGCAAATCAGTCAATCGCAGCGACAGACTCTGAACGGAGCATCTGTGACGGGGCTCCCGCCGGGCAGTCTGTCTGCTGGGTGTTTGGAGGCGAGGTGCTCAGGACCCGGGGGACGGGTACCCGGGGGGGACAGGTACCCGGGGGACGGGTACCCGGGGCACGGGTCGGCTGAGAGGACGGGGCGAGGGGCAGGGGCAGCAGGGGCACCCTCCCTTCTCTCTGCGTCTAGCCTCCCGCCTCCACCGCAGACACCTGACAGCCGCCTCTCCCTCCACGGAGGGGCGAGCTCGGCTCTGACCCTGACGGGGCCACGCTCTTGGTGTCTGACAGGATGATCGGGCTCTGTCAGCAGAGGATGCGGTGGCTCTCGGAGGGCAGCAGGAAGGTGCCAGGCTGAGCTCACACCCGCCCAGTGCCCCAGGCTGCGGCTGGGCTGTCTCCCACAGGAAATGCGGCCACTGACAGACACGCTCAGTGTGCCCCTCCGCCAGGCCTGCCCTCCCCTGCTGTTATTCTCAGAGGCCGTTCCCCAGGCCTCCCGTGCCCCCTGTCCACCCCCTGTCCGCCCTCCCGCCCTGGGCTTGGCTCCCACCGGGCCCTCCCAGGGGCTGAGATCCCACAGGCCAGGCCTGGAGCCAGTGTCATTCCTGGGGAAAAGGGGGGACCCCAAACTTCATGGACTGAGAGGCAGATGGCACGCAAGGGGGGGTGACAGGGGGCGGGTGCCGTGGGTCGGGGGTCCCAGGGCCAGTCCGGTGCCCGTGGTGCGGCCGCTCACCGCCCCTCGGTTGCAGGCGTTCGGGCTGGTCGCAGGCGCCGGCGTGGGGCTCCTGGTGGACGCGGCCGTGCTGGGCGGAGGCCCCCGGAGAGAGGAGTTCCTGCGGGACCTCGGGGTGAGTCCGGGGAGGCCTCAGCACGGACAGCGGGCACCCCGCCCTGAGGGGGTGAGCGTCCAGCTCCCCCAGAGCTGTCCCCCGAACTGGCTCGGCCAGCACCCCCTCGGCCCCCCAGCCCACAGAGAGGGGAGCCGGAGCTCTGGGTGTGGAGCAGCCTCAGCCCCGCGCTCTCGGGCTCTGCCCACCTGAGCCTCAGCTTTCCCATCTGTGAAATGGGGTGACCACAGCCCTCCCAGGCTGCCAGCGGGAGACAGGGCTGCCTCAAGCTGCTGCCTGGAACAGCCTGGCATATCATAGAAAGGCAGAGGCCGGGGCTGCCAAGCCGGCGATCCGGTGTTTGAACCAAGCGGTTACCCTTCCGTCCCAGAGGGCTCCCGTGGGAGTGTGGCTGCGTTGCCAGCAGAGCTCCCAGGCCCGGGTGTAACACCCGCCGGCGTGTGCCTTCCCTATGAGAGCACAGGTCACGCTAACAGGGCAGGCTCACCGCTTCTCCCAGTTCCAGCTGTTCCCACGCTGCTTCTGCCGAGTCCGTGGGCCTCCTGAGAGGAGATCCCGGTGGCGCCAAAGGCGGAGTTCTGGCCGGGCTCCCCCTGCTTCCTGGGGCTGAGGAAGGAGCGAGATTTCACCAACCACCAGCCTCCTCCTGGGCCTCCGGCTGGGGCCGGCGCTCGCCCATCCACCCTCCTCCCCAGCCTTCCCAGGGCTGTGCCTTCTCCAGCTCTTCCCCAACCTCCCTCACAGCCCCCTTTGGCTCCGGTGCGCACGTGCTCGGTGACATGCCCCCCCCCTCCCCCCCAGTCAATCTGGCGGGAGCCGGTGACCCCCGCGTGGCCCTCAGTCATGTAGGCGGGGTCCTGGGTGACCGACCCTGCCCGCCCCCCTCAGTCCGCTCAGCCAGAGTAACCGCCGCCCTCCCCGCGCCCTGTCCCCAGAGCCTCATCGACGAGCAGCTGAGCCACAAGGAGAGGCTGTTCGTCCTGACCTTCGGCTCCACCGCCAGCGCCTGCTGGCCCGAGCCCGTGGCCGTCAGCGCCTCCAGGTGAGCGGCCGCCTGGCCACCCTCCTCCACGTCAGTGTCCTTAGAGCGCAGCCCGAGCACAGCCCACGGCCCCAGCGGAGCGGTCAGCACAGGGACGGCTCACAGAGCAGACTCCAGGCGCCGTGGGAAAGGGCCACCCTCCCAGCAGCCCCCGGTGAGAGACAAGGCGGCCAGGGCACCACTTCCTCCAGAAACCGGGGGCAGCTTTGTTATTACTGAGGGGGGCGGGGGGGAGGAGCAGGACTGGAAGCCTCCGGAATGTCCACCGAGCACGTGCCTGGCCAGGGGTGGGATCGCGCTCCGGCCACCGCCCCTCAGGCCCTGCTCTGTCACACCGTCAGGACCCACTGCGCAGACCGCTCGGCTTCCTAGCCCTTTATGTGGGAGTTCCTATTTGGGGGAGCGGTGAGAGGGAAGGTGGGTAAGAGTTTCTACTTATTCCGCTAAGTAAACATGTCTTTTCCAGGAAGGAAATACCTTTGATCCCTGCCATGTGCTAGGCTCTTACATGCACTGTCTTATTTAATACCAGAGGCCTGGGGGGGGGGGTGAAATTCGTGCATGGGCAGGGGTAGGGAGGTGGTCCCTCAGCCCCGCCTGCACCCTCTCCAATCTGGGACCCCTCCGGGGATGTCTGACTGCCAGACAGGGATCAGGCCTACCCCAGCAGTCCGACACCCCTCTCACAATCTGGGACTGCTGGCTCCCAACCACTTACCTGCCTGCCAGCCTGATCACCCCTAACCACTTCTGCCTGTGAGCCTGATCGCCCCCTAATGGCTCCCCTGCCGGCCTGATCGCCGCCACTGCCCTCCCCCATTGCAACCAGCCTCCTCCTCTGGGACCGGCCTCCTCTGCGCCATGTGGAGCCGCGGGACCCCCAGTCCTCACCACACAGAGCGGCCGCCGGCCCCACCTCCGCTGTGCGCGTGGCCATTTGGTGGTGGCCATCTTGTGATGGCGTTGCACACGAGGGCACGCACACCACCGGGCTGTTTTCAGTGTGATTTGTGGCCAGTCCCCATGCGGCAGGTGAGGAACCTGAGGCTCGGGCTAAGGGACACGCCCAAGCAGCAGCGCCAGGAACGTCTGTCTGGCTCTGAGCCGGCTCTGGCAGTCCTGGTGACTCGGCCGGTCCTTCACCGTGTGAGCAGGAGGAGCCGAGGACTGCCCTCTGAGTTGTGAGGACGAAATGGAAATGGGCCTGGCGTGTGGCAGGTGCCAGGGACAGCGCTGCTCCTGGGGCGCCCCCTCAGCCAGACCGTCTCCCTGTCCAAACCCGAGGGGGCTGGGTCGTCCGGCAGCCGCTCCTCCCCTCGGTCAGCCTGGATGTCTCTGCCCCCGGCTCTGCCTGTGTCCCCGGGTCACCCCGTTCACTGTGGACGGGGCTCCCCAGCCCCTGCTGAGGAGCCGGAGGCCCAGCCGCAGCCAGAGAGCAGCCACAGCACGACCTGAGACAAAGCAAACGGCCCGCGGATTCCAGCCGGACCCGGACCGGGGCTGGCCGTCTGCTCGCTCTGAAAGGAGACGCACTCTGCCTGGGGCTCAGTGGGCGGAGCGCCGGCCCAGGCCTGAAGGGTCTCGGGTTCGATTCGGTCAAGGGTCTGTGCCTTGGTTGCAGGCTAGATCCCCTGCTCAGTCCCAATCGCTCCCTCCCTCCCTCCCTCCCTCCCTCCCTCCCTCCCTCTCTAAAAGTCAATGGGAAAACATCCTCAGAGGAAGGATTAACAACAACAACAAAGGGAGAGTCAGTAGTTGCAATAACGAAAGACAGATTTCTAGCAACAAGCTGAGACTTTGTCTTTTTAATTCAGACGGAAAGGAGGTGGGGGAGCGAGCTCTACAGCGCCATGGAGGTGCTCCCGGAGAGCACTGCCCGGGAGGCCCTCACAGCTGCCCCCCCCCCCCCGGGCCTCTGGGTGCTGGGGTCACCGCCCGCTCCGGAGAGTCGGGGCGAGGAGGTCCCCGCCAGGCCCTCTGACAGCATCACCCGGCACCGGCCGAGGCGAGCCTGCTTGGTGGCCGCGGTGCCAGCTGCTTAGTCTCTGCGCGAGCTCGGCTCCTCACCCACAGCGCCGGACAGAGGCGCCCCGAGCGCCGCCCCGCCCCAGGGCCGGGTGTGTCCGCAGGCGGTGACCGCTGCCCTCTGTCCCCAGCCTCCGGGAGCTCAGGCGCTGGGCGGAGACGCCGCCGCCGGCCGGAGGCAGCAACCTGCTGCGAGCCCTGAGGCGGGCCTTCGCGGCGGCGGGGCTGGACGCTCTGGTGGCCGTGCTGGGCAGCTGGTAGGTCCCCCGTCCGGACGGCGACAGCTCAGGGGCAAGAGAGCCAAACGTGGTCAGGAGAAAGCCCAGGCCGCCTCCCGACACAGGCCTGACCGAGCGCCCGCCCGGCGGCCAGGCCCGTGCTGTGCTCCGCCCACGCCCCACGCGGCGACCGGGACACGGGCGGCCTGGGACACGGCAGCCTGGGACACGTGCGGCCTGGGACACGGGACCTGGGACACGGGACCTGGGACACAGGACCTGGGACATGGGACCTGGGACACAGACAGCCTGGGACAAGGGACCTGGGACATGGGCGGCCTGGGACATGTGACCTGGGACAAAGGCAACCGGGACACGGGACCTGGGACTCGGGTGGCCTGGGACACGGGTCCTGAGACACGGGAGGCCTGGGACATGGGACCTGGGACACGGGAGGCCTGGGACATGGGACCTGGGACACGGGACTGGGGACACGGGTGCCCTGGGACATGGGACCTGGGATACGGGCGGCCTGGGACACGGGTGCCCTGGGACACACCTGGGACACGGGCGGCCTGGGACATGTGACCTGGGACAAGGGCAACTGGGACACGGGACCTGGGACACGGGCGGCCTGGGACACGGGACCTAGACACAGGAGGCCTGGGATACGGGAGACCTGGGATATGGGACCTGGGACTCGGGACCTGGGACACGGAACCTAGGACATGGGACCTGAGACACGGAACCTGGGACATGGGGCCTGGGACACGGGAGGCCTGGGACACGGGACCTGGGACACGGGAGGCCTGGGACATGAGACCTGGGACACGGGCAGCCTGGGATACGGGAGCTGGGTCACGGGACCTGAGACACGGGCGGCCTGAGACATGGGAGGCCTGAAACACGGGACCTGGGACACGGGACCTGAGACATGGGAGGCCTGGGACATGGGCGGCCTGGGGCATGGGACCTGGGACACGGGCGGCCTGGGACACGGGAGCTGGGACACGGGAGACCTGGGACATGGGACATGGGACACGGGACCTGGGACACGGAACCTAGGACATGGGACCTGAGACACGGAACCTGGGACACGGGACCTGGGACACGGGAGGCCTGGGACATGGGAGGCCTGGGACACAGGCGGCCAGGGACACGGGACCTGGAACACGGGAGGCCTGGAACACGAAACCTGGGACACGGGAGCTAAGACACGGAAGGCCTGGGACACGGGAGCTGGGGCACGGGACCTGGGACATGGGACCTGGGACACGGGACCTGGGACACGGGACCTGGGACACGGAACCTGGGACATGGGACCTGAGACACGGAACCTGGGACACAGGACCTGGGACACGGGACCTGGGACATGGGCGGCCTGGGACACAGGAGCTGGGACCTGGGAGCTGGGACACGGGACCTGGGATCCGGGCGGCTGGGACACGGGAGGCCTAGTACATTGAGGCCTGGGACACAGGCGGCATGGGACACGGGCAGCCTGGGACACGGGCGGCCTGGGACATGGGACCTGAGACACGGGGGCTGGGACATGGAACCTGAGACACAGGCGGCCAGGGACACGGGACCTGGAACACGGGAGGCCTGGGACACAGGACCTGGGACATGGGAGCTGAGACACGGGAGGCCTGGGTCACAGGATCTGGGACACGGGATCTGGGACACGGGACCTGAGACATGGGAGCTGAGACACGGGAGGCCTGGGACATGGGAGGCCTGGGACACGGGAGGCCTGGGACACGGGACCTGGGAAATGGGATCTGAGACACGGGACCTGGGAGACGGGTGCCCTTGGACACAGAACCTGGCACACGGGTGGCCTGGGACATGGGACCTGAGACATGAGACCTGGAACATGGGACCTGGGACACGGGACCTGAGACACAGAACCTGGGACACGGGACCTGAGACACAGAACCTGGGACACAGGACCTGAGACACGGGACCTGGGACACGGGCAGCGTGGGACATGGGCGGCCTGGGACTCGGGCGACCTGAGACACAGGACTTGGGACAGGGGAGGCCTGGGACAGAGGACCTGAGACACGGGACCTGGGACACGGAACCTGGGACACAGGACCTGGGACATGGGACCTGGGACATGAGACCTGTTGTATGGGAGGCCTGGGACACGGGTGCCCTGGGACACGGGACCTGGGACATGGGAGACCGGGACGCAGGAGGCCTGGGACACGGGCGGCCTGGGACACGGGAGGCCTGGGACATGGGACTTGGGACACGGGTAACATGGGACACAGGGCCTGGGATACGGTCGGCCTGGGACACGGGTGGCTTAGGACATGGGAGGCCTGGGACATGGGACCTGGGACATGGGTGACATGGGACACGGGAGGCCTGGGACACGGGACCTGGGACACGGGTGACATGGGACACAGGGCCTGGGACACGGTCGGCCTGGGACACGGGTGGCTTAGGACATGGGAGGCCTGGGACATGGGACCTGGGACATGGGTGACATGGGACACGGGAGGCCTGGGACACGGGACCTGGGACACGGGTGACATGGGACACAGGGCCTGGGACACGGTCGGCCTGGGACACGGGTGGCTTAGGACATGGGAGGCCTGGGACATGGGACCTGGGACATGGGTGACATGGGAAATGGGAGGCCTGGGACACGGGACCTGGGACACGGGTGACATGGGACACAGGGCCTGGGACACGGGCGGCCTGGGACACGGAACCTGGGACACAGGGGTGGGTGGGCCCCTGCCGATTTCCCCTGGAAACTGCCGGTTTGCTCTGGAATGCCCTCCTGCGGTGCCCCCTTATC
This sequence comes from Pipistrellus nathusii, assembly GCA_963693515.1. Classification (NCBI taxonomy): domain Eukaryota; kingdom Metazoa; phylum Chordata; class Mammalia; order Chiroptera; family Vespertilionidae; genus Pipistrellus; species Pipistrellus nathusii. Next base: position 100,089,962 of record OY882861.1, on the reverse strand, counting down.
TCCCTCTGCCTTTGCCCAGCCCAGATCAGCCCCCCGAAATCCTGTCTGACTACATCCAGCAGGCCGCCCTGGGCCGGGGCCTCCGCACCCACCTGGTCTCCTACCAGTGCGAGGACCGGGTGCCCCCGGTGAGTACCGCGGCTCTCCTGCTGAGGGCAGCCTGGAGGCCGGTGTGGACAGGCTGGAGGCGGGGCCGGGGCGCTGGTGTGCCTGAGGGTCACGGCTCCCGCAGGCTGTCCTGAAGAACCTGGCGGAGGCCGTTGGGGGCCGCTACCACTGCTACAGCCCGCAGGCAGAGGTGAGGTGCCCGCGCCCTGGCCCGGGGCCCTGGGCCGTGCTCGCTGCCCCCGCCCGAGCCCTCGGCTCCCCGGGGACCAGGTGCAGGCTCAGGTGTGGGGAGGACCCTGCGCTCAGTGTGAGATGAGCTCACTGCACTCCGTGAGGCTGAGCGTGTGGAAGCCTCGTGGGGAGTCCTGGTCTGACCAGTGGCCACCGTGTGGGCCCCAGCACAGCCCTGGGTCTGCATCGCGGCTCCGGTGCCCTCCCCCCAGTGCCCTACAGCCCCCTCTTCCCCCTGACCCGCCCCCCCGGGACCCACAGCAGCCACTGCTGAACGAGCCACCTGGCCCCGCCCTTGCCCCGTGTCCCGTGTCCACTTGGAGGCCACAACCACAGCGGGCAGTCCGTGGCCGCAGGAACCCAGCCTGGGAGCCGCTCAAGCCGAGTGAGAGCTCCCCGTTCAGCGGGCCACGGGGGAGGGGGCCCTTCTTCTCAGCAGTCAGCTCTGCACCGAGCCACCGGCCCCGCTTCCCGCCCCTCGTCCTGAGCGGCCACAGACTGCAGGGCTGGGGGCCTAGGCCAGCGGTCTGCAAACCACGGCTCTTGAGCCACATGCGGCTCTGGACCCGTGGGTGCGGCTCCTCCACAAACACCACGTGGGGCACGTGCAGGGCGATGGAGACCACGGCCTGGCGCAGAGGCCGTTTCCGGCCCAACAGACATTTCAGCCGCCCTGTTGGCATTTGGCTCGCTGGTGATGAGTTTGCCGGCCGGCTTAGAGAGCTCCCTGAGGAACTGTGCTCTCGGCACAGCTGTGTCTCTGCTCCTGCGGAGACGGAGGCCCTGAGCCTCACTGTCCTGCCAATGGAGCAAAGCCCGGTGCGAGGGCCATGTGGGCGGGCTGCCCGGGAGCGCGGGCGGGAGGAGGCGCCTGCCGCCCGGCCAGCGGCCGGCTCCGTGGGAGTGCCGCCCGGTCCCCCGGTCTCCGGAAGAGCCAGAGTGTGGCGGTTCCCTGTGTGACTTTTACCCTGGAGGCCGGGGCACCAGTTCCTGCACGGGCGGGCTCCTCTGGGCGCCCGCAGGGATGGCTCCGGCCCACTCCCCACTCAGCCCCGATGGGAGAGCCCTGCACCCCACCCCCCGGGGAGTGGCCTGTGGTGTTGGCTGAGGCTTGCTCTCCGACAGCTCCTGAGGGTCCCAATGGGGAGGGTGCAGCAGGCGGAGGGCCCCCTCCGGTGCACCATCAGGTTGGGGAGGGGCCGCAGGAGGCGTGTTCTCCCCATCCTGCTCAGTCACAATCCCCCCTGGTGGTCAGTGCACATCACAGCAGCTGGTGGACCAGCCGACTGACTGCCCCCTGGTGGTCAGTGCATGTCATAGCGATTGGTTGAGCAGGCTTAGCGTCCTTTAGCATATTACACGTTGATTGGTGGTTCAGTTCTGCTCTTTGGTCTGTTTGCATATCACCCTCTTATTTATAGGATTTAAAATAATGACGTGAAAGTCACTAACACAGAGTCAGCCGCTCACAGTGGATTCCACAGTCACAGTGGGTGCAGCCCCCCACTCCCCGCCCCGGCTCCAGGAGCCACTCCGGCCCCCTTGGGGCGCTGAGCCTGATGTCTCCCCTCCGTGGAGCCTCTTCCCGGCCGGCTCCGCCCGCTCAGCGGCGTCTCTGGGCTCCCCACGCTGTCCAGGTGCGGGCGGGCTCTGCCGGGAGGATGCCCGCCCTGGCTCTGCTCGCACGGCGGCCCCGGCGGCCCCGTGGGCGGTGGCCGGCGCCGGCGTCGCGCTCAGGACGTGAGGTCACACCTGGAGGGCAGCGGGCCCGGGGGTCTGCCTGTCTGTGAGGGGCCGCCAGCCGTTTCCACAGCCGCACCGGGCGCGCCCTGCAGCAGCGTCTGAGCGTCCGGCCAGTGCTGCCGGGACACGGCGGCCGGGGCTCTGCCCACGGGGCCGGCCACGCGTCCGTCTGGGCCTCTCACCGTGGGCCTCTGGCCGTGGCTGCTGCGGGGCCGGGGCTCCAGGCGGCTCACCGCCCCCCACCCCCCAGACCTGCGCCAGCGCTGACCTGGAGGAGCTGCGGGCGGAGATGCAGAGGGCCCAGCGCCTCCTGGCCCGCGTCCACGCCCTGCACCGCGGCGCCGCCCGCCCGGAGCCCGGCCCGCCGGAGGAGGTAGGTGCAGGGGATCCAGGACCTTCCGGAGCCACCGCGGCCGCTCCTCCCCTCCTCCCCGTCGCAGGGCGGGCTGCGGCTCGTCCTGGGTGAGGAGAGCAGAGCCCTCGCCCTGAGCTGGCGGGCCAGGCCTCCCTGTGCCGAGGGCCCTGGCGGGTCTTCTGGCCGGGAAACTGGGCGTTTCCTCCCTCTCCCCCGTGGGACCGTGAGCATCACCCGCACGGAGCAGGCTGTCAGCGGCCCCCGCCCTCACCCGGGCCAGCATCCCGCGGACACAGCTCAGGTCCCACTGAGCGGCTCGGACGCCCGCAGGGAGCTGTGCGCGGAGCCGGCCGGCTCTCCTGCTGGTTCCGCGGACCCGACGGCATCCTGTCAGGACCACAGCTCCTCTGCCCAGGGCGCGGGCAGGGGCAGGGCTCAGTCCTCCGAGGTCTGTGTCCGTCAGCAGCAGCAGCAGGCATGTTAACCGTCTTAGCGACGTGGAAATGGCTGGCGGCCCCTCACAAACAGGCTGAGGCCGCAGGGTAACCAGCCCCATGTCGTTAGGAGCTCCCCAAAATGAAATGCATGTACTGTGTGGGGTTCACGGGATGATTGTAAGCTCAAACATAGATTAATATTCTTAAAGTTATATATTTAAATCTAGCTCATCAACAGATCTTTCTAAAATTAAGTACAAAAAAGGAGTCTGTTTTCGAAAGCAAATTAAATTGAACATTAAAACACTTCAATGCCATACATTTAATTTAAAAATAAATTGAGTAGATAAGGGCACAATGGCGTTCGGATATAGCAAGATCCCTGAAGATGGTGCTCAGAGGCTCCGAGTTCGAGAGTTTCTGCTCTCCGTTTCGCTCCTCCGTGGGCTGTGTGCTTCCTCGCTCAGCACCTCGGCCTCAGCTCCTAACTGGGCGGAGGCTGGGCGGCCTCCACGTGACATGACGGGGGAGAGCGGCCTCAGTCCCTGAGCCCGGGCTGGGGCCCAAGACGCCCAGCAGGAGGCCGGGTGCTTGTCGGTGGATCAGGATGGGGGGGGGCAGGGAGACGAGCTCACTGAAGAGGAAGTGGGTTTGGGGCACATCTTCCTCTTCCCCTGGCATTCCAGAAATCTCCAGAGAGGGGCTGGGGGGTGGATGGTGAGAGGGAGGGAAACTGCCTTCAGGAAGACCCTGGGGGGAGCCGGGTGGACGGAGGCTGCGGACTCAGCAGCTCCAGCATGTGGCTGTGATGAGGATTTTCCGTTTAATTTAGATTTCCACGGAGATTGCCGAAGGGCCCCTCGGAGGTCTCCTGCCTAAACCCCGGAAGCACGAAGCCCCCCTCACCATCGAGTTCCCCAGCTTGGACAAGACCTCTGCGGAATGGCTCAAGGTCCACGGCCTGAGAGGTAAGCGCGAGGAGGCGGCCGAGGCGAGGCCCGCTGGCACAGCCTGCGGCTCCACGCCTTCCGGTGTCCCCAGCCAGGAAGCTGAGCCTGTACCAGGTGCTGGCGCCCAACGCGTTTCTGCCGATCACGGAGTTCGTGCCTGTCCTCCAGAAGACGGTATCGTCCACGGTCCACAAGGTGACACAGACCCGGCTCTCCCGTCCTCCGGGGGAGCACCTCCCTCAGCACACCCACTGTGCGTCCTCCCTCAGCACACTGACTGTGTCCTCCCTCAGCACACCGACTGTGTGTACTCCCTCAGCACACCCACTGTGCGTCCTCCCTCAGCACACCCACTGTGTGTCCTCCCTCAGCACACTGACTGTGTCCTCCCTCAGCACACTGACTGTGTCCTCCCTCAGCACACCCACTGTGCGTCCTCCCTCAGCACACTGACTGTGTCCTCCCTCAGCACACCGACTGTGTGTCCTCCCTCAGCACACTGACTGTGCCTCCACCTTCCTCAGCACACCCACTGTGTGCCCTCCTCCCTCAGCACACCCACTGTGCGTCCTCCTCCCTCAGCACACCCACTGTGCGTCCTCCTCCCTCAGCACACCGACTGTGTGTCCTCCCTCAGCACACTGACTGTGTCCTCCCTCAGCACACCCACTGTGTGTCCTCCCTCAGCACACCCACTGTGTGTCCTCCTCAGCACACTGACTGTGTCCTCCCTCAGCACACCGACTGTGCGTCCTCCCTCAGCACACTGACTGTGTCCTCCCTCAGCACACCCACTGTGCGTCCTCCCTCAGCACACCGACTGTGTGTCCTCCCTCAGCACACCGACTGTGCGTCCTCCCTCAGCACACTGACTGTGTCCTCCCTCAGCACACCCACTATGTCCTCCCTCAGCACACCCACTGTGCGTCCTCCCTCAGCACACTGACTGTGTCCTCCCTCAGCACACCCACTATGTCCTCCCTCAGCACACCCACTATGTCCTCCCTCAGCACACTGACTGTGTCCTCCCTCAGCACACCCACTGTGTGTCCTCCTCCCTCAGCACAGCCACTGTGTGTCCTCCTCCCTCAGCACACCGACTGTGCGTCCTCACTCAGCACACCCACTGTGCGTCCTTCCTCAGCAGACTGACAGTGCCTCCACCTCCCTCAGCACACCCACTGTGCGTCCTCCCTCTGCACACTGACTGTGTCCTCCCTCAGCACACTGTGTCCTCCCTCAGCACACTGACTGTGTCCTCCCTCAGCACACCCACTGTGCAACCTCCTCCCTCAGCACACCCACTGTGCGTCCTCCCTCAGCACACCCACTGTGTGTCCTCACTCAGCACACCCACTGTGCGTCCTCCCTCAGCACACTGACTGTGTCCTCCCTCAGCACACTGACTGTGTCCTCGCTCAGCACACTGACTGTGTCCTCCCTCAGCAACCCACTGTGCGTCCTCCCTCAGCAACCCACTGTGTGTCCTCCCTAAGCACACCCACTGTGCGTCCTCCCTCAACACACCCACTGTGCATCCTCCCTCAACACACCCACTGTGTGTCCTCCTCAGCACACCCACTGTGCGTCCTCCTCCCTCAGCACACCCACTTTGCGTCCTCCTCCCTCAGCACACCCATTGTGTGTCCTCCCTCAGCACACCCACTGTGCGTACTCCCTCAACACACCCACTGTGTGTCCTCAATCAGCACACTGACTGTACGTCCTCCCTTAGCATACTGACTGTGTCCTCCCTCAGCACACTGACTGTGTCCTCGCTCAGCACACCCACTGTGCGTCCTCCCTCAACACACCCACTGTGTGTCCTCCTCCCTCAGCACACCCACTATGTGTCCTCCCTCAGCACACCCACTGTGCGTCCTCCCTCAGCACACTGACTGTGTCCTCCCTCAGCACACCCACTGTGCGTCCTCCCTCAGCACACTGACTGTGTCCTCCCTCAGCACACCCACTGTGCGTCCTCCCTCAGCACACTGACTGTGCGTCCTCCCTCAGCACACTGACTGTGCGTCCTCCCTTAGCACACTAACTGTGTCCTCCCTCAGCACACTGACTGTGTCCTCGCTCAGCACACTGACTGTGTCCTCCCTCAGCACACCCACTGTGCGTCCTCCCTCAGCACACTGACTGTGTCCTCCCTCAGCACACTGACTGTGTCCTCCCTCAGCACACCCACTGTGCGTCCTCCCTCAGCACACTGACTGTGCGTCCTCCCTCAGCACACTGACTGTGCGTCCTCCCTTAGCACACTAACTGTGTCCTCCCTCAGCACACTGACTGTGTCCTCGCTCAGCACACTGACTGTGTCCTCCCTCAGCACACTGACTGTGTCCTCCCTCAGCACACCCACTGTGCGTCCTCCCTCAGCACACCCACTGTGCGTCCTCCCTCAGCACACCCACTGTGCGTCCTCCCTCAGCACACCCACTGTGTGTCCTCCCTCAGCACACCCACTGTGCGTCCTCCCTCAACACACCCACTGTGTGTCCTCCTCCCTCAGCACACCCACTGTGCGTCCTCCCTCAGCACACCCACTGTGCGTCCTCCCTCAGCACACCCACTGTGCGTCCTCCCTCAGCACACCCACTGTGCGTCCTCCCTCAACACACCCACTGTGCATCCTCCCTCAACACACCCACTGTGCGTCCTCCCTCAGCACACCCACTGTGCGTCCTCCCTCAGCACACCCACTGTGCGTCCTCCCTCAGCACACCCACTGTGCGTCCTCCCTCAACACACCCACTGTGCATCCTCCCTCAACACACCCACTGTGTGTCCTCCTCAGCACACCCACTGTGCGTCCTCCTCCCTCAGCACACCCACTTTGCGTCCTCCTCCCTCAGCACACCCATTGTGTGTCCTCCCTCAACATACCCACTGTGTGTCCTCCTCAGCACACCCACTGTGTGTCCTCCCTTAGCACACCCACTGTGCGTCCTCCCTTAGCACACTGACTGTGTCCTCCCTCAGCACACTGACTGTGTCCTCCCTCAGCACACCCACTGTGTGTCCTCCTCCTTCAGCACACCCACTGTGCGTCCTCCCTCAGCACACCCACTGTGTGTCCTCCTCCTTCAGCACACCCACTGTGCGTCCTCCCTCAACACACCCACTGTGCGTCCTCCCTCAGCACACCCACTGTGTGTCCTCCCTCAGCACACTGTGTCCTCCCTCAGCACACCCACTGTGCGTCCTCCCTCAGCACACTGACTGTGTCCTCCCTCAGCACACCCACTGTGTGTCCTCCTCCTTCAGCACACCCACTGTGTGTCCTCCCTCAGCACACCCACTGTGTGTCCATCTCCCTCAGCACACCCACTGTGTGTCCTCCTCCTCAGCACACCCACTGTGTGTCCCCCTGTCCCTCAGCACCCTCACTGTGTGTCCACCTCCCTCAGCACACCCACTGTGTGTCCTCCCTCAACACACCCACTGTGCATCCTCCTCCCTCAGCACACCCACTGTGTGTCCTCCCTCAGCACACCCACTGTGTGTCCTCCCTGCACTGGGTGCAGTCACCTGCTCCTGTGATGTGAAAACCTGTATATTTGACATGTCCGAATCTCCCCAGATTATGGACCTTTTAGAAGGAAAAACTCTGTATCTCTGTACAAGTCAGCAGCTAATGAGTGTTTCCCGGACAACGGAGTGGATGGAGGAAGGAGAGGAAGGACGAGTGGCTAGATGGATGGAAGGGTTGATGAATGCATGGCCACGTAAGCGGATGGATGGATGGAGGGAGGGAGGGAGGAAAGGTGTGTGAACAGATGGAGGAAAAAATGGAAGGATGAATGGCACGACAGAATAAAAAAGAGAAAAGGGTGAAAGTAAGGATGGAAAGATGGAGAAATGGAAGGAGTAATGAATGGAGGCTAAAAGGAGAGATGGATAATTGACAGAGGCTGGATGAATGACTGGGCGCTGGAATGATACTTTGAAGCGTGGATATGACAATTTGGTGAAGGAAGAAAGGAGGTGAACAAATTTGACTCCCAAGTGTTCACGAAGGCCTGTCTGGGTTCCCGAACCCGAGGGCCGTGGCCACGGGTCTCTAAGGTCCCTTACTCCATCATTAGCAAAACTCCCAGCCTTGTCTGTGCTCAGGGGAGGCTCGGGGGCAGCCGCCTTGCTGTCCCGGGGCGTTGAGGCCGTGACCCGGGGGCGTGGGGGCGGCGTCCTGTCCCCAGACGGCCAGCCCCAGCCCAGAGTGAACGTGAAACCCTCCCCACGGTGTCCCGCTCGCCCGCGCCCTCCGGCACCGGAGCAGAAGGCCATGGTGCAGCTGCAGTGGCACGACGGGACGGTGAGGAATGTCCACGTGGACCTGCCCACCCTCTTCGAATACCAGGTGGGCGCGGCGTGGGGGCCGGGGCGGGGCCGGGCGATGTGGGTCCCAGGCCGCGGGCCGCGTCCTCTCTTGTAAACAGACTGTGCTCCGCCCGCAGCACTTTGGAGCTGTCTCCACTCGTCCATCCCGGGCGGAGGCCTGCCGCCCCACAAAAAGCCTCTAATGAAAATAAACAGTAAAGCTTCTGGCCTCCTCCCGATATGGGGCAGGGAGGCTCCTCCTCGGGCCTCGTGGCGCGTGGCCACGATCCGTGGATGTCCGTGCCGTGGCCGTGGCCGTGGCACGCCACCCCGGAAGCCGCGGGACCCTTCCTCAGACCCCGCCGCCGCGCTCGGTGCGCTCACCGCGTGGCCTGTGTTCGCAGAAGCAGCTCGGCAGGGCCGTGCGGGCGTACGAGCGGCGGGTGGAGTGGCTCTCGCTGGCCAGCAGGAGGATCTGGGGCACCGTCTGCGAGAAGAGGTACTTCCCGGGGAGCGTCCTGTCCGGCAGGGTCCCCGCGTCCGGGCCCTGGAGGCCGCAGAGCCGCCGCTCAGGCTCGGGACAGCCTCCAGCCTCAGCGACACCCTCACCGGCAACTCGGTTCTTTCCATCAAGGCACAGAACCGAGGAGCGGGTGGGCCCAACACACCAGTAAGGTCTGGTTAGGCCCATGGTCGGCAAACCGCGGCTCGCCAGCCGCATGCGGCTCTTTGGCCCCTTGAGCGTGGCTCTTCCGTAAAATAGGAGTCCATGTTGAAGAAGTGGCGTCAGAAGAAGCTTAAGGTTAGAAAATGTGGCTCTCCAAAGAAACGTCAGTCGTTGTCCTGTGGCTATTTGGCTCTGTGGACTATGAGTTTGCCGACCACTGGTTAAGGTAACAGGAAACTCCAAGCAGGTTTGCTGGCTGTGCGCTCACGCGTGGCCTGAGCCTCTCCACCTCTCACCGTCTCTCTGTTTCTTCTCCGATGGCCTTGTCTCAGGCAGCCGGTGGGCTTTTCCCTCCAAACGCACCCCCAGAGCTCGGGGCAAGGCCACCCACAGGCTCTGCACCCGGCCAGGCGGCATGGTCTCCCGCTTCCCAATGCCCACTCGCAGAGCCTGGGGTGGGCCAGCTCTACCCAAAGCAAGTGGCCTGAGAGGCCGAGGGGCGTCCGAAGGGAAAGTGGATGCTGCCGGACTCAGTGAATGCTGAGCAGGAGACACACTGAGTGCCCATTGCAACTCTTGTGATCACTCCCCACCACTCGATATGTTACCTCAGAAAGTGGCATACTTTGTGATAATACCACACATCTGTTATGTCCTTTAATTCTGAACCGTGAGGAGTCGTCTTACAAACACGGGGGTGCCCAGTCCGCGTGCCCAGGGCCGGAGGGCTCTGTGACGAGCCTAAGGCCGCACCGGAAGCGGGACCTGCGCCCGAACCAAGGTCGTCTGATCTGAATCGAGGGGGTTTCCTGTTGTCCATCGTGTCTCACAGTGAGCGTGGAGGGAGGAGGTGGGAATGTGAGACCTGACACAGTGGAAGGAAAGCCTGGGAGGGGCTGAAGATCTTAGTACACAAAGAAAACCAAAAGAGCCGAAACCGGTTTGGCTCAGTGGTAGAGCGTCGGTCTGCGGACTGAAAGGTCCCAGGTTCGATTCCGGTCAAGGGCATGTACCTGGGCTGCGGGCACATTCCCAGTAGGGGATGTGCAAGAGGCAGCTGGTCGATGTTTCTCTCTCATCGACATTTCTAGCTCTCTATATCTCTCCCTTCCTCTCTGTAAAAAATCAATAAAATATATTAAAAAAAAAAAAAAAAAAAAGAAAACCAAAAGATGCAACATTTCCCAAGGCCCAGCTAACGTAATTCCACATCCAGCCTGCTTACCTCGTTCCTGTCTCCCTCAAAGGCCCCACGTAACAGTACTGACCGCTAGTCTGTAAAGCGAGGAGGGCCATGCCGCCTCCCCTCCCCGCGGCCGCCTCTCCCCGCGGCTTCTCCGAGGTCGGAGCTCCGAGAGAGGTGCCAGGGCCTGAATCTGCTGGAAACCCGCCTCTGCTGACCTCAGGCCTCGGAGAAAGCGTGGCCCCTGGAAAACGCGTTAAAGAGTAAAACGGAACAGAACTCGATCTGAGCGATCGTTCTCCGGCTTGTGTTTCCTCCCGCAGGCTGGCCGTGCTGCTGGACCTGTCCGCGGCCAGCTCCACCTACATTATTCACATCCAGCACTCGCTGCGGCTGCTGCTGGAGGAGCAGCTGGCCAACAAGGACGCCTTCAACCTCATCGCGTGAGCTCCCGTCCGTCCGGGCCGGCCCGGGCTGCATGCGGGCTCCGTGGGGCTGGGCTCCTGGCAGGGGCGGCAGGCGAAAGGTGTTCTGAGCACCCTGCACCCTGCACCCTGCACCCTGCACCCTGTACCCTGGGCAGCGCTGTTTATCTGCCTTGAACGATCTTGCTGGGGCATTGAATAATTAAGCGCTGCCGGACAGTCCCGCTGGGGAGCAGGTCAGAAGCAGCCCCAAAACACACAGCCTGATCAGCCAGGTCAGAACAGCCCGCCCATCGCCCCACTGGGCTCTCACCCTGACAGCACAGAGAGAAATAAGGCCCCAGGCATGCCAGTGTCCCAGCTCCTCACCTGCGTTTGACAAGGCACAGGAGTTCATTTAGGGTTTCAGTTCTGAACTTTAACTTTATGTGAAGCTATATACAACTGAATTATACAGATATAAATATATAAAACTATGTATATTTGAATTATGTAAAACATACATTTAAATTATTTTGTATATAAGTAATTTAATATGTACATTTAAAATATAAATAGAATTAAATATATATTTATATATCTTAATTATACAGTATATAGCTATATATAATTTAAGTATATACATAGTTTTATACATATTTTTAATTGCATGCCATTTAGCTAATTGGAGGAGAAAGAGCAAAGGGACCCACTTGAATTATACATTTTACACACCTTCATATCTAATAGGGAGTGTCTGTGTTTTTTTAATAAATCTTTATTGTTCAGATTATTACAGTTGTTCCTCCTTCCCCCCGCCCCTCCAGTAGCTCCCCTCCACCTGGTTCCCACCCCATCCTCTGCTCTTACCTCCCCCCAACTTGTCCTCATCCATAGGTGTACGATTTTTGTCCAGTCTCTTCTGCACCCTGCAAACCCCCTTTCCTCAGAGAATTGTCAGTCCATTCCCTTTCTATGCCCCTGATTCTATTATATTCACCAGTTTATTTTGTTCATCATATTTTTTATTCACTTGATTTTTAGATTCACTTGTTGATAGATATGTATTTGCTGTCACCTTGTTGTTTATAATTTTTACCTTTACCTTTTTCTTCTTCCTCTTCTTAAAGAATAGGTGATGAACTCCTTTAACTTTTTCTATAAACTCTTTATCTGACCTTCAATTCTGAATGATAGCTTTTCTGGGTAGAGTAATCTTGGTTGTAGGTTCTTGGTATTCATCCCTTTGAATATTTCTTGCCACTCCCTCTGGCCTGCATAGTTTCTGTTGAGAAATCAGCTGACAGTCATATGGGTGCTCCCTTGTAGGTAACTAACTGTTTTTCTCTTGCTGCTTGTAAGATTCTCTCTTTGTCTTTTGCTCTTGGCATTTTAATTACAATGTGTCTTAGTGTGGTCCTCTTTGAATTCCTTTTGTTTGAGGTTGTGTGCTCTTCCTGGACTTGTAAGTTTATTTCTTTCACCAAGTGGAGGAAGTTTTCTGTCATTATTTCTTCAAATAGGTTTTCAGTATCTTGCTCTCTCTCTTCTTCTGTCACGCAATAATCCTGATGTTGGTATGTTTGAAGTTGTCCCAGAGGCTCCTTACACTATCTTCAACTTTTTGGATTCTTTTTTTCTTTTTTCTTTTTCGGTTGGGTGTTTTTTGCTTCCTCGTATTTTAAATCTTTGACTTGATTTTTGGGATCCTCTAGTCTGCTATTGGTTCTCTGTATATTATTCTTTATTTCAGTCAGTGTATGCTGAATTTCTAATTGGTCCTTTTTCATATACTTGAGGGTCTCACTAAATTTCTCAGAGATTTCTAGAAGATTCTTGAGTAACCTTATAACTGTGGTTTTGAACTCTATATCCAGTCGTTTGCTTTCCTCCATTTCTTTCATTTGTGACCCGTTTCTTTGTCTCCACATTTTGGCTGCTTCCCTGTGTTGATAGAGTGGCTTTGTGTGCTAGGTGTCCTATAGGGCCCAGTGGTTCAACCTCTCCAGTTACCTGAGGTGGACACTCTTGATGCACTCCATTGTGGGCTGTGTGCACAGTCTTGTTGTAGTTAAGCCTTGATTGTTGTTGGTATCACTGGGAGGAATTGACCTCCAGGCCAACTGGCTGTGAGGATCAGCTGTGTCTACGATGGGAGAACTTCTGTGCTGGAGACACCCTCATGGGGCAGGGCTTACTTCAGTGGGGCTTTGGTGCTCACTGAGTCTTCCCCCTGAGTGTGTCCCTTATGGATCTGAGGAGTTGTAATCTGGATGGTCCCATTCTGACCACTGGGTACACTGGCTCTTGGATCTCCAAAGAGGTGCAAAGTCAGCCACTGCCTGAGGCCACTAATCAGGAGGTACAGAGAGATCTGCAGATTCCTTTTCTTTGTTTGGGGTTTGGAGGTGCCCAGATGAGGCCCAGCTGTGAAGTAATGGAGGCTGTTGCTGCCAGGCCTTAGGCCTTCTTTTGGAAGCTTTGGAGCTCTCTGACCCAGCTGCAATCTAAGTTTTAGATTGCAAAAAGCCAGGTCATTCATATGCAATAGCCTCTGCACACAGCTTGGGTGGGGTTGTAAATTGGGTGGGGCAGAGTCTCAGGAAATCATCAGGGTGGAGCAAACAGCAATGGCTGCCCAACAGCCCTGCCCCAAAGAGTCCCCCAGGTCTCTGTGTCCTGTGGCCCCATGCAGGAACAATGATTGCTGCAAGCATCTCTAAGAGAAAGCCACCCTTGAATTCTGCCCAAAACCAGGCAGTCCAGTTTCTCCCCATATGAGTCTGGAACCCCAGAGTCTCTCCCAGAACTGGAATTCAGAGCAGTTGGGAGCTTGTATCTCCCTCCCGATTGAAGAAGACAACAGCGTACCCAGTTGCCAGCCCTTTTTGCATGTGCCTCCATACCTCCGCACCTCCGCACCTCCTCTGAGTCTCAGTGTGCTTTTCTCTTTCCTTCTAGTTGTATAACTTCCACTCAGCCAGCCTTCCCGTGGTTCTGGATGATACCTGTTTTGTCTTTTAGCCATAGTTTTGATGTGGTTGTGCAAGCAGCATGTTCAGGTGTTTACCTATGCTGCCACTTGGTTTCTCTTCAATAGGGAGTGTTCTGAGCCTATTATGTCAGTAGTTAATATTTTTTTAATATATTTTATTGATTTTTTTTTAACAGAGAGGAAGGGAGAGAGATAGAGTTAGAAACATCAATGAGAGAGAAACATTGATCAGCTGCCTCCTGCACACCCCCTGCCCACAACCAAGGTACATGCCCTGGACCAGAATCGAACCTGGGACCCTTGAGTCTGCAGGCTGATGCTCTATCCACTGAGCCAAACCGGTTAAGGCAGTAGTTAATATTATATATTATTCTGTATCAGAGCCTAATCCTATCTAATAAAGAGGGAATATGCAAATTGACCATCAAACCATCACAAAAAAGGCAGTGCCCACAGTGAAGATGGGTTTTCATAACACAAGCTGCTGCACTCACAGCGGAGGCCGAGTTCCTGTAAGAGCCTTAATGAGCGATCAGCAGAGACTGAGGCTGCGTGGCTGGTCAGCGAAGGGGCCCTGAGGCTGTGGCCCCCACCCCGGCACAGGCCGGGGGACCTGAGGCCGCACCCCCTCACTGCAGGGCTTGACAGGGGACCTCAGGAAGTGCCCTCCACCCAGTGCCAGGCTGTGAGCCCTGGGGCTGCACCCCCTACCCTTTGGGGCTTGACGGGGCCCCGAGGCTGCGCCCACCGCCCGTTGGGCTTGACAGGGTGGAGCTGGCTGGGTCTGGATCTTGCCCAATGGGGAGGGCTGCTTGGGCCTGGGTCTCATGCAATTTCAAGGTGCACGTGGATGGGCGGGGACTTGACTCTGGGTCCCATGGCGCGCCCCAGACTCTAACAGGAGGAAGGTTTTCATATACATTTTACGATTTTTCCTTCATCGCTGACACTTCTATTACAGAGAAAGGGCAAATAGCAATATTAAAGTATTTCCTCTAATTAATCCCCTTTTAATGTGTATGATTTTAGTGCACTGGGCCACTAGTCTCTACATAATAAATTCCAGGAGAGAAACATTTTAGGCAATGTTTTCACTCATTTATCCACCAAGCATTCGTTCAACAAGCTTTTACTGAAAGCTCAGGCACAGAGTCCAACTACAAAACCTGCCCTCGGGCCAAGGGCCTTGGGGGAGGCAGGTGTGTGCAGGGCTCAGAGGAGACTGAAGACACTGGCTGCACCCGGTGGAGTGCAGTGGGGAGTCGGTTTGAACCACAGAAAAGGCTCCTCTCCTCTGGCGAAGGATCTACATCCTGCCTCACAGAGAAGGTGGACTGACGCAGGTTAAAAACGCACGACCGCCCGGCAGATGGAGGGGGTGTGAGCCGTGAGCGTGAGTCGGTGCCAGGGAAGGTGACAGGGAGAAGGACTCCCCTCCCAGGGGATGGAGCAGCTCACACATGCACGTCTCCAAGACATGGAGGAGTGCTCCTGGCCCTGCCCTCCCTGTGACCGTCCGTCTGTCCGTCCGCGGCAGGCCATGACATCCCCACAGTACGGGGGTGGAATCGGGATTTTGTTCTCCTTGGAGCCTGGGAGCCCCAAGAGCTGGGGCACCGAAGGGACCGGTCCCCTGCCTGAGAATGAGCCTCGTCCCCCCTCAGGTTTGGCAGCACCGTAGAAAGCTGGAGGCCCGAGATGGTGTCCGTGAGCTACGACAACCTGCAGAGCGCCTGGCAGTAGGTGGCGGGCAGAGGCCGCGGGCAGAGGCGGCCGGCAGAGGCGGCGGGCAGGCTGGGCGGGCAGGCTGGGCGGCTGTTCTCTCCAGCCCCTCCACGGGGGGCAGGCCTCTGTCCCTGCCTCCCCGGCCTCCCTCAGCGGGCCTCTCCCGCCTCCAGGTGGGCCCTGAGCCTGCAGAGCGGGGGCAGCAGGAACGTCCTCAGCGCCCTGCGCAAGGCGGTGGAGGTGGACTTCAAGGACAAGGACAGACGGCAGTCGCAGGGCATCTACCTCTTCACGGGGGGCATCCCCGACCAGGACGTGGTAGGTGGTCCACGTCCAGGGCACCCAGTCCTTGGTGACCCCCGTCTTCCTCCTCAGCACGGCTCCCCACTGGACCTCACGTGCAGGAGGCTCGCCTGGGTGCAGTGTGGAGGCAGAGCCCCTTTCCAGAGGTCCGGCCTGGGGCCCGCGAGTCTGCATTTCTGACGCGCTCCCTGGTGGCCACCAGGCTCTGGGTCCAGCTCCCCGCCTTTCCATCCTCAGCACCGAGGGCCACGCCCGGCGCACAGCAGGCGCACGGGAAAGACAGCAGGCGGAACCCCCGCCCTCTCTCCTCAGCCCACGCTCTGCGCCTACGTGGCCGAGGCCTGCGGGGGCTGTGACCTCCAGCTGAACGTGTGTCTCTTCTACGTGGGAGAGCCGCCGCTGGACACCACCCCGCCCGCCTGCTACGCCAGCCGCACCGACACGGCCGCCGCCTACCGGGAGGTGGCCCGGGCCGCCCGAGGCCGTTTCCACTGGTTTGGCGACACAGGTGGGTGCGTGGGTGCTGGCCGGAGGGCTGGGTTCTCGGGCAGCACCGCGCCCTGGGCCAGGGGTGTGTTCCATGTGCACCGTGCGAAAGCCCCATTCGGAAACGGAAACGTGCACGCGGCCCCTGCACACGGTGGCGGAATGGCCACACCGTGGGAACGTGCTCAGTCAAACATTGTTACAAGGGTTCGTTTTAAGTGACTTGTCTTACCCTGATTTTTTGAGTCAAGAGGGAAAGGAAAGCTGTTTTTGCACACTTGAGAGCTGGAAGGAGCATGGAGGCCCCTGGTTTAGGGTTTCCCGAAGGGGAGTGCTCACCACGGGGTGACAGGCAGTGCTCCCGGAACACGGAGCTCCCGTTGGCTCATTGATAGCCGTAGGGGCCGACGTGCCACCCCGAAATATGCCACTTGGGCATGAGAACTGTGAGCTGATGCCAACAACACCCTCCCCCTCCCACGCAGCCTAAAGGTGGGCATGGGCCCATTTGGAGCCTGTCTGCTTAGCCGTTGTGCTCTGGTTCTTCACACCAGTCAGCAGTGTTGACTGCAGACACTAGCCGCTTCAGTAACCAGGGTGGTGATCTCACTGGCTGGAGGCACCGGACCGTGCTCCTTTCTCCTCCCTGTGGCGCAGGCTCCAGGCTGGGCCCATGGCCATCCCTCTGCTGGTAACTCGCTGTGACCACCGCGGGACGGTCAGGGTGGGCTCGTCAGCTCGGCCATTAAGACCCACCCCGCCCCTCCAGCTCAGGTCCCCTCCGCCATGAACGCTTTGTTTCCAGGCATCTATGAAAGTGACGACATCAAGGCCATCGTGTCTGAGATGGAAAAGGCTCTGGACTACTCGCAGAAGGTGTGCCTCGGGGTGGGGAGGAGGGCACTGGCTTCTGCATTGTCTCTGGGACCGCACACACAGCCCCAGCACTCGGCGCTTGCAGCAGCAGGCATGCACTCTTTCCGTTCCAGCGCCAGGAGTCTGAAGCCACGGTGTCAGGAGGGCCGCTGAGAGGAACTGTAGGGGCAAAACAGGCAGGTTTAGGGAATAAACAGGGCCCATGGTGGAGGAGGGCATAGGTGAGGCTTGGAACCTCCAAAAGGCATACATTCCCGCGGATAAAGCAAAGCCAGAGTGTGGGGAAGAAGGAAGCAAACTTTCAGAGAAATGTGGACAGATGGCAGAAAGAGGGAAACATTTTCACAGGAGACAGAGCAATGTTACAAGATAGGGGGCGTGGAGAGGGGCACCACGTGGGTTTCAGACTTGGAAGTTGATGTTCTGCAAAAGAATGGCCGACCGAAAAAGCACAGGGTCATAAACGGGGAAGGGAGCAGGAAGAGGCAAAGAACCACAGCATTCGTAAAACTTACAAGAGAGGCTTTGGCGGTTACCCCTCGGACCCCCGCTCTACCTGGGAGTCTGGATTTGCTTCCAATAAATTTCCACCCTTTTACTAACAAGTACTTTTAGTCTGTGTGAGTGTGAGTGTGAGTGTGAGTGTGAGTGAGTGTGAGTGTGTGTGAGTGTGCGTGTGAGTGTGTGTGTGTGTGAATGTGTGTGTGTGAGTGTGTGTGTGTGTGAATGTGTGTGTGTGAGTGTGTGTGTGTGTGTGTGTGTGGTGTGTGTGTATATGTATGTGTGCGTGTGTGTGAGTGTGCGTGTGAGTGTGTGTGTGTGTGTGAGTGTGAGTGTGTGTGAGTGTGTGAGTGAGTGTGTGTGAGTGTGTGTGTGAGTGTGTGTGAATGTGTGTATGTGTGAGTGTGCGTGTGTGTGTGTGTGTGTGTTTGTGGGTGTCTGTGTCTGTGTCTGTGTGTCTGTGTCTGTGTGTCTGTGTGTGTGTGTCTGTGTCTGTGTGTCCTGGGGGGCTTCCTGCACTGGTGCTGCTGACTCCCCCTCCTCTCTCAGTGTGCCTTCCTGGTGTCCTCCCTGAAGAACCAGTCCAGAAAAGACCGGGAAAGGGCAGCCCTCTCGATGGAAAAGCCCAAGATGCTCAAGCAAAGGAGCCAGCCCAGGAGACTCTGTCCCCCCGCGCCCACAGCCCCCGCGGCGGCCAGAATGGTCTGACCCCTCCCTAATAATACAAGGATGTTGTTTCCGCTGTGTCTGCCGTCTTTCCTAGACCTCGACGTGCCCTGGGCCCAGGGACTGGGCGGGGTCCTCGGGAGGTGCCTGTGGTCCTGGTCTCTCAGGGGACCCACTTCTCAGCTCGGGCACCTCTGACCACCTCCCCACCCCCACCTCCGCTCTGCCTGGCTATCCCAGCCTTCACCTTCTCTGGGTCAAGGTGGGAAGGCTGTGGGGAGGGACTCGGTGAGGGCATGCGCTGTCCGTGTCTAATGGGCTCCGGCTGCAGCTGCCGGCCAGGCAGGTCCCGCGGGTGCCCTGGGGGCCCACCTCCAGTCGCATCTGTCAGCTCTGTCCTGCTCACAACACCCGCCGGCGCCCGAGGGGCCCCAGCAGCTGGCTGGGGAGTCCCGGCCTCAGTGCTTCTGAGCGGAAGGGCCCGGAGTCCCAGCTCCCGGCCTTGGGCCAGCGGCCGTCTCTCGGCAGCGGCTTCACTGTGTCCCAGGCGCCGGCTCTGGGACATGCTGTCCACAACGCACTGCTCCCCTCAGGGCCGCCACCGGTTCAGGAGCCCCCAGGCTCTGAGCGAAGCCCCTCATTCCAGGCGCTGCCTGAGCTGCCACGTGCAGGCTTAGACCACGTGGGCCTCTGACGGCCTCCCGAACCCGGGGCCGGCCTGCAGTCAGCTCACCCAGAGGCCTCCGCTGGCCGGGCCCTGCTGGCGTCCCTGTCGTGTCCTTAAGGAGGGGACCCTCCCCTAAAGCGCTGGGGCCGGAGGCAGTGACCTGCGTGGCTGCCCGGGGCTGGAGGCCCAGAGCGCTGGCCCAGCAGGGAGAGGACTAGGCCACGCGAAGACAGTCCTGGCGAGTCCACACACACGTGCCACCTCCCTCGGAGTCTGCACGGAGAGGAGGCCGAATGTCTGAGGATCTAGCCCCGGGCCGCCCTGCGGAGATCCTATGATAGGCAGATGTGGGTGCGGGAGCGGCTGCAGTGCGCCTGCCGCAGGAAGCGGCCTGATGGGAGGCCGCCTGTCCTCCAGGGCGGCAGAGGGCCACCGGGCGCGGTCCCCCGGGAAAGCGGTGCCCTGGCGCCCGCCCAGCGGCTCGGCGGGCGTCCCGCCAGGTGAGGCCTGGCTCAGGGCGGCACAGAGGGTGGGGGGCACGTGAACCACGCCGGGAACCGCCATGATCGGCGGTCCTGAGCCAATGACAGGGCAGGTCGCCCGTCAGCTCCCCCTTTTGCTGGCGAAGAGTCAGGGCTGAGGAGAAGGACCAGAGCCCGCTGGGCGGCAGGCACCGGGCTTTTGTGGAAGGGTGCAGCGGCGCCTCGCCTCCGGCACAGGAGGCTCGCGGTGCTCGGGGCAGGTCCTGGGCCCAGGGGACCGGGAGCTCTCCTCACTGGCGCAGGGGGAGGGATGGGGGGGGCAGTGAGGCTGATGCGAGGGCATGGAGAGCTCGCTCCAGCTCAGGCCTCCAGTCCCCCAGTGCAGCCCAGTCAGCCAGAGAGGACCTGGGGCAGGGAGAGGAAGGCCCACACGGGAGGCAGAGGCCGGGAATGGCGAGGGGAAGTCGGAGGATGCGAAGTCTGGAAAACTCCTGGCCTGTGGGGACTGCACGGTCACGGGCGGGGCAGCAGTGTCCGGCCCAGGCCTGCCCTCACACCTGGGTCTCGCAGGCCGGGGAACAGGCAGGCATCCTGACAGGGCAGGAGAGTGAGCAGAGGCAGTCCTGACGGTCTCCTGAGGTCCAAGGTCCCGAGGTCCCAGCTGCGGGCTCACGGGGAGGCGTGGAGATGGCCCGGGCCAGCCTGACTGCTGCCAACGGCACAGGAATCAACCCCTGGGCCGCGGAGAAGAGAGCCCAGCAGGTTTGCCCGGGTCCACCTCACGGCCTCCCTTCCTCCAGCGGCAAATC
This sequence comes from Pipistrellus nathusii, assembly GCA_963693515.1. Taxonomy (NCBI): domain Eukaryota; kingdom Metazoa; phylum Chordata; class Mammalia; order Chiroptera; family Vespertilionidae; genus Pipistrellus; species Pipistrellus nathusii. Next base: position 100,070,045 of record OY882861.1, on the reverse strand, counting down.
GCACCTAAGGGACTTTACACCTGACTCGACTGGCAGAGAAACGGATTGAAAAGAGTGACGGAGTGGGGAGGAGAGGGAGGGCGGGTCGAGAGGTGCACAAGGAACCTCACTGTTTCTCGCAGACTCGGTGTACAAAGCGCCCGCAGGAGGGGGCGTGAGGAGAACCAGCTCCTCTCCTGAGGGGCCAGGAAGGACTCATCTGCTCAAGCCGAGAGGTAGTAAGTTGTCCGCACATGTCCCCTAGCTCTGTGGTCGGCACACTGCAGCTCGCGAGCCACCTGCGGCTCTTTGGCCCCTTGAGTGTGGCTCTTCCTCAAGTGCAATTGAAACTTCATGCCCATGCGCAGAAGTCGGTTTTCGGCTCTCAAATGTCAAGGCGTCATCAGCGTCTTCCATCTCTGGACTGCCTCTCTTCTGTCTTTATGGCTGGAGCACTCCTGTCAATTCCTCTCTGTTGCCAGAACCCACATGGTCTCGGAGTTGTTTTCTGAAAATATACAAACATATTCTCGACCAAAAGTTAATAAAGGAATATTTTCTATAAATTTGACTTGGGATCCTTTTTCATTTTTTGCCCAAATGATTTTCCTCTGGCTTGTTTTGACACCATGTGTGTTTTTCATGGGTGTCTTGCTGTTAGCATTACAATCAATTTTCTAAAGTACAAATTTTTTTATGTAATTTACTTTCAGGATATTTTTCCTTACATGATATTCTTCTAACTTTCCCCCTTTTTTGATTTAAATATTGGGAGGCTTTTGAAAATTTTATAATGTAGTCTTAAGAGATTTTAAATTTTAATTTTTTGTACTATAATATGACTAGCAGACAGCAGCTGTGTGTCGCAGAAGGATGTCCAGGACCAAACCAGAGAAGGTTGGACCTGCATTACCACCATTTGCCCACCATCCAGAACTGAAATATAATTGCTGACATATACACATAAGGAACTGTTTGACATTGAAATTGGGTCTCAAAAGAACTGTAGGCCCAGAAAGAAACTCACTACAGACTGATTCATGTGCCTTTCAGCATAACAATTATTGCTTGTCTCATTTTTTATTCTTATATTTCCAATAGGACATGATCTCACTCATCTAGGGGAAATGGTGAACAACATAGACTGATGAACAAGAACAGATCCAGAGATAAGGAGCCATGGATCATACTGTTGGACCTCAGAGGGAGGGTGGGGATAAAAGGAAAAGATCAACCAAAGGACTTATGTGCACACATATGAGCCTAACCAGTGGTAGAGGACAATAGGGGGTGGGGGCATGAGTAGGGAGGGGGGATTGTAATGGGCGGTTGAGGACAAATATGTGATACCTTAATCAATAAAGAAATTTTAAAAAAAGAAATGTCAATCATTGTCCTGTTGATATTTGGCTCTGTTGACTAATGAGTTTGCCAACCACTGCCCTAGGCAATACTTCCCTCTAGCAGCCATTCTCCGAGGATGGGGTACTGCTTAGAGTGACCACCTAGCGTTACATGTACCAAGGTTCGAGAGTGCCACCTCCCTGCTGGGTGACCTTGGGCAAGTTCTTAATCTCAATGCCCTCGTTTGGAAAATGAAGACAATTGTAGCTGTCAAATAGAATCAATGACTAACTGAAGTCTTTTGTTTTTGTTTTAATTTAATCTTTATTGATCAGATTATTAATATTGTTCCTCTTCCACCCCCCCCCCATAGCTCTCCTCCACCAGGTTCCTGCCCCACCCTCTGTCCTTATCCTCCCACTGTCCTCATCATAGGTGTAGATTTTTGTTCAGTCTCTTCCCACTCCCCTTTTCCCCCAGGGAATTGTCAGTCCACTCCCTTTCTATGCCCCTGATTCTATTATATTCACCAGTTTATTCTGTTCATCTGATTTTTTATTCCCTTGGTTTTTAGATTCACTTGTTGATATGTATTTGTTGTTCATAATTTTTATCTTTATCTTTATCTTTTTTCTTCTTCTTCCTCTTTTTAAAGAATACCCATCAGCATTTCATATAATACTGGCTTGGTGGTGATGAACTCCTTTAGCTTTTTCTTAGCTGTGAAGCTCTTTATCTGACCTTCAATTCTGAACGATAGCTTTGCTGGGTAGAGTAATCTTGGTTGTAGATTCTTACTGTTCATCACTTTGAATATTTCTTGCCACTCCCTTCTGGCCTGCATAGTTTCTGTTGAGAAATCAGCTGACAGTCGTATGGGTACTCCCTTGTAGGTAACTAGCTGTTTTTCTCTTGCTGCTTTTAAGATTTTCTCTTTGTCCTTTTCTCTCGGCATTTTAATTATGATGTGTCTTGGTGTGGTCCTTTTTGGATTCCTTTTGTTTGGGGTTCTCTGCACTTCCTGGACTTGTAAGTCTATTACTTTCACCAGGTGGGGGAAGTTTTCTGTCATTATTTCTTCAAATAGGTTTTCAGTATCTTGCACTCTCTCTTCTTCTGGCACCCCCATAATTCTGATGTTGGTTCGCTTTAAGTTGTCCCAGAGGCTTCTTACACTATCTTCAACTTTTTGGATTCTTTTTGCTTTTTGCTTTACCGGAAGAGTGTTTTTTGCTTCTTGGTATTCCAAATCTTTGACTTGATTCTTACAATCCTCTAGTCTGCTTTTAGATCTCTGTATAATATTTTTTATTTCAGTCAGTGTATGCTTAATTTCTAGTTGACCCTTTTTTCATATCCTCGAGTCTCGATAAATTTATCAGCCTTTTCTAGGAAATGCTTGCAAAATCTTATAACCGTGGTTTTGAACTCTATATCTAATCGTTTGCTTTCCTCCATTTCCTTCATTTGTGGCCTGCCTCTTTGTCTCTGCATTTTAGCTGCTTCACTGAGTTGATGGAGTTGCTTTGTGTGCTAGGTGTCCTAGCAGGGCCCAGTAGCTCAGCCTCCCCAGTTACCTGAGGTGGACACTCTTAGTGCAGGCCTTTGTTGGCTGTGTGCACAGTCTTGTTGTAGTTAAGCCTTGATTGTTGTTGGTATCACAGAGGAGAGTTGACCTCAAGCCCAATTGGCTGTGAGGATCAGCAGTGTCTCTGCTGGGAGAGCTTCTGTGTTCAGCTTGGATGAGTGGAGTCTCAGGGTGGAGTAGACAGCCTTGGTTTCCCATCAGCCCCACCCTATGAGGGCCCTGTGTCTCAGTTTCCCACAGCAATGGCTGCATGCACTTCTGAGAGAAGGCTGCTCTCGAGTTTCACCCACTGCCAGACAGTCCAGTTTCTCCCCGAATGAGTCTGGTACCCAAAGTCTCACCTGGAGTTGGATTTCAGTGCAGTCAGGAGGTTTTATTTTCCGCAAGAACGAGAAAGCTAGTCTTGCACTTGCTGCCTGCCTTCTTCGTGCACTGCGAGTAAGCCAGCCATGTATTCAGCTGCCCACCCTTTCAGCATGCATGGGTCTCCATACCTCCACAGCTTTTCTGAGTCTGTGTCCTTTACCCTTCCTTCTAGTTGTAGAATTTCCACTCAGTCAGCTTTCCGGTGGTTCTGGATGATGTCCACTCTGTTTTCCAGTTGCAGTTTTAAAATTGTTGTGCGAGGCAGCAGTCTAGCTGTTTACCTTATGCCGCCATCTTAGTTTCTCCTCTGAAGTCTATTTTGTGTAAAGTTATTAGGGGTATCAGATCCTTTGGGTTGCAAGCAACAGAAATCCTCCCTCTTGTTTGTCCAGTAGGTAGAACTCCTTTCTCCCTCTGCCATTCAGTGAAGTGAGCTTGGTCCTCACGGGGCCAGTCCTGGGGCCATGCTCTGACTGCTGGGGGCCTGACTGCCCTTGTTTGTAACAAGGACACTGAAATATCTTAATTGGATTCTAGTATGAACTTTAGACCAATCAGGGTTACTGCCCAAATCTTGTGGGGGAAGGTTGAAAAGATGTGGGAACAACAATGTCCCCAGCGTAATGTTAACATAAAAACATCAAAACCTGTAAAGAGTTTTTATGAGTTTATTTCAGCCAAACTGTCGACAATTTTCAGGAAGCAAAATCTCAACCAATTGGGATAATGCTCCAGAGAATTTTTTATACATTACAACCAAAGGAGAAGACATAAGTGGGTTACATGAAACTCATTGGTGATAGATTAGGGAATTGAGAGAAAGAAAATGGGGTAGGGGTGAAGAACCTCTGGGACTGGATGAAAAGTAAAATGAGAGACACATACTTCTTTTTAAAAAATATATTTTATTGATTTATGAGTCAATAAAATATATTTATCTTACAGAGAAGACGGGAGAGGGATAGAGAGTTAGAAATAGAATAAGAGAGAAACATCAGTCAGCTGCCTCCATCACACTTCCCACTGGGGATGTGTCCTCAGCCAAGGCACATGCCTTTAACCAGAATCAAATCTGGGACTCTATCCACTGAGCCACACCGGTCAGGGTAGACACATACTTCTTTTACTTAGGTGGGTGTAAGATCCTTACCAGTCAACAATTAATATGATAACAATAACAATGAAGGAATTTGTGGTCTCTGTCATGGGGCCCAGAGCATTTGGTTGTGCCCTGAGGGGATCTAGAAAAAACAGTTACAAGTCACCCTAACAGTCAAAACCGGTTTGGCTCAGTGGATAAAGTGTGGGCCTGCGGACTGAAAGGTCCCAAGTTCGATTCCGGGCAAGGGCATGTACCTTGGTTGTGGGCAGATCCCTAGGAGTGGGTGTGCAAGAGGCAGCTGATCAATGATTCTCTCTCATCGATGTTTCTAACTCTCTATCCGTCTCTCTTCGTCTCTGTAAAAAAAAGCAATAAAATATATTTTAAAAAAACAAGTCACCCTAACATTTCAGTGATATGTTGTTATAGGTGCAAAAGGACATTAGGCTCAGTGAAGGTAAAGAGTGACCTTGTCAGGGAAGACACCCACCTAGGAGGTGACTACCCACCATCACTGCCTTTAGTTAAAGTTTACTCTAACACAGTGAACTCTATCTTGTGTAAAAACTGCTGTTTGAAATTTTAGACCTGCTATTTTGCCTTCTGTAAATGCTTGCTTGCCTAAATAATAAGAAAAAATAAGAGCACTCCCATTCCGGAGAGGCCATAAACTATGCTCCAGACAGAGTTGTCAGTGCCAGCGCCAGGCCAGGCCTTGAGATACAGTCTCACGGCCCTGTCCCAGCACACAGGACCTCTTTCTCAGAAGGTCCGGAAGTCTCGTTCCAAATATGGAAGACAGAGGGCTGGAGGTATAAATAGGGGAGACTTCCACCATGCTGGGGCCCAGAATTTGAAAGAGATATTCTACTCTGAGCCCGCTAGTGCTAGCGTCATACAAGACTCCAAACTAATTTGGCTTATTGATTAAGGCGTCTCCTGGTTTAGTCGCTGATTTACAATATAACATTACTTTAGGTATGAGTTTGCCAGACTGCCACGCAGGCCTTGCCTGAGCCTGTCAGTGAGCGTGTGGCCCCTTTCACCCATGATAGGGAGTCGCAGGAGCTTAGTAAATTTGTTCCCTGGGCCCATATTTCCTGAGAACTGTCCCCAGCACTGGGAGAGGAATCTGCAGGCAGTGGATGCTCTCAGGAGGACTGTGGATGGGGAAAAGGGCCACATGCTGACCTGACAGGCTCAGGGAGGCTTGTGTGGCAGTTTTGCAAATTCAAGGCCTAAAGTCACCACAAAGGATGGTCTGAAATTAAAACGTTAACTAAAAGCAGTTTGTAGTGGGTTGTCATGTCCTAGGCCGGTATCTTCCCTGATAAAGTCCATCTTTACCGTCACTGAGCCTGTTTCCCGTTTGCATGTCAGATAACACACCTGTGAAATGTCAGAGTAACGTGTAACTTCCCTTTTTCCGGACCCCAGCCTCAGGACAGAGCCCACAGATTGATTCCCTGTCACTGTAATTGTGTTCATCGTTGACTGCTGGCTGTCCTGCACCCACCTCAGTAAAAGAAGTGTGTGTCAATCATCTTACTTCCCATCCAATCCCAGAGGCAGCCCCCCACCCACCCCGCTCTGCTTCTCCGGCCTCCCTCGTCTATCCCCAGTGGGTTTCACGTCACCCCATGTCTCCTCCCTGGACTGGACTGTATAAAACAAGGTGCAACCGCCACTCTCCGGGGCACTACCCAATCCGCTGAGATTCTGCTTCTGGCAATTGTCGGCAGTTTGGCTGAAAGAAACTCACAGAAATCCTTACGGGTTGGAATGTTTTTACTTCAGCAGAAGCAAGGAACCCCACATTTCAGACATGATTTCAAAGAGGAGGTTTCAGTCACTCGCTTCAGTCTGAGTTAGCCAAGATGAAAGTCCTTTTCTTTATTCTAAAGTGGTAGCAAATTACGGGCTGCGGACACTGAAGATGAGGGCTCCAGCCCATCAGTCCCAGGGGCACTGGCAGGAAGGCCGGCAGCAGCCAGATCCGGGGGCGCCGGCCCAGCGGGGAGGTCACGGTCGTGGCGGTGGTCTCCCCGCTCCTCTCAGCCACACTCTGCGAAGGTGCAGGCGTGGCTGTTCTTCCTGCCAAACCTTGCCCCTCGGCATGGGCTGCTCTTGGAGTCAATCCTGTGGAGGAAAGGGGAGCCCCCAGGTTGCAGGAATGACCAGGCCGGAGGACAAACAGCCAGGCGCTCGGGAGATCCTGAAAAGGCACTTGATTGCAGAGCCCCGGTGCTGGCGGCTCGGGGTGTCGGTTCCCAGAGCTGAGCGTGCATGCAGCGGCTTCCTCTCAAACAGCCCGCGTCCTTCTCCCTCAGCATCCGGCTTCTCGCGGGCTTTTGCTGCCTGATGACGGCTGTGAGGGGGAAGCGAGATTGCGACCATCGGCCCCGGATGGGGCCAGCAGCCAACCCCCTGTGGGGGCTGTGCATGAATGGCCTCTGTGCGCTAAGCATTCAGGGAAGCAGGTGTGCAAGGCGAGGGCACAGGGGAGGAGTTGGCTGAAGAATAGGTTAGCACATGTGCCAGGACGCAGACTCCAGCTGCTGGCCCAGAGGCTTCACACGGGCGGCCATGCCCAGGTGGGGCTCCTGCAGGGAGCCGCACAGGCAGTGCCGAGCCACCGGCCACCGCGGAGGCTGCATTCTCACCAGCAGGGCTCTGGCCCAGAACTGACCCTGGTGCTGCCAGGATGCGGGCGCAGGGTCCTTGCAGAGGTGGGGGTTCTCGTCTCCATTTTCTGCTTTGGAGCTCTTGTGTTCTCACTGGAACAAGCACATTTAGTACAAAATGGAAATCTAACCATGCTATGTCAAAGACCCCATGTTCCCTCCCTGCCCGGTTACACAACCCTAGAGGCCGGAGCACGACACTCATGCAAGGGGCTTGGCCCTCGCAACTGCAGCAGCTCGCCTCCGCCCTCGCAGCTGCTTTGTCCGGGAGGACGAATGGAAGGTCCTTCAGCTGTCCGGTCTAATTAGCCTATTATGCATTCATTATTATAGGTTATATTATCGATAGATTTCCAACAAGAGGTAACCATAAAGCTAAAAATAGCCACCAAATTCAGAATCATTCCACAGGAACATTTTTTTATTTTAATAAATCTTTATTGTTCAGATTATTACAGATGTTCCTCTCTGCCCCCCCCCCCAGCTCCCTTCCATCTGATTCCCAACCCCACCCCACGCCCTTACCCCCACCACTGTCTTCCTCCATAGGTGTAAGATTTTTGTCCAATCTCTTCCCGTACCCCTCAGACCCCTTTCCCCCTGTGAATTGTCAGTCCAATCCCTTTCTATGTCCCTGATTCTATTATATTCACTAGTCCATTCTGTTCTTCAGATTTTTTTTTATTCTCTTGATTTTAGATTCACTTGTTGGTAGGTATGTATTTGATGCCTTTTTGTTGTTTATAATTTTTTACCTTTACCTTTTTCTTCTTCTTCCTCTTCTTAAAGAATACCCTTCAACATTTCATGTAATCCTGGTTTGGTGGTGATGAACTCCTTTAACTTTTTCTTGTCTCTGAAGCTCTTTATCTGCCCTTCACTTCTGAATGATAGCTTTACTGGGTAGAGTATTTTTGGCTGTAGGTTCTTGTTGTTCAGCATTTTGAATATTTCTTGCCACTCCCTTCTGGCCTGCATAATTTCTGTTGAGAAATCAGCTGACAGTTGTATGGGTACTCCCTTGTAGGTAACTAGCTGTTTTTCTCTTGCTGCTTTTAAGATTTTCTCTTTGTCCTTTGCTCTCGGCATTTTAATTATGATGTGTCTTGATGTGTTCCTTCTTAAATTCCTCCTGTTTGGGGTCCTGTGCACTTCCTGAACTTGTAGGTCTATTTCTTTCACCAGGTAGGGAAAGTTTTCTGTCATTATTTCTTCCAATAGGCCTTCATTATCCTGCTTGCTCTCTTCTTCTGGCACCCCAAAAATCTGGATGTTGGTACGCTTTAAGCTGTCCTGGAGGCTCCTTACACTATCTTCTCACATTTGGATTCTTCTTTCTTTTTGCCTCTCTGGTTGGGTGATTTTTGCTTTCTTATATTCCAGATCTTTGGTTTATTCTTGAGGCACGTTGATCTATAGTTGAGTTTCTGTATATTCTTTATTTCAGACTTTGTATGCTTAAGTTCTGGCTGGTCCTTTTCCATTTTTTTGGTATTCTCATTAAGGTCCTTGAAGGTCTCACCAAGCATCTTGGAGGTCTCATCAAGTCTCTCAAAAGTTTTTAGAAGATTCTTGAGTAACCTTATAAATGTGATTCTGAACTCTGTGTCATCCAGTAGTTTACTCTCCTCCATCTCTCCCATTCGTGTCATGCTTCTGTGTCTCCTCATTTTGGCTGCCTCCCTGTGTTGATGGAGTGGCTTTGTGTGGTAGGTGACCTATAGGGGCCAGTAGCTCAGCTTCCCCAATCACTTGAGGTGGTCGCTTTTGCTATATCTCTTTGTGGTCTGAGTGCAAAGTCTTGGTGTAATTAAACCTTAATTGCTGTTGGTACACTGGGAGGAACTGACTCCAGGCCAATTGTCTGTGAGGACCTGCTGTGTCTATAAAGGAAGAACTGCTGCTCTGGAGACACACCTTGTTTCAGTGGGGCTTTGGTGCTCACTGAGACCGTCTCCCGAATGTGTCACTTATGGGTGTGAGGGGTTGAAACTGAGCACTACAACTCTGGTTTCTGGGTCTCAATGAGGTGCAGTTAAGCTACTGTCTGAAGCCAGTACTGTCACAGGAGCTACAGTGTGAACCACGGTCCTGTCCTCCTTGGATCTGTTTGCCCAGGTTGCAAGTTTGCTAAACTGCAACTGAGAGGACCATTCATATGCAAAAGCCTCTGCTTGGAGCTTGGGTGTGTTTGTAGATTGTGTGGGGCGGAGTCTCAGGGTGGAGTCTCAGGGCATCACTAGGCTGGGACGTTGCCAACAGCGATGGCTGCCCCTCCGCCGCCTCTCTGATGGTGTTCCCGTGTCTCCCCGCGTCTCGCACCACAGCACAGGAAACATCTCAACTCTGCAAGCAGCCAGCCTCACTTTCCCACCCAAAGGCAGACGGTGTAGCCTCCCCAGAAACTGGAGTTCAGAGAGATCGGGAGCTTGTCTCTCTTCGGGTTGAAGAAAACACCGTCCTCCACCAGCCTGGATCCACTGCCAGCGAGAGAGAGAGAGAGAGAGAGAGAGAGAGAGAGAGAGAAACATTGATGTGAGAGACGCCTCAATCAGCTATCTCCCACACAAGCCCAACTGGGGATCAAACCCACCAGGGGTTCGGAACAACACTCCGACTGACTGAGCCACAGCAGCCCAGGCTCAGTTCAGTCTTGGTTGGGCCCACAGAACTGCCCATGAGGCAGAGATGGGAGGGTCCTGGCAGAGAAGCCCCAAGAGCACCAGGCCCTCTGCGAAGTGACGGGCAGGAGAGCGGAGAGAGCCAGCTCCCCCTGGAGGAGGGCGCGGGGTGGGTGGTCTGAGCATCCAGCCCGGAGGCCAGGGCGGCAGCTGGAACTGGGTGGGAGGAGGCTTAGGCTCCCAGCCTGGTGGGTTCCTGGCACAGGAAGAAGGAGCCGGAGCCTTTGCAGAGGCCCTGTGTGGGCCCGGTCCCCTGTGGACGCTGACCCGGGCCAGTGCTCCGGGCAGGCCCTGGGGTGGGGTGCAGTGAGGACCACCACCGACAAAGAGCAGAGAGGCCCGGTCAGTGGTTGCCTTACGGTGCAGATAGAGGACCCAGTGTGCCTCAGCTGGCCCTGCCGGTCCAGGTGGCCGGGCCCTCTGCTTTCCCATGAGATAAACCCCAACCCATCAACCACCTTCCCAGCTTCCTCTCTCCTCTCCCCACAGTCTCTCTGCCCCACACACGGCATCTCTGTGCCTCAAGCATGCAGCCCCCAGGCATCCTCAAACATCTCTACTAATAAAAGCATAATATGCTAATTAGACCAGATAGGCAAGATGTCTTCCGATGTCATTCCGAACGTTCTCCCTGATAAAGCCGGGGCGTGGCCAGCCTGCAAACCACCCACGGCCCCTCCCCCAGGCCGGACCCTCCTCCCATGGGGACCCCTCCACCCTGATTGGGCACATGGCCAGCCTGCAAACCACCATGGCCCCTCGCCCTGGCTGGCCCCGCCCCCCAGTGGGGACCCCCACCCTGATCTAAGGCCCCCTTCAGGGCAGGCCAGGTGGCCCCCACCCGTGCACCGGCCTCTATCCTATCTAATAAAAGGGTAATATGCAAATTGACCCTAATGGCAGAATGACAGGACGACTGTTGGACCCGGTCACTATGAGGCGCACTGAGCACCTCTTGGTCCCTCCCTGGCCGGCAGGCACCCATCACCCGATGGCCAGCGGGGAACTGGGACGGGGAGGGCGGGGCTGGCTGCCGGCAGCTGGGAAGACGGCCCAGGACGGCACCTGTGCAGGAACTTCCTGCTGGGCCTCTAGTTCAGTCACAATTCACCGGCTTCCCACCCAGAGCCCCAGCTCAGATCGCCGCGTTGTGGGCTGCGTTACCACTGTCGGAGGCCATGCACAGTCCGTCTGTGCCACGCCTGTCTTCCTGGCCCGACCACAGGCCCCACGAGGGCCGGGCCTCTCGCTCGCCGTTGCACGGGCACAGCACAGGCCATACGGTGCGGAGCTGACTTCATGGTGGGCTGTGCTGTAACATCTTCCCCCAAACAACACTGAGAGCTGCTGATCCAGCCACTCACTCAAGGCCAGGGCAGTTGTAACCACTTGTACCGGCAGAGCCACAGCCACCCCCTGGCCGCTCTGCCCTGGACAGCCGACCCTCCAGCAACACAGGCCATCTCCCAGGGGGTGACATCTGATCAGCGATCAGTCGGGCAGCAGGTGTTGCGAGACCATGAGTGGGCAGCCATGGAAAGGACAGGCAGCCGAGGGCGAGCCCTCAGCCTTCCCCGCTCTGCCTGCCACCGGCACAGGGAGCCGCCGGCTGTTCGGCACCGTTGGGAGAAGAGGGTGTGCGTCCTGCTGGACACCTCGGGGTCCACGGCCCCACCTGCCGCAGGGGAAGTCAGGCTGATTCTGCTGGTCTGGAGCAGCTGAGGAAGCGCTGGGACAGGAGAGGCAGGGTGTGGGGCTGGGAGGGGACAGGGGTGGTTGTGAGCTTTGCTGGCCACGTCCCTGAGGTGCCCTGGGGAAGAGCTTGTTTGGCTTCTCCAGGGAAGTGAGGCGGATTCTGGGAGCGGACCCCGTGAGCTGCATCTCGCGGCTCTCGATTCCTAGGAGAGGGGCGTGTGGGTCGGCTCTGGAGGTGTGACCGCAGGAGCAGCGGGACTGGGCCTCGCAGGAGCCGCTCTCGCCTTCGTGGCGAAAGAGGAAACCTTATTGGGCACTCCATTCAGGTCTCCATCCTCGCAATGGCCTCGGGGAGGTTACTGCCCTGTTTCCCAGAGAAGGGCACCAGGACCTGGGTTAAGTTTGACGGAGATCAGATAACCTGCCCGCGGCTGAGGGGGCGTTTGCAGGGACTTCTGTCTGTGCCTGAGTCCCCGGTGCCTGCCTCCCCGGCCCACGCAGACCGGACCGTCTGGCTGCTTCACAGAGTCGGTGTGGGCCGGCCCGCTCTGACCCCTCTCCCTCCCCTCCCAGCTGACCTGGTCGGCGTCTCAGAGGCCCTGCAGCCGGGCGGGCCTCTCGTGGAGACACGCGGCGGGTCATGAGGCCACGCGTGGGTGACCGGCCTGCGTGGCGCTTCTGGCAGTGCCACCCTGAGCTGGCCTGGCAGCAGAGGAGGCAGCAGCCCCTGTCCAGACTTCCCGATGCTTTGGAGCCGCTGAGTGTGAGATCCTTTGAGCTTCCCAGCAGCCCGGGAAAGGGCCCGTCCTCCCTCTGCGGGGACACCGCTCGGCTCAGCGAGGTGACCGGCCTGCGGGCGAGGGCCAGGAGGCAGTGCCTTTCTCCTGACCCGCAGCCGGTGGGCAAGGGGGGCCGGGGGCCTTGGGGCGGGGGCCTGAGGACCTGAGGGCCCGGGGCCCAGTCGGGGGAGCTGGGCGCGGACGGGCCGGGCAGGGGCACAGAGGCCGCCCGCAGCCCCAGCAGGGGCCCCGCTGCCCCGGACTCCGCGGCCATGCTGCCCTCCTGCCCTCCTCCTGGGAGCACACGGAGGATGCTTGAAGTAGCTCTGTTGTGGGTGTTGTTACAAATACATGGTCACCAAAGAAAAACGTGTGGCTGAAACTGGTTTGGCTCAGTGGATGGAGCGTCGGCCTGCGGACTGAAAGGTCCCGGGTTTGATTCCGGTCAAGGGCATGTACCTTGGTTGCAGGCACATCCCCAGTGGGGGGAGAGAGGGTGCAGGAGGCAGCTGGTCGATGTTTCTAACTCTATCCCTCTCCCTTCCTCTCTGTAAAAAATCAATAATATATATATATTTAAAAAAAAAAACAACACAAAAAAAGTGTTAGACAAGAGTAAGTGCTTGAGGAAAAATGTTAAATATTGGTAAAATGTGATTTCTTAGTATGCAGTGTGCATTTTATTTCTGTGTCTGATCGGCGAGCTACGTGCTCACAGCAGGCACGGGTGGGTGTCAGTCAGGGAGAGGGCTGAGGGCCAGCATGCTGAGTCCCGGCCAATCCGCCCGTCCCGGCGAATCGCTTCCCGGCGCCCATGGCCTCGGCGATGCCCACAGAGCCCGGGGCCCAGGCCATCGCCTGCAGACTCGGACCGAGGCCCACGTGGGCCGGGCAGGCCGGGTGGCTCAGCGGTCTTGTCCCACCCTCTCTGTTCCTCCCTCCAGGGCGGAGGTCGCTCAGGAGCCTGGCGCCCTCCTGGTGGCTGTCCCTGCCTCCGGGGAGGACCTGGCCTCCACCTGCACCGCCTGCCACCGAGCGCTCCGTGTGTCAGCAGGACGTGTGTGAGCAGGACGTGTGCGAGCAGGATGTGTGTGAGCAGGATGGTGTGTCAGCAGGATGTGTGTGAGCAGGACGTGTGCGAGCAGGAGTGTGTGAGCAGGAGTGTGAGCAGGAGTGTGTGAGCAGGAGTGTGTGAGCAGGAGTGTGTGAGCAGGAGTGTGTGAGCAGGACGTGTGTGAGCAGGACGTGTGCGAGCAGGATGTGTGTGAGCAGGATGGTGTGTCAGCAGGATGTGTGTGATCAGGACGTGTGCGAGCAGGATGGTGTGTCAGCAAGAGTGTGTCAGCAGGAGTGTGTGAGCAGGACGTGTGTGAGCAGGATGTGTGTGAGCAGGAGTGTGAGCAGGACGTGTGTCAGCAGGAGTGTGTCAGCAGGAGTGTGTGAACAGGATGGTGTGTGAGCAGGATGTGTGTGAGCAAGATGTGTGTCAGCAGGATGTGTGTCAGCAGGACGTGTGTGAGCAGGAGTGTGTGAGCAGGACGTGTGTGAGCAGGAGTGTGAGCAGGAGTGTGTGAGCAGGACGTGTGTGAGCAGGAGTGTGAGCAGGAGTGTGTGAGCAGGACGTGTGTGAGCAGGAGTGTGTGAGCAGGAGTGTGTGAGCAGGAGTGTGTGAGCAGGATGTGTGTGAGCAGGAGTGTGTGAGCAGGACGTGTATGAGCAGGACATGTGTCAGCAGGAGTGTGTGAGCAGGACGTGTGTGAGCAGGAGTGTGAGCAGGAGTGTGTGAGCAGGAGTGTGCGAGCAGGAGTGTGTGAGCAGGAGTGTGAGCAGGAGTGTGAGCAGGAGTGTGTGAGCAGGAGTGTGTGAGCAGGAGTGTGTGAGCAGGAGTGTGAGCAGGAGTGTGTGAGCAGGAGTGTGTGAGCAGGATGGTGTGTCAGCAGGAGTGTTTGAGCAGGACGTTTATGAGCAGGACATGTGTCAGCAGGAGTGTGTGAGCAGGACGTGTGTGAGCAGGATGTGTGTGAGCAGGAGTGTGCGAGCAGGAGTGTGTGAGCAGGAGTGTGAGCAGGAGTGTGCGAGCAGGATGTGTGTGAGCAGGATGGTGTGTCAGCAGGAGTGTGTGAGCAGGACGTGTATGAGCAGGACATGTGTCAGCAGAAGTGTGTGAGCAGGATGGTGTGTGAGCAGGAGTGTGTGAGCAGGAGTGTGTGAGCAGGAGTGTGCGAGCAGGAGTGTGCGAGCAGGAGTGTGCGAGCAGGAGTGTGTGAGCAGGAGTGTGTGAGCAGGAGTGTGTGAGCAGGAGTGTGTGAGCAGGAGTGTGAGCAGGAGTGTGTGAGCAGGACGTGTGTGAGCAGGAGTGTGTGAGCAGGAGTGTGTGAGCAGGAGTGTGTGAGCAGGATGTGTGTGAGCAGGAGTGTGAGCAGGAGTGTGTGAGCAGGACGTGCGTGAGCAGGAGTGTGCGAGCAGGAGTGTGCGAGCAGGAGTGTGTGAGCAGGATGGTGTGTCAGCAGGAGTGTGTGAGCAGGAGTGTGAGCAGGATGTGTGTGAGCAGGATGTGTGTGAGCAGGATGTGTGCGAGCAGGAGTGTGTGAGCAGGAGTGTGAGCAGGAGTGTGTGAGCAGGAGTGTGCGAGCAGGAGTGTGCGAGCAGGAGTGTGCGAGCAGGAGTGTGTGAGCAGGAGTGTGAGCAGGAGTGTGTGAGCAGGAGTGTGTGAGCAGGAGTGTGCGAGAAGGAGTGTGCGAGCAGGAGTGTGTGAGCAGGAGTGTGCGAGAAGGAGTGTGCGAGCAGGAGTGTGTGAGCAGGAGTGTGAGCAGGAGTGTGTGAGCAGGAGTGTGTGAGCAGGAGTGTGTCAGCAGGAGTGTGTCAGCAGGACGTGTGTGAGCAGGACGTGTGTGAGCAGGAGTGTGTGACCAGGAGTGTGTGAGCAGGAGTGTGTGAGCAGGAGTGTGTGAGCAGGATGTGTGCGAGCAGGAGTGTGCGAGCAGGAGTGTGCGAGCAGGATGTGTGTGAGCAGGAGTGTGTGAGCAGGATGTGCGTGAGCAGGAGTGTGCGAGCAGGACGTGTGTGAGCAGGACGTGTGTGAGCAGGAGTGTGAGCAGGAGTGTGTGAGCAGGAGTGTGTGAGCAGGATGTGTGTGAGCAGGAGTGTGTGAGCAGGAGTGTGTGAGCAGGAGTTTGTGAGCAGGATGTGTGTGAGCAGGAGTGTGTGAGCAGGAGTGTGTGAGCAGGAGTTTGTGAGCAGGATGTGTGCGAGCAGGAGTGTGCGAGCAGGAGTGTGCGAGCAGGATGTGTGTGAGCAGGAGTGTGTGAGCAGGATGTGCGTGAGCAGGAGTGCGTGAGCAGGAGTGTGCGAGCAGGAGTGTGCGAGCAGGAGTGTGCGAGCAGGAGTGTGCGAGCAGGAGTGTGCGAGCAGGAGTGTGCGCAGGAGTGTGTGAGCAGGAGTGTGAGCAGGAGTGTGTGAGCAGGAGTGTTGAGCAGGAGTGTGTGAGCAGGAGTGTGTGAGCAGGAGTGTGTCAGCAGGACGTGTGTGAGCAGGACGTGTGTGAGCAGGAGTGTGTGAGCAGGAGTGTGTGAGCAGGAGTGTGAGCAGGAGTGTGTGAGCAGGAGTGTGTGAGCAGGAGTGTGAGCAGGAGTGTGTGAGCAGGAGTGTTTGAGCACGAGTGTGTGAGCACGAGTGTACGAGCAGGAGTGTGTGAGCAGGAGTGTCAGCAGGAGTGTGTCAGCAGGAGTGTATCAGCAGGAGTGTATCAGCAGGAGTGTGTGAGCAGGACGTGTGTGAGCAGGACGTGTGTGAGCAGGAGTGTGTGAGCAGGAGTGTGTGAGCAGGAGTGTGAGCAGGAGTGTGTGAGCAGGAGTGTGCGAGCAGGAGTGTGCGAGCAGGAGTGTGTGAGCAGGAGTGTGTGAGCAGGAGTGTGTGAGCAGGAGTGTGTGAGCAGGAGTGTGAGCAGGAGTGTGTGAGCAGGATGTGTGTGAGCAGGAGTGTGTGAGCAGGAGTGTGAGCAGGAGTGTGTGAGCAGGAGTGTGAGCAGGAGTGTGTGAGCAGGACGTGTGTGAGGAGGAGTGTGTGAGCAGGAGTGTGTGAGCAGGAGTGTGTGAGCAGGAGTGTGTGAGCAGGATGTGTGTGAGCAGGAGTGTGTGAGCAGGACGTGTATGAGCAGGACATGTGTCAGCAGGAGTGTGTGAGCAGGACGTGTGTGTGCAGGATGTGTGTGAGCAGGAGTGTGCGAGCAGGAGTGTGTGAGCAGGAGTGTGAGCTTGAGTGTGCGAGCAGGAGTGTGTGAGCAGGAGTGTGTGAGCAGGATGTGCGTGAGCAGGAGTGTGTGAGCAGGAGTGTGAGCAGGAGTGTGAGCAGGAGTGTGTGAGCAGGAGTGTGAGCAGGATGTGTGTGAGCAGGAGTGTGCGAGCAGGAGTGTGAGCAGGAGTGTGTGAGCAGGATGGTGTGTGAGCAGGAGTGTGTGAGCAGGAGTGTGAGCAGGAGTGTGTGAGCAGGAGTGTGTGAGCAGGATGGTGTGTCAGCAGGAGTGTTTGAGCAGGACGTGTATGAGCAGGACATGTGTCAGCAGGAGTGTGTGAGCAGGACGTGTGTGAGCAGGATGTGTGTGAGCAGGAGTGTGAGCAGGAGTGTGTGAGCAGGAGTGTGAGCAGGAGTGTGTGAGCAGGATGTGTGTGAGCAGGATGGTGTGTCAGCAGGAGTGTGTGAGCAGGACGTGTATGAGCAGGACATGTGTCAGCAGAAGTGTGTGAGCAGGATGGTGTGTGAACAGGAGTGTGAGCAGGAGTGTGTGAGCAGGAGTGTGTGAGCAGGAGTGTGTGAGCAGGAGTGTGAGCAGGATGTGTGTGAGCAGGATGTGTGTGAGCAGGATGTGTGTGAGCAGGAGTGTGAGCAGGAGTGTGTGAGCAGGAGTGTGTGAGCAGGAGTGTGAGCAGGAGTGTGTGAGCAGGAGTGTGTGAGCAGGATGTGTGTGAGCAGGAGTGTGTGAGCAGGAGTGTGTGAGCAGGAGTGTGAGCAGGAGTTTGTGAGCAGGAGTGTGTGAGCAGGAGTGTGAGCAGGATGTGTGTGAGCAGGATGTGTGTGAGCAGGATGTGTGCGAGCAGGAGTGTGTGAGCAGGAGTGTGAGCAGGAGTGTGTGAGCAGGAGTGTGCGAGCAGGAGTGTGCGAGCAGGAGTGTGTGAGCAGGAGTGTGAGGAGTGTGTGAGCAGGAGTGTGTGAGCAGGAGTGTGTCAGCAGGACGTGTGTGAGCAGGACGTGTGTGAGCAGGAGTGTGTGAGCAGGAGTGTGTGAGCAGGAGTGTGAGCAGGAGTGTGTGAGCAGGAGTGTGTGAGCAGGAGTGTTTGAGCAGGAGTGTGAGCAAGAGTGTGTGAGCAGGAGTGTGAGCAGGAGTGTGTGAGCAGGACGTGTGTGAGCAGGAGTGTGTGAGCAGGAGTGTGTGAGCAGGAGTGTGTGAGCAGGAGTGTGAGCAGGAGTGTGTGAGCAGGAGTGTGCGAGCAGGAGTGTGCGAGCAGGAGTGTGTGAGCAGGAGTGTGTGAGCAGGAGTGTATGAGCAGGAGTGTGTGAGCAGGAGTGTGTGAGCAGGAGTGTGCGAGCAGGAGTGTGCGAGCAGGAGTGTGTGAGCAGGAGTGTGTGAGCAGGAGTGTATGAGCAGGAGTGTGTGAGCAGGAGTGTGAGCAGGAGTGTGTGAGCAGGATGTGTGTGAGCAGGAGTGTGTGAGCAGGAGTGTGAGCAGGAGTGTGTGAGCAGGAGTGTGAGCAGGAGTGTGAGAGCAGGACGTGTGTGAGCAGGAGTGTGTGAGCAGGAGTGTGTGAGCAGGAGTGTGTGAGCAGGACTGTGTGAGCAGGATGTGTGTGAGCAGGAGTGTGTGAGCAGGACGTGTATGAGCAGGACATGTGTCAGCAGGAGTGTGTGAGCAGGACGTGTGTGTGCAGGATGTGTGTGAGCAGGAGTGTGCGAGCAGGAGTGTGTGAGCAGGAGTGTGAGCTTGAGTGTGCGAGCAGGAGTGTGTGAGCAGGAGTGTGTGAGCAGGATGTGCGTGAGCAGGAGTGTGTGAGCAGGAGTGTGAGCAGGAGTGTGAGCAGGAGTGTGTGAGCAGGAGTGTGAGCAGGATGTGTGTGAGCAGGAGTGTGCGAGCAGGAGTGTGAGCAGGAGTGTGTGAGCAGGATGGTGTGTGAGCAGGAGTGTGTGAGCAGGAGTGTGAGCAGGAGTGTGTGAGCAGGAGTGTGTGAGCAGGATGGTGTGTCAGCAGGAGTGTTTGAGCAGGATGTGTATGAGCAGGACATGTGTCAGCAGGAGTGTGTGAGCAGGACGTGTGTGAGCAGGATGTGTGTGAGCAGGAGTGTGAGCAGGAGTGTGTGAGCAGGAGTGTGAGCAGGAGTGTGCGAGCAGGATGTGTGTGAGCAGGATGGTGTGTCAGCAGGAGTGTGTGAGCAGGACGTGTATGAGCAGGACATGTGTCAGCAGAAGTGTGTGAGCAGGATGGTGTGTGAACAGGAGTGTGAGCAGGAGTGTGTGAGCAGGAGTGTGTGAGCAGGAGTGTGTGAGCAGGAGTGTGTGAGCAGGAGTGTGAGCAGGATGTGTGTGAGCAGGATGTGTGTGAGCAGGATGTGTGTGAGCAGGAGTGTGAGCAGGAGTGTGTGAGCAGGAGTGTGTGAGCAGGAGTGTGAGCAGGAGTGTGTCAGCAGGAGTGTGTGAGCAGGATGTGTGTGAGCAGGAGTGTGTGAGCAGGAGTGTGAGCAGGAGTGTGAGCAGGAGTGTGTGAGCAGGAGTGTGAGCAGGATGTGTGTGAGCAGGATGTGTGCGAGCAGGATGTGTGCGAGCAGGAGTGTGTGAGCAGGAGTGTGTGAGCAGGAGTGTGCGAGCAGGAGTGTGCGAGCAGGAGTGTGCGAGCAGGAGTGTGAGGAGTGTGTGAGCAGGAGTGTGCGAGAAGGAGTGTGCGAGAAGGAGTGTGCGAGCAGGAGTGTGTGAGCAGGAGTGTGCGAGAAGGAGTGTGCGAGCAGGAGTGTGTGAGCAGGAGTGTGAGCAGGAGTGTGTGAGCAGGAGTGTGTGAGCAGGAGTGTGTCAGCAGGAGTGTGTCAGCAGGACGTGTGTGAGCAGGACGTGTGTGAGCAGGAGTGTGTGACCAGGAGTGTGTGAGCAGGAGTGTGTGAGCAGGAGTGTGTGAGCAGGAGTGTGTGAGCAGGACGTGTGTGAGCAGGAGTGTGTGAGCAGGAGTGTGTGAGCAGGAGTGTGTGAGCAGGAGTGTGTGAGCAGGAGTGTGAGCAGGAGTGTGTGAGCAGGACGTGCGTGAGCAGGAGTGTGCGAGCAGGACGTGTGTGAGCAGGAGTGTGTGAGCAGGAGTGTGAGCAGGAGTGTGTGAGTAGGATGTGTGTGAGCAGGAGTGTGTGAGCAGGAGTGTGTGTGCAGGAGTTTGGGAGCAGGATGTGTGCGAGCAGGAGTGTGCGAGCAGGAGTGTGCGAGCAGGATGTGTGTGAGCAAGAGTGTGTGAGCAGGATGTGCATGAGCAGGAGTGTGCGAGCAGGAGTGTGTGAGCAGGAGTGTGCGAGCAGGAGTGTGTGAGCAGGAGTGCGAGCAGGAGTGTGCGAGCAGGAGTGTGCGAGCAGGAGTGTGCAAGCAGGAGTGTGCGAGCAGGAGTGTGAGCAGGAGTGTGTGAGCAGGAGTGTGAGCAGGATTGTGTGAGCAGGAGTGTTGAGCAGGAGTGTGTGAGCAGGAGTGTACGAGCAGGAGTGTGTGAGCAGGAGTGTCAGCAGGAGTGTGTGAGCAGGAGTGTGTCAGCAGGACGTGTGTGAGCAGGAGTGTGTGATCAGGACGTGTGTGAGCAGGAGTGTGTGAGCAGGAGTGTGAGCAGGAGTGTGTGAGCAGGAGTGTGTGAGTAGGATGTGTGTGAGCAGGAGTGTGTGAGCAGGAGTTTGTGAGCAGGATGTGTGCGAGCAGGAGTGTGCGAGCAGGAGTGTGCGAGCAGGATGTGTGTGAGCAAGAGTGTGTGAGCAGGATGTGCATGAGGAGGAGTGTGCGAGCAGGAGTGTGTGAGCAGGAGTGTGCGAGCAGGAGTGTGTGAGCAGGAGTGCGAGCAGGATTGTGCGAGCAGGAGTGTGCGAGCTGGAGTGTGTGAGCAGGAGTGCGAGCAGGAGTGTGCGAGCAGGAGTGTGCGAGCAGGAGTGTGCGAGCAGGAGTGTGAGCAGGAGTGTGTGAGCAGGAGTGTGTGAGCAGGAGTGTGCGAGCAGGAGTGTGTGAGCAGGAGTGTGTGAGCAGGAGTGTGAGCAGGATGTGTGTGAGCAGGAGTGTGTGAGCAGGATGTGCGTGAGCAGGAGTGCGAGCAGGAGTGCGCGAGCAGGAGTGTGCGAGCAGGAGTGTGCGAGCAGGAGTGTGAGCAGGAGTGTGTGAGCAGGAGTGTGAGCAGGAGTGTGTGAGCAGGAGTGTTGAGCAGGAGTGTGTGAGCAGGAGTGTGTCAGCAGGACGTGTGTGAGCAGGACGTGTGTGAGCAGGAGTGTGTGAGCAGGAGTGTGTGAGCAGGAGTGTGAGCAGGAGTATGTGAGCAGGAGTGTGTGAGCAGGTGTGTGAGCAGGAGTGTGTGAGCAGGAGTGTTTGAGCACGAGTGTGTGAGCACGAGTGTACGAGCAGGAGTGTGTGAGCAGGAGTGTCAGCAGGAGTGTGTCAGCAGGAGTGTATCAGCAGGAGTGTATCAGCAGGAGTGTGTGAGCAGGACGTGTGTGAGCAGGACGTGTGTGAGCAGGAGTGTGTGAGCAGGAGTGTGTGAGCAGGAGTGTGAGCAGGAGTGTGCGAGCAGGAGTGTGCGAGCAGGAGTGTGTGAGCAGGAGTGTGTGAGCAGGAGTGTGTGAGCAGGAGTGTGTGAGCAGGAGTGTGAGCAGGAGTGTGTGAGCAGGATGTGTGTGAGCAGGAGTGTGTGAGCAGGAGTGTGAGCAGGAGTGTGTGAGCAGGAGTGTGTGAGCAGGAGTGTGTGAGCAGGATGTGTGTGAGCAGGAGTGTGTGAGCAGGAGTGTGTGAGCAGGAGTGTGTGAGCAGGATGTGTGTGAGCAGGAGTGTGTGAGCAGGACGTGTATGAGCAGGACATGTGTCAGCAGGAGTGTGTGAGCAGGACGTGTGTGTGCAGGATGTGTGTGAGCAGGAGTGTGCGAGCAGGAGTGTGTGAGCAGGAGTGTGAGCTTGAGTGTGTGAGCAGGAGTGTGTGAGCAGGAGTGTGTGAGCAGGATGTGCGTGAGCAGGAGTGTGTGAGCAGGAGTGTGAGCAGGAGTGTGAGCAGGAGTGTGTGAGCAGGAGTGTGAGCAGGATGTGTGTGAGCAAGAGTGTGCGAGCAGGAGTGTGAGCAGGAGTGTGTGAGCAGGATGGTGTGTGAGCAGGAGTGTGTGAGCAGGAGTGTGAGCAGGAGTGTGTGAGCAGGAGTGTGTGAGCAGGATGGTGTGTCAGCAGGAGTGTTTGAGCAGGACGTGTATGAGCAGGACGTGTGTCAGCAGGAGTGTGTGAGCAGGACGTGTGTGAGCAGGATGTGTGTGAGCAGGAGTGTGAGCAGGAGTGTGTGAGCAGGAGTGTGAGCAGGAGTGTGTGAGCAGGATGTGTGTGAGCAGGATGGTGTGTCAGCAGGAGTGTGTGAGCAGGACGTGTATGAGCAGGACATGTGTCAGCAGAAGTGTGTGAGCAGGATGGTGTGTGAACAGGAGTGTGAGCAGGAGTGTGTGAGCAGGAGTGTGTGAGCAGGAGTGTGTGAGCAGGAGTGTGTGAGCAGGAGTGTGAGCAGGATGTGTGTGAGCAGGATGTGTGTGAGCAGGATGTGTGTGAGCAGGAGTGTGTGAGCAGGAGTGTGTGAGCAGGAGTGTGTGAGCAGGAGTGTGTGAGCAGGAGTGTGTGAGCAGGAGTGTGAGCAGGAGTGTGTGAGCAGGAGTGTGTGAGCAGGAGTGTGAGCAGGATGTGTGTGAGCAGGATGTGTGTGAGCAGGATGTGTGCGAGCAGGAGTGTGTGAGCAGGAGTGTGAGCAGGAGTGTGTGAGCAGGAGTGTGCGAGCAGGAGTGTGCGAGCAGGAGTGTGCGAGCAGGAGTGTGTGAGCAGGAGTGTGAGCAGGAGTGTGTGAGCAGGAGTGTGTGAGCAGGAGTGTGCGAGAAGGAGTGTGCGAGCAGGAGTGTGTGAGCAGGAGTGTGCGAGAAGGAGTGTGCGAGCAGGAGTGTGTGAGCAGGAGTGTGAGCAGGAGTGTGTGAGCAGGAGTGTGTGAGCAGGAGTGTGTCAGCAGGAGTGTGTCAGCAGGACGTGTGTGAGCAGGACGTGTGTGAGCAGGAGTGTGTGACCAGGAGTGTGTGAGCAGGAGTGTGTGAGCAGGAGTGTGTGAGCAGGATGTGTGCGAGCAGGAGTGTGCGAGCAGGAGTGTGCGAGCAGGATGTGTGTGAGCAGGAGTGTGTGAGCAGGATGTGCGTGAGCAGGAGTGTGCGAGCAGGACGTGTGTGAGCAGGACGTGTTTGAGCAGGAGTGTGAGCAGGAGTGTGTGAGCAGGAGTGTGTGAGCAGGATGTGTGTGAGCAGGAGTGTGTGAGCAGGAGTGTGTGAGCAGGAGTTTGTGAGCAGGATGTGTGTGAGCAGGAGTGTGTGAGCAGGAGTGTGTGAGCAGGAGTTTGTGAGCAGGATGTGTGCGAGCAGGAGTGTGCGAGCAGGAGTGTGCGAGCAGGATGTGTGTGAGCAGGAGTGTGTGAGCAGGATGTGCGTGAGCAGGAGTGCGTGAGCAGGAGTGTGCGAGCAGGAGTGTGCGAGCAGGAGTGTGCGAGCAGGAGTGTGCGAGCAGGAGTGTGCGCAGGAGTGTGTGAGCAGGAGTGTGAGCAGGAGTGTGTGAGCAGGAGTGTTGAGCAGGAGTGTGTGAGCAGGAGTGTGTGAGCAGGAGTGTGTCAGCAGGACGTGTGTGAGCAGGACGTGTGTGAGCAGGAGTGTGTGAGCAGGAGTGTGTGAGCAGGAGTGTGAGCAGGAGTGTGTGAGCAGGAGTGTGTGAGCAGGAGTGTGAGCAGGAGTGTGTGAGCAGGAGTGTTTGAGCACGAGTGTGTGAGCACGAGTGTACGAGCAGGAGTGTGTGAGCAGGAGTGTCAGCAGGAGTGTGTCAGCAGGAGTGTATCAGCAGGAGTGTATCAGCAGGAGTGTGTGAGCAGGACGTGTGTGAGCAGGACGTGTGTGAGCAGGAGTGTGTGAGCAGGAGTGTGTGAGCAGGAGTGTGAGCAGGAGTGTGTGAGCAGGAGTGTGCGAGCAGGAGTGTGCGAGCAGGAGTGTGTGAGCAGGAGTGTGTGAGCAGGAGTGTGTGAGCAGGAGTGTGTGAGCAGGAGTGTGAGCAGGAGTGTGTGAGCAGGATGTGTGTGAGCAGGAGTGTGTGAGCAGGAGTGTGAGCAGGAGTGTGTGAGCAGGAGTGTGAGCAGGAGTGTGTGAGCAGGACGTGTGTGAGGAGGAGTGTGTGAGCAGGAGTGTGTGAGCAGGAGTGTGTGAGCAGGAGTGTGTGAGCAGGATGTGTGTGAGCAGGAGTGTGTGAGCAGGACGTGTATGAGCAGGACATGTGTCATCAGGAGTGTGTGAGCAGGACGTGTGTGTGCAGGATGTGTGTGAGCAGGAGTGTGCGAGCAGGAGTGTGTGAGCAGGAGTGTGAGCTTGAGTGTGCGAGCAGGAGTGTGTGAGCAGGAGTGTGTGAGCAGGATGTGCGTGAGCAGGAGTGTGTGAGCAGGAGTGTGAGCAGTAGTGTGAGCAGGAGTGTGTGAGCAGGAGTGTGTCAGCAGGATGTGTGTGAGCAGGAGTGTGCGAGCAGGAGTGTGAGCAGGAGTGTGTGAGCAGGATGGTGTGTGAGCAGGAGTGTGTGAGCAGGAGTGTGAGCAGGAGTGTCTGAGCAGGAGTGTGTGAGCAGGATGGTGTGTCAGCAGGAGTGTTTGAGCAGGACGTGTATGAGCAGGACGTGTGTCAGCAGGAGTGTGTGAGCAGGACGTGTGTGAGCAGGATGTGTGTGAGCAGGAGTGTGAGCAGGAGTGTGTGAGCAGGAGTGTGAGCAGGAGTGTGTGAGCAGGATGTGTGTGAGCAGGATGGTGTGTCAGCAGGAGTGTGTGAGCAGGACGTGTATGAGCAGGACATGTGTCAGCAGAAGTGTGTGAGCAGGATGGTGTGTGAACAGGAGTGTGAGCAGGAGTGTGTGAGCAGGAGTGTGTGAGCAGGAGTGTGTGAGCAGGAGTGTGAGCAGGATGTGTGTGAGCAGGATGTGTGTGAGCAGGATGTGTGTGAGCAGGAGTGTGAGCAGGAGTGTGTGAGCAGGAGTGTGTGAGCAGGAGTGTGAGCAGGAGTGTGTGAGCAGGAGTGTGTGAGCAGGATGTGTGTGAGCAGGAGTGTGTGAGCAGGAGTGTGTGAGCAGGAGTGTGAGCAGGAGTTTGTGAGCAGGAGTGTGTGAGCAGGAGTGTGAGCAGGATGTGTGTGAGCAGGATGTGTGTGAGCAGGATGTGTGCGAGCAGGAGTGTGTGAGCAGGAGTGTGAGCAGGAGTGTGTGAGCAGGAGTGTGCGAGCAGGAGTGTGCGAGCAGGAGTGTGTGAGCAGGAGTGTGAGGAGTGTGTGAGCAGGAGTGTGTGAGCAGGAGTGTGCGAGAAGGAGTGTGCGAGCAGGAGTGTGTGAGCAGGAGTGTGCGAGAAGGAGTGTGCGAGCAGGAGTGTGTGAGCAGGAGTGTGAGCAGGAGTGTGTGAGCAGGAGTGTGTGAGCAGGAGTGTGTCAGCAGGAGTGTGTCAGCAGGACGTGTGTGAGCAGGACGTGTGTGAGCAGGAGTGTGTGACCAGGAGTGTGTGACCAGGAGTGTGTGAGCAGGAGTGTGTGAGCAGGACGTGTGTGAGCAGGAGTGTGTGAGCAGGAGTGTGTGAGCAGGAGTGTGTGAGCAGGAGTGTGTGAGCAGGAGTGTGAGCAGGAGTGTGTGAGCAGGACGTGTGTGAGCAGGAGTGTGTGAGCAGGAGTGTGTGAGCAGGAGTGTGTGAGCAGGAGTGTGTGAGCAGGAGTGTGAGCAGGAGTGTGTGAGCAGGACGTGCGTGAGCAGGAGTGTGCGAGCAGGACGTTTGTGAGCAGGAGTGTGTGAGCAGGAGTGTGAGCAGGAGTGTGTGAGTAGGATGTGTGCGAGCAGGAGTGTGCGAGCAGGAGTGTGCGAGCAGGAGTGTGAGCAGGAGTGTGTGAGCAGGAGTGTGAGCAGGATTGTGTGAGCAGGAGTGTTGAGCAGGAGTGTGTGAGCAGGAGTGTACGAGCAGGAGTGTGTGAGCAGGAGTGTCAGCAGGAGTGTGTGAGCAGGAGTGTGTCAGCAGGACGTGTGTGAGCAGGAGTGTGTGATCAGGACGTGTGTGAGCAGGAGTGTGTGAGCAGGAGTGTGAGCAGGAGTGTGTGAGCAGGAGTGTGTGAGTAGGATGTGTGTGAGCAGGAGTGTGTGAGCAGGAGTTTGTGAGCAGGATGTGTGCGAGCAGGAGTGTGCGAGCAGGAGTGTGCGAGCAGGATGTGTGTGAGCAAGAGTGTGTGAGCAGGATGTGCATGAGGAGGAGTGTGCGAGCAGGAGTGTGTGAGCAGGAGTGTGCGAGCAGGAGTGTGTGAGCAGGAGTGCGAGCAGGAGTTTGCGAGCAGGAGTGTGCGAGCAGGAGTGTGCGAGCAGGAGTGTGAGCAGGAGTGTGTGAGCAGGAGTGTGAGCAGGAGTGTGTGAGCAGGAGTGTTGAGCAGGAGTGTGTGAGCAGGAGTGTACGAGCAGGAGTGTGTGAGCAGGAGTGTCAGCAGGAGTGTGTGAGCAGGAGTGTGTCAGCAGGAGTGTATCAGCAGGAGTGTGTCAGCAGGACGTGTGTGAGCAGGAGTGTGTGAGCAGGATGTGTGTGAGCAGGAGTGTGCGAGCAGGAGTGTGCGAGCAGGATGTGTGTGAGCAGGAGTGTGTGAGCAGGATGTGCGTGAGCAGGAGTGTGTGAGCAGGAGTGTGTGAGCAGGAGTGTGTGAGCAGGAGTGTGAGCAGGAGTGTGTGAGCAGGAGTGTGTGAGCAGGAGTGTGTGAGCAGGAGTGTGCGATCAGGAGTGTGTGAGCAGGAGTGTGAGCAGGAGTGTGTGAGCAGGAGTGTGTGAGCAGGAGTGTGCGAGCAGGATGTGTGTGAGCAGGAGTGTGTGAGCAGGAGTGTGTGAGCAGGAGTGTGTCAGCAGGAGTGTGTGAGCAGGATGTGCGTGAGCAGGAGTGTGTGAGCAGGAGTGTGTGAGAAGGAGTGTGAGCAGGAGTGTGTGAGCAGGACGTGTGTGAGCAGGAGTGTGAGCAGGAGTGTGTGAGCAGGAGTGTGTGAGCAGGAGTGTGAACAGGATGTGTGTGAGCAGGAGTGTGTGAGCAGGACGTGTGTGAGCAGGATGTGTGTGAGCAGGAGTGTGAGCAGGAGTGTGTGAGCAGGAGTGTGAGCAGGAGTGTGTGAGCAGGAGTGTGTGAGCAGGAGTGTGAGCAGGAGTGTGTGAGCAGGAGTGTGTGAGCAGGAGTGTGAGCAGGAGTGTGAGAGCAGGAGTGTGTGAGCAGGAGTGTCAGCAGGAGTGTGTGAGCAGGAGTGTCAGCAGGAGTGTGTGAGCAGGAGTGTCAGCAGGAGTGTGTGAGCACGAGTGTCAGCAGGAGTGTGTGAGCAGGTGTGTGAGCAGGAGTGTGTGAGCAGGAGTGTGAGCAGGAGTGTGTGAGCAGGAGTGTGTGAGCAGGAGTGTGAGCAGGAGTGTGTGAGCAGGACGTGTGTGAGCAGGAGTGTGAGAGCAGGAGTGTGTGAGCAGGAGTGTCAGCAGGAGTGTGTGAGCAGGAGTGTCAGCAGGAGTGTGTGAGCAGGAGTGTCAGCAGGAGTGTGTGAGCAGGTGTGTGAGCAGGAGTGTGTGAGCAGGAATGTGAGCAGGAGTGTGTGAGCAGGACGTGTGTGAGCAGGAGTGTGAGAGCAGGAGTGTGTGAGCAGGAGTGTCAGTAGGAGTGTGTGAGCAGGTGTGTGAGCAGGAGTGTCAGCAGCACGGCTGCGCCCTGACCGGGAAGGCCCGCTCCCCCTCCGGAGGACTGCCCCGAGGGTGTGCCCCCCTCTCCTCTCTCCTCAGCTGGCAGAGCAGCCGGTGCTGTTAGTGACTCCGCGGCTCATCCCCGAGCACTGACTGGGGGTCGCTGCTCTTGTACAGAGCCCCCTCCTGTCCCAGCCGCCGCTGCCTGCACGGTGAGGAGGCAGCTCAGCCAGGCCCGGGGCAGCCCAAGTCAGAGCCCGGGGAAGGCGCTCGCCCCACCCCGCCCCCACCCCGCCGTGCTCCGGACCCCGCACAGTTCTGTCTCCTGGTCAGAGTCACTGAGACATACTCAGAGGCCTGGTAAATGATAATAAACCCGCTACCGTCATGGCCCCTCCCACGTGGGACAGGAAGAATCAGTGACCCTCCTCCAATGGGCAGGAAAACATGCACGCGTTTCCACCTTCGGAACACGCCGCCGTGACAGCCAGGACCCCAGATTTCCCTCTGGACCTGAGGTCACTCCCAGCCTGGCCAGCATGGCTCCCCATTGGCTGAGCATTGTCCCAGGCACCGAAGGGTCGCAGGTTCCATTCTTGGTGAGGGCACATACCCAGATGCAGGTTTGACCCCCAGTCAGGGTGTGTGTGGGAGGCAACCAACCGAAGTTTCTCTCTCACATTGATGTTTCTCTCCCTTCCTCTCCCTTCCTCTCTCTAAAATAAATTTTAGGAAAAGGTTGGACATGGCACACTTCTGAAGTCCAGTGTTCTGCATGATTTCTCTGTTCAAGTGACCGCCTTAGGGCCAAATATTACCCGTAACGCAGAGGACCGAGCAAGTAAAAGCCAAGCGTGTCCTTATCGCACAGGAAGATGAACGTGGTGCCGTGAAGGCTCAGTTCCAGCCTCATCAAAGGAGACACGGAGCGAGCGTGGGTGGGAACGGGCTCACCCAGCGTCGCTCCGAGCTCTCGCTGCCTGTAAGAACTGTCCTTCCGCGGCTGACAGGAGAAAAGCGTGTCTGGGAAGCTCCGACTCATTACAGGGACCAGAGGAAGGACAGATGTCACTGCGTCCTCGCCCTCCGGGAGGCAGAGGCCGGCCTGGTTCTCTGCTCCGCGCCCCGCCTGCTCTCAGGCGCCCCCTCAGGGTGTCCCGTGTGCGGAATGGCGCCCCGAAGCGGTACCGGCTCCGGCCCCCGGAAACATGCCGGTGGGCGTCTGGCTCCAGAGCCCTCCTCCTGGGATTCTGGGTCTGCACGTCCCCTCCGTCACTCACTGGTCGAACTTACCGCTCATTCCCGTCCCCCGGGCTCCGTGCTGCCCGTCGGAAGCATGGCTCAGGGGGCTGGCCCAGGAGGGCACCGCGGCCAGAAGCTCCTGGTGAGCCCAGCACCAGGTGTGGCCGCCCCGGCCGCCCCCCCCTGTGCTGCCGGCCTCCCCCCCCCCCGGCCGCCCCCGCCGTGCTGCAGGCCCCCCGCACGCAGCCCGCTCCTGCTCTGCGTCCCCCGGCCCACAGCCTGAGCATGGGCCCCGCTCCTCCTTCCTGCCACGAGGTCCAGCTGCCGAACCAGAGGCCGTTCTCGGGGAAAAGCCTTCCCGGGGTGGGAGGTGGACTCCACGCGGACTGAGCCCCCTCGGCCGGGAGGACGCTCGCCCCGGACAGCAGAGCTCTGGGCGAGACAAGTCCTCTAACCAGAGGCCATCCTACAGAGAGCCACCGAGCACAGCGCCGCCTGAGGGCTAGGCCGGCGCCTGGCGAACTGTGCCCTGCACCCCCGCACCCCCCCAAACACCGTTCTGGCCCAGTTCCCTGCCATCCCAGATCCACACAATGCTCCCGCCCGGCCCGCACCCGCACCCCTCACAGCGTGTCACTCTGGGACGCCCGCCCGCTCCTGGCGGGCCGTGGCCATCCTGCCCCCTCTGTTCCTCCTGCTCCGCTCTGAAGGTGCCCCGGCCCAGCAGGACTCGGAGCCTCCCGCCTTCCCCCCCGCATCCTGACCCCGCACCCCGCTCCATGGAGGTGACCCCGCTATGCACCCCGCACTCCACGCTTCCTGTGCCCTTTGCCGGCTCTTCTCCCCCCCAGGAGCTTCCCACCGGCCGGCCCCAGAGCTGCCACCGGCGCACACGGAGGACACACCACCTGCAGAGGCCAGGCCTGGCCCCCTGCCCCGTGCTCCCTCTGACCGGCCCCCCTTCCCGCTCCGTGCTCCCTGCGCCCTGCCCCCCCCTTCCCGCTCCGTGCTCCCTCCGCCCTGGGCCCGGGACGCAGACCCGCTGCCAGCCTTCCCGGGAGGAGAAGCTTACCCTGTCCCAGCCTGTGAGAGCCGAGGGGGGCTGGGCCAGCACGTGCCTGTGGAATGAATGTCACGTGTCATGTGACCGGGGCCATTTCCTAAGCCGGAAGAGCGTGCCTTATTTAACTGGTGAGATCAAAATTACTGTCTAAGTCGTGTTATTGGTACGGGTGTGAGCATAAAATTTTGGTGAGATAAAACGTTATTAAAAAGTTCACTCAGAATATATGAAGAATTACAAATCAATAAGAAAAAGATAAACATCCCAATTTTTCTCAATGGACAAAAGACTCAAGCGGACAATAGGTGTATGAGAAGGTGCTCAACAGCCCTACGGGGCGAAATGAAAATGAAAAGCCCAGGAGATGCTGCCACACCCACCACGGCTGGAAATAAAACAGCATCAGGCACCGGGCAGCAGGTCCAGCCGGAGCAGGGCGGATTGGTTTAACCACTTTGGAAAACTGTGGCGATTTCTATTAAAGTAAAAAACATATGAATCCATGCCAGCAATCCTATCCGAGAGAAACCAGAGCATGTGTTCGACAAAGACGTCTTCAAAATGTTTCACAGCAGCTCTATTTACAGACATAAGATTGGAAACAGCCCAGCAGTGTGGCTCAGTGGTTGAACGTCAAACCATGAACCAAGAGGCCACTGCTTCAGTTCCCGGTCAGGGCACAGGCCCGGGTTGCGGGCTCCATCCCCAGTCAGGGGCATGAGGAGGCAGCTGATCAATGTCTCTCATTGATGTTCTATCTGTCTCCCTTCCTCTCTCTAAAATCAATAAAAACATACTTTAAAAAATACACTGGAAACGATGTGGTGGAGTCGCCAGTGGAATGCTGCCCTCTGGCAATGGGACAGGGTGGTGACAGCTGTGTCTGTGTGAGCGGGGGCGGCGGGAGAGGGGCATGGCTGGTGGGTCCACTTCGCACTCACCGGCGGTCCTGTCTGGCTGACCGGGAGGAGCCTGCCGCTGGTGAATCTGGGTGCTGGGACGTGACAATCCTATGGACGACATCGGTGGGACGGGGGCAGCCTGACAGAGGACACGCTGGGGAATTCCATCCCTTGAAGTCCAGGCCAGGCAGCACCTGCGCAGTCAGAGCGGCGGCCCTGCCGGGGGGCACCCGGTCACCGGGCTGCGCTGGGTCTGGACCGAGTGGCTACGCTGGTCCCGATCTCACCACGGGGTTCCTGGGCAGCGGGCGGCCGGCAGACGGCAGGGCACGGACCTGGCATGAGGACTTCCCTCTGCTCCGTCTCCGCCAGCCGCCTGTGACACCGGCACGGAGGTGGTGCTGTCATCCCCACAGACCAGCCCCGCGGCCAGACCACGGACACGGAGGGGCAGGTGGGGGGGAGGGAGGGGGGGGCAGCGGGGGGCAGCGGGGGGGGGCGGGGAGACAGCGGGGGGGGCGGGGGGGGCAGCGGGGGGGGAGCGGGGGGACAGCGGGGGGGACAGATGGGGGGACAGCGGGGGGCAGCGGGGGACAGCGGGGGACAGCGGGGGGACAGCGGGGGACAGCGGGGGGCAGCGGGGGGCAGCGGGGGGACAGCAGGGGACAGCGGGGGGACAGCGGGGGGCAGCGGGGGGACCGCGGGGGACAGCGGGGGGGGCGGGGGGGCAGCGGGGGGGGAGTGGGGGGACAGCGGGGGGGACAGATGGGGGGACAGCGGGGGGCAACGGGGGGACAGCGGGGGGCAGCGGGGGACAGCGGGGGACAGCGGGGGGACAGCGGGGGACAGCGGGGGGCAGCGGGGGGCAGCGGGGGGACAGCAGGGGACAGCGGGGGGACAGCGGGGGGCAGCGGGGGGGCAGCGGGGGGACAGCGGGGGGCAGTGGGGGGCAGCGAGGGGCAGCGGGGGGGCAGCGGGGGGACAGCGGGGGACAGCGGGGGGCCCGCGGGGGGACCGCGGGGGGCAGCGGGGGGACCGCGGGGGGCAGCGGGGGGCAGCGGGGGGCAGCGAGGGGCAGCGGGGGGGCAGCGGGGGGACAGCGGGGGGCAGCGGGGGGCAGCGGGGGGCAGACGGGGACGGGGGGGGGGGGGCAGCGCGGCCACACCCGGGGTTGACAGCCTCTGTCCGGCCACGTCGGGCTCTGCAGTTGAGCTGGACCCAGTTTGTGGACGAAGCCAGACACACCCCGGGAGGGCGCAGCCGAGGGGACCAGACCCTCCCGCGGCCTCCGCCTCCGCCTCCGGCCGGTGCCCCGGGCAGGGAGGGGGGGAGAAGGGGGAGCCGGGCAGGTGGGGGGGAGGGGGAGGGGGAGCCGGGCAGGTGGGGGGAAGGGGGAGGGGGGGAGCCGGGCGGGGCGGGGCGGGGCGGGACGGGGGAGCCGGGCAGGTGGGGCCGGACGGGGAGGGGGGGAGCGCTGGCCCCGCCCAGGAGGCCGGCGGCGGTAGCGGGAGACGCGGGCAGAGGCGCAGGAGCTGCGAGGTGAGCGCGGGCGGACGGGCCGGGTGGGTGCGGGGGTCGGGGTCGGGGGCCGGGGGCCGAGGGCGAGGGCCGGGGATGGGGGCCGGAGGGGGGCCTGCACCCCAGACCCGGCGTTAAACGGGGCGCTCTGTCGGGGCAGGAACAGGAGCCGGGAGCCTGGGCGCGCCCAGAGGCTCCCTCTGCCACCCCCCCCCCCGCCCCCGCCGCCCTCCGGTGACCCCGTGACCCCGTGACCCCGTGACCCCGCGAGGTTCCCGGGCGGCCAGGGGATGTGGGTCCATGGACAGTGGTGGGTACGGAGGTGCCGTTAGGTTTCAGGTTCTTGCCAAGAGCGCGCCCAGGAAAGGGGTGCCCAGGCAGCGCCCCAGCCTCTGTCCATCACATCCCCCCCCCCCCCGCCGGGGCCGGGAGGACCCGGTCCTCCCCACCTGCCCGGGCATCGGACTCATCCCTGTGCTGACTCAGATTTGGGGCGCCCCCCAAACCCGAGAGGGCCCGGGCTGGTGCGGGGCGGCCTGCGCCCTCACTCGGAGCGGGCAGAGCGGGCAGGGACAGAGGAAAGGGTCCAGCCCGAGCTGTCGGGGCCTGTCCCGGGCCCGGCCCCCGCGACACCCCGGCTCATCACTCCACACTCGCGCCCTGTTCTGTGCAGCTGTGCGCGGAGCCGAGCTGGCGTCCCTGTGTCCTGGCGCACAGCGGCCCGCAGGTGCAGCCCCATCCTCAGAGGCAGACGCAGCGGGAGGCACCGTGCAGTGACGGTGTCGGTCCCAGCTCCCTCGGAGGCCAGAGTGAGGAGGCAGCTGCTCGCCGCGGCCCTGAGTGCACACCCCTACCCTGAGCCCGTGGGCCTGGCAGCCCTCGTGGTGCCCGCACCTGCCCTGGGCCTGCAGACCAGAGCAGCAGTGTGTGTGGGCGGGGGGGGGGGGGGGGCAGCATCTGGAGGCGTGTGAGTGTCCAGGGCACAGAGCCCATTGGACCCCATGTGGATTCCTCCCCTCCCCCCAACCCTAACCTTCCTCCTCCCCCTCCTCCTCCTCTTCTCCTTTCCTCTTCCTCCTCCCCCTCTTCCTCCTCCTTCCCTCCTGCCTCCTCCTCCTCCCCCCTCCTCCCTCTTCCTTCTCCTCCTCCTCTGCCCCTCCCCTTCCCCTCTTCCTATCCTCCCCCTCCTCCTCCCCCTCTTCCCCCTCCCCTACCTCCTGTCTTCCCCTCCTCCAGTCCTCCTCCTCCCCTCCTCCTCGTCCTCCTTCTCCTCTTCCTCCCCCTCCTCCTCCCCCACTCCCTCCTTCCCCTCTCCCTCCTCCAGTCCTCCTCCCCCTCCTCCTCGTCCTCCTCCTCCAGGAAGCCCTCTGTCTCCGCAGTCAGAGAGTCACCCCCAATCTGGTGAGGCTCCCCTGCTGCCGTTGCCCGTCTGCCGCCGGTATCCATGGGGACGGGTGTAAGGGACTGGCAGAGGAGCCACGAGGACTCGGTGTGACTCTCAGCCAAGCGGGTGACCTTGGGCCTCTGTTTCCCCAGCTGAAGCACCCAAGGCCCCGCCGTCTCCAAGTCTCCGAGTCTCTAAGCCACCCGCCACCTGGGAAGTGGTCAGGAGTCTAACCGACCGGTCGCTGCACCCAGAGGCTCCTCGGCCCGGGCTCTGGAACCCGGTCTTTGTTCCCGCAGGCGACAGGCCACATGGCGCCATGAGGATGAAGCCCAGCCCGGCGGGCGCCGCCCCAGAGGCCTGCAGAGCGGCGGGCGCCGCCCCGGAGGACAAGAGCTGCCCCGTCTGCCAGGCCGGGGGAGCGGGCGCCGGCCCGGGGTCCACATCCGGGCCTGGCCGGGCGTCTGGTTCAGTTTCAGAGCCTGGGCCTGGGCCTGGTGCTGTGTCCAGACCGACGCCAGGGCCAGCTGCTGCTCCGGGCCCTGGTGCTGCTCCGGGGCCTGGACCGGGACCTGGTGCTGCTCCGGGGCCTGGTGCTGCTCCGGGCCCTGGTGCTGCTCCGGGGCCTGGTGCTGCTCCGGGACCTGGTGCTGCTCCGGGCCCTGGTGCTGCTCCGGGGCCTGGTGCTGCTCCGGGCCCTGGTGCTGCTCTGGGACCTGGTGCTGCTCCGGGCC
Source organism: Pipistrellus nathusii (assembly GCA_963693515.1). Lineage (NCBI taxonomy): Eukaryota > Metazoa > Chordata > Mammalia > Chiroptera > Vespertilionidae > Pipistrellus > Pipistrellus nathusii. The sequence continues at coordinate 100,036,040 of OY882861.1, read as the reverse complement.
CTGCTGCTGCTCCGGGCCCTGGTGCTGCTCTGGGCCCTGGTGCTGCTCAGGGCCCTGGTGCTGCTCCGGGTCCTGGTGCTGCTCCGGGCCCTGGTGCTGCTCCGGGGCCTGGTGCTGCTCCGGGACCTGGTGCTGCTCCGGGACCTGGTGCTGCTCTGGGCCCTGCTGCTGCTCTGGGCCCTGGTGCTGCTCAGGGCCCTGGTGCTGCTTCAGGACTTGGGCCAGGACCTGGTGCTGTGTCCAGATCTACTCCAGGGCCTGCTGCTGCTCCGGGATCTGGACCTGGACCTGGTTCTGCTCCGGGTCCTGGTGCTGCTCTGGGGCCTGGTTCTGCTCCGGGACCTGGTTCTGCTCCGGAACCCGGTGCTGCTTCAGGTCCAGGGTCTGGACCCAGAGCTGGGTCAGGACCGGGCCCGGGAGCTGGGTCAGGACCGGGCCTGGGAGCTGGGTCAGGACCGGGCCCGGGAGCTGGGTCAGGACCGGGGCCAGTGGCAGGGCCTGGGCTCCGCCGTGAGCCCGGTGAGCCTGCGGCAGCCCCTTCCCCGGCACGGCAGCCGAAGGCTCCATCCGCACCGGGGCAGGCCCCGCGGCAGAAGGTTCTGGTGACCGGAGGAGGCGGCTACCTGGGCTTCAGTCTCGGCTCCAGCCTGGCCAAGAGCGGCTCTTCCGTCATCCTGCTCGACCTCCGCAGGCCCCAGTGGGAGCTGGTCCCGGGGACCGAGTTCGTCCAGGTGCAGTGAGGGCCCGGGGGGGGCGGCCAGGCTGGGGGAGGTCAGAGACAGTCTGAGGCCCAGCCGGTCCAGGAGGATGGGGAGTCCATGCTGTTTAAGCTCCGCCTCCACCCCGGCTTCCCCGCTGGACGGCCACGGCCCAGGCTCTGCTCTCTGGGCCTCCGGTCCCCCCACGGCACCTGCTCCGGGCCTCGGGGCTGGGGAGCCCGGGAAGCGGGGAGCGGCTGGTCTGGTGCCGGCTCCGTGGAAGCCCTGCCCTGCCCTCGGGTCCCGGGGCTGGGCCAGGCCGGGTCGGGCCGCTCTGGGCCTGGCGAGGTGCACGGCTGGTCTCTGCCCCAAACCTCCCGGCTCCTTCCTTCTGCT